>CP129451.1:6530000-6900000 GCA_030445155.1 Quercus variabilis
TCTTTGTTTTTTTTTTTTTTTTGTTTTTTTTTTTAATTGATTGGATAACCAAATCAACAAACTCTTAATTAAAAATACACATGCCCCAAATAAGAATAAAAATCATCTGTCCTGGACTACATACGGACTGACTTAACAATTCAAGGAATACAGACACAACAACCAACTTTAGCATCCATGGAGAGTTTGAAAGAACCAAGTTAAGTTTTGGAAGTTTTGGTGCTGATTTTAGAGTGACTACAAGCTATGTCAGTGGTCCTGACAAGAGCTCTATATCTCTATCTAAAATTTCACAGGGTTTTGAAGAATTTGTGGATGAATAGGCTTCAAGATTTTTTATGAGAGAGAGAGAGAGAGAGAGAGAGAGAGAGAGAGAGAGAGAGTCAAATATAACATTTTTTTTGGAGTTTAGAGATAGATATAAAATATTATAAATGAGAGATAATTGATGAGATCCTTATCAAAATATTAGTAATAACGAGGGTCTTTTTTTGACCGTTGTGTCGGGAATTCAAACCGAAATTCCAACTTGTGAGAAACAAAAAAAAAAAAAAAAGGGAAAACACACGTCAAAGAATAATAATCACAAGCACAAGACAATATTTACGTGGTTCGGCAATTTGTCTATGTCCACGGAGTTGCAGGAATTTTATTATTATCAGGGAAAAATACAAGTTGTGGCTACAGTATTTTTCTTTCTCTCTAAAAACACAACAACATTTTTTCAAATCCTAATCACAAAAGTGGCTTTTATATCCTACGCACAGAATTACAATGGGCTACAAAACGGGCCAAAAATAAACTAGGCTCCACAAAACCCAACAAATCTCTCACTTGGAGACTAGTTCAATCACCAACATCAACCGCTATCCTCTAAAAGTAATCCCTTATCCCTGCAACTCATCCTCCTGTCCTCAAGCTAGAAGGCCAACTAAAGCTGCACACAGTTTCAACTTCTCAATAATGACACCCTTAGTCAACATGTTTGCCGGGTTCTTAGATCCACATATTTTCTCAAGTATTACAAGCTTATCTTCAACAAGGTATCGGATAAAGTGGTATTTTGTCTGTATATGTTTCGACTTTGAATGAAAAGCCAAATTTTTAGCAAGAAAAATTGCACTCTAACTGTTACTGTGTAAAATGCCTATCTCCTGCTTCTTACCCAATTCATCTAAGAAACCATGTAACCAAATCATCTCCTTTCTAGCTTCAGTTGCTATAACATACTCAGCTTCTGTAGTAGACAAAGTAACAATCTTTTGCAGATTTGAAGCCCATGATATAGCTGTACCACCCAGAGTAAATACAAACCCAGTAGTACTCTTTCTACTATTAATATCGCTAGCAAAATCAGCATCTATATAACCCTGCAGTTTCAAACTTACACCTGTGAAGCAAAGACATGTATTTGATGAACCTTTCAAATATCTTAGAATCCACTTGACTCCCTCCCAATGCTGCTTTCCAGGCCTACTCATGAATCTGCTTACAACTCCCATTGCATGTGCAATGTCTAGCCTTGTACACACCACAGTATACATCAAGCTGCCAATAGTTGAAGCATGGGGTACCTTGCTCATATGGTCCCTTTCTTCTTCTGTTTTTGATAACTGTTCTTTACTTAATTTGAAATGACTACCCAAGGGTGTGCTTACTAGTTTAGCTTCATTCATGTTGAACGTGTTGAGAACTTTTTTCACATACTCTGACTGTGAAAGCTTCAATGTACCAGTAGTCTTTTCTCTAATGATTCTCATACCAAGGATTTGCTTTGCAGCTCCTAAATCTTTCATTGCAAACTGTTTTGACAATTGCTTCTTCAGATTATTAATCTCCTCAATGTTAGATCCTGCAATGAGCATATCATCCACATACAACAGTAAAATGATATAAGAATTGTCATAGAATTTGACATAGCAACAATGATCAGTTTCACATCTCTTGAACCCAATTCTATGCATAAAACTGTCAAATTTCTTGTACCACTGTCTAGGAGCTTGTTTTAGGCCATACAAGCTCTTTCTCAGTTTACAGACTAGATTCTCTTGTCCCTGAACAATGAACCCTTCTGGCTGAATCATGTAAAGGTCTTCTTCCAAGTCACCATGAAGGAATGCCGTCTTCACATCTAATTGCTCAAGATGTAAGTTTTCTACAGCCACTATTCCCAGTACCAATCTAATTATTGACATCTTCACAACTGGAGAAAATATCTCTGTGTAGTCAATGCCTTCCTTCTGTTGGAACCCTTTAACAACTAATCTGGCCTCGTAACGTTTACTACCATCATGCTCATTTTTTATTCTATATACTCACTTGTTGTGCAAATCCTTCTTTCCTACTGGCAATTTAGTCAGTTCCCATGTCTGATTCCCCAACAAGGAACCATCTCATCTTTCATGGCTAACTCCCAGTTACTTGAATTCTTATCTTGCAAGGCTTCATCATAACACTCTGGCTCACCACCATCAATCAATAGGAGATAATTTAAAGCGGGTGAATAACGCTATGGAGGTCTAATGTTCCTGGAAGATCTGCAGACTTCAACTACAGGTCTACTCTAATCTACCTGTGAATCTATATTCTCCTTATCTTCTTCACCCCTTTTCTAGATAGTACTTTCAGTCAATCCATCTAAGTTGACAAACTTAGATTTATTTTGATCTATCTCTGTAACATCTAACACTACAGTTAACCTGTCCTTGTACATAACCTGTTCATTAAATATCACATTTCTACTTCTGATGATTTTCCTGTTTTGATCATCCCAAAACCTATAGCCAAATTTTTCATCACCATAGCCAATGAAAAAACATATTTTAGACTTTGCATTAAGTTTACTACGAGCATCAGAATCAATATGAACATAAGAAAAACAACAAAAAACTTTTAAATGTGAAAACTTTACCTCTTTATTGTTCCAAACCTCCTCAGGAAGTCTGAGCTCCATGGGAATTGATGGCCCTCGGTTTATCAGGTAAGCTGCAATGCTAACAGCATTAATCCAGAAAGTTTTTGGTAGTCCACCATACAACCTCATACTTCTAGCACGCTCATTGAGAGTTCTGTTCATGCGCTCAGCCACACCATTTTGCTGTGGTGTCCTAGGAATGGTCTTTTCCATCCTAATTCCCTATGCAGCACAATACTCACTGAACCCTCCATCTATGTACTCTCCTCCATTATTAGACCTCAAACATTTTATTTTCAAACATGTTTCTGTCTCAACTATGGCCTTCCACTTCTTAAAAGTTTCAAATACATCAGATTTATTCTTCAGAAAATAAACTTATACCTTTCTGCTTGAGTCATCAATGAAAGTGATGTAATACCTTGAACCTCCAAGGGATGCAACCGGAGAAGGCCTTCACAAATCAATGTGCACTAACTCCAATTTTTCAACCTTTGGTGTCCTGCCAACTTTCAAGAAGCTCACATTTTTCTACTTTCCTAAGATGCAGCTTTCATACATGTCAAAATCAATAGATTTCAATTCTGGTAGTTTTTCTTTTAACAACAGCATTTTCATCCCTTTCTCACTCATGTGACCAAGTCTGCGGTGCCATAGGCTTGTATCAGTACTTGCATCAGCAATTGCAATTGTGTCTCTTGGACTTGAGGTCATATACAGAGTACCAGTTTTCTTTCCACGAGCTAATACCCTAGTTCTCTTTGTAACCTTCCAAGTACCACCAACAAATAGTATTGCATGCCCTTTATCATCAAGTTGTCCAACAGAAATCAAATTTCTACTTAGGTTAGGAATATGTTGAACCTTCTCTAGTAACCAAACAGATCCATTAGGCAACAATATCCAGACATCTCCTATACCTACAACATCCAAGGCTGAACCATCAGCCAAATACACCTTACCAAAATCACCTGCAACATAATTCTGTATGATTTCTCGATGTGGAGTGGTATGAAATGAAGCTCCTGAGTCCAAAACCTAATCATCAAGTGGACTGTCTACTGTAAGAAGTAATGCATCCTGTACCTCTTTTGTTTTAGCATTAGCAGAATCATCTTCATTCTTCTTCTTAGGACTTTTGCATTGGTTCCTAAAGTGACCTATTTTTCCACAATTCCAGCATTGTACTTGTTGGCCTGATCTAGATTTACTTCTAGCCCGATTAGAATTTCTGGATTTTGATCTACCCTGATTTGAAATTCTGTTATTACCTCTGCCTCTTGTCTCAAGATTTAGGGTAGAATCAGATCCTGAGGTTTCGCTTGTATCTCTTCTGCGAATCTCCTCAGCCAGAATTAAATCTCAAATATCATTGTACTTGAACTTTTCCTTTCCTGTAGAATTGCTTACTGCCATCCTCATTGCCTCCCAACTGTTTGGCAAAGAAGTCAAGACGATCAGAGCACGAATCTTATCATCAAAATCAATTTCTACAGATGACAATTGATTTGTGATAGTGTTAAATTCATTCAGATGTTGTGCTACTAATGCATTCTCTACCATCTTCAGATTGGACAGTTTCTTCATCAAATGCACCTTGTTATTTGCTAACGGCTTTTCATACATACCAGACAAAGCCTTCATTAAATCTGTTATGGTCTTCTCCTTTACAACATTGTGTGCAACAGACCTAGACAGAGTTAACCTGATAACTCCCAGTACCTGTTTATCAAGAAGAGCCCATTCATCAGCTTTCATCACCTTAGGTTTTGTTTCCAAAAGAGGCAGTTGCAATTTCCTCCCATTGAGATAATCTTCAATCTGCATCCTCCAATATGCGAAGTCTGTGCCATCAAACTTTTCTATTCCAGACGCCTTTCTTGCTTCTTTTACCATTGCTCCTACTCAAACCTAACCCTAGGCACTGATACCAGTTGTCGGGAATTTAAACCGAAATTTCAACCTATGAGAAACCAAAAAAAAAAAAAAAAAATAGAGAAAACACACTACAAAGAAAAATAATCACACGCACAACACAGTATTTACGTGATTCGGCAATTTGCCTACGTCCACGGAGTTGCAGGGATTTCACTATTATCAGGGAAAAATACAAAGTGCAGCTACAATATTTTTCTCTCTCTCTAAAAACACAACAATAGTTTTTCAAACCCTAATCAGAAAAGTGGTTTTTATATCCTGTGCGCAGGATTACAATGGGCTACAAAACGAGCCAAAAATAAACTAGGCTCCACAAAGCCCAACACATTGAATATACTTAAATCCAATAATTTAAAAAAGATAGAGTTACACCAAGTGTAACTTAAATGTATCTCATATATATATATATATATATATATATATATATAATTCAAGCTTTTTTTTTTTTTGGTTGAGAAACACTAAGAGTTAAGACATTGGCAATAAGTTTTCATCCATAATTGAAAAAATAGCATTGAGATGTGATGAGAATTGAGAACTTGTGTACAATAATCTCTACTATATGATCTCAACTTATCTCTGTAATTATTAACAAAACAAAACAAGTACCAAAAAAAAAAAAAACCTGCTTAGTATGATATTTGCTATCTAGTTCACCTAAATAAGTTTCATCAAAGCAAGGATAAAGCTTTAACTACGAAGAGATACAATATGCCAAGTGTTAGGTTACACGTGTGAGTGAAGTTCCACATTGAATACATATGAGAAGAATGAGTGGTTAATATAACATAATTGAGCACATACCCATTGGGCTTAGGCCTTTTGGGTTAAAGTGTGTCTCTATATGTTATATTAATTACTTAAGGAAGCTCCCTAAGGTGTTTAACTCCCCATCAAGTGGTATTAGAGCCCATGGTAGTATACGGCGAAGGTGGTGAGGTGTTCATGGTCCCTACCCAGCGGGGACAGAGAAAGCCTAGACGGCCCACACATAAAAATCCTGGAGAAGAAAAAAGAAAAAGCCCAACAAATGAATATTGCTAATGGTGCTAAATAATGGTAAGATGCAAGGTTCCCATGGACATGGATATGCGGGGTTCCCATGGATGTGCGGGGTTCCCATGGATGTGCGTGTGGGGTTGACACGTGATTCCCATGGATGGCGTACGAGAGACCCATGGATGATGCATTGATGAAGTAAAAAGCGCATTAGTCAAGAGGGAGTGAGTAGAACTTGTTCATGGCACACAGAAAGGTCTTGAAGCCCATAGAGAATTGAGCACATACCCATTGGGCTTAGGCCTTTTGGGTTAAAGTGTATCTCTATATGTTATATTAATTACTCAAGGAAGCTTCCCAAGGTGTTTATCTCCCCAACACCAAGTAATAGAGAATAAAACTTAAACTACAAAGAGAATAGTAGACCATTAAAACAAATGCAGTAGCTTCCCAATTAACAATATGAGCAATACAATCTACTATATCTTTTTATTAAGCTCTAAAACAATCCAAGTGTTGTGAATACCATGGAAGAATGTGTGCTGAAAACTCCAATCTATCAAACTTGTTACAACCATCTTTGTATCTTTACTTATGTGCCCCATCTGTGATATGTTTTGTAGGACCTCGCAGTGCATATATAAAAAAAGTTGATAATAACAATTAAAATTTGGGTCTATCTAAAACATTGTCAAAGCATTAGGGTAAAGTTTTTGAACTGATTTAATGGCTGGAATTAAAATTTTTTTTTCCTGTAATGAGCACCACATAAAGAAAATAAATCTAAAGCTTTCTAACCACAAAATTAAACTTTAATTTTATGCATGCTTGCATGGGATCCATATAAAGAGTATAAAAGGAGTGACCAAGGGAAAAAAAAATTAACAATATATGGACAAACATCAAAAGATTAGGCAGAGTAAAAAAGGCTATGAAAAACTGCAACAAAATACATATAATAGATGACTGAAGCTAAGCAAGTTTGTGCCACCTGATTGTTTTCTAAGATTGAAACCATGGCAAGCCATGAAAGATGTTCTGTATCATGTGTCCATTGATTCGTTGGTTTGACTGCTTGAAAAAGCAAGGTGCTCCTTGCTCTTAGGCAAAATAGAATTCTACTTCTAGTGCAAAAGCCTCCGTTCATTTTTTAAATAGAAATAGATAACTTGGTTTTCTAGTTTCAGAATAATTATAGCAATAGTAGAGTTCCAGATATATTTGGAGATATTTATGATTTTAACATTTCAGATTGATTAGCCTCCATTGAACAGTATTTGAACTGTTCTTGGAGATAAATATGATTTTAGCATTTTAGATTGATAAGCCTCCATCAAATAATTCTTTATGATCTAATCTAAAGTTGTTGATAAACTTGGAGACGGGAAAGGAGAGTAAAAATTATTGATAATTCATAAACTCGGAAAAAAAAAAAACGGGGGCTAAACAATGCAGGAGATAAAATTGTAGTTGATGTAAGAATCATATACATCCCATTAAAAAAAAAAAAAAACTAAACTAATAAAAACAAATAAGTGGTTGTTTTTATCTTAAAATTTGTTTTATTTCTATTTATTTAATTTACTGCAATTTGTTTAATAAGTGGTTACTGCTATTTTTTTTAATAATACATTTTTATAATACATTATGGGTCCGTTTGGATATCGTTTATTTTGTTGAAAACTAAAAATTGAAAACACTGTAGCAAAATAATTTTTAAATGTGTGAATAGTGTCGTGAAACCTATTTTTAATAAAAATTTTGTTGAAAAATGTGTTTGTGGGTCTCGTAAATAGTGTACGGACCCACTAAAAAATAAACCACTACCATAGAACACTTCTCAAAAAAAAAGAAAAAAAGGGAAACACAGGACGTAGAGGCATCCCTTGTCATCCGTATCCAAACCCAGCTTACGTTGCTAAAATAATGCAGTAGACCTTTTTTTTTTGCACTATGTCTACGTTGTTGTAATTCAAGATGCATTAGACCTCTCTTCTTTAGTGTAGTATACGTTGTTGCAATTTAAAATACATTATACTTTTAAAAAAAAAATCTAAAAATCTAAAAATATTTTTGCAATATGGTAAAGTCACTTGGCACAACTACAACGTCTAAGCTAACTTTTATTATATAGTATATGATATTGATATTGATTGGCCAAGCTCTTTTTTTTGTGTTATTTCCATTATTATTGTGTTTGCATCAACGTTTTCCCATGGTAATATGAGGAATCTCCGAATTTTGTCAAATATGTAAAAAGTGGTTTGAGCTTTCCATATTCAGCCGAAAAGTTTATATTTTATTTATTTTTCCCTAATTGTAGGTAGATAATGAGGAATGTGATGTTTGAATCATAAACATTGTTACAATGGGGAATGAGGAATGTGAAGATGGACTCTATCTTCTTCTTCATGGACTTACTCTTCGACTGTATATGTGAAGAGTTTGCCCCCTGTAATTCATTAACATGAAAAAAAAAAAAAAAAAAAAAAAAAAAAACTGACACATTTTTACTCAAAAAGACAAAAGAAAATAAAAGAACCTGCCAACGTAATAAAGGCAGCAAGAAGTTCCCTAACGCATCAAAGTATTTTTATATTTTATATTTTTGATCCGGACACATCAAAGTGAAAAGAACTTCCCACTTTTTGGCTTGTCTCAAATTTTTACTTTTACAACACTTCTACCTTTTATTTTTTATTTAATTTATTTACATAGTAAAAAACACAATAATTTTCACAATAATTGAGTTAGTAAATTTTTACTTATTTTTATTTGGACTCATCTTTGACATTCTTATTTATTTACTAGTTAGCAATTAACCACTTAACAATTATGAAAATTTTTGTGACTGCAAAATTATTGAAATTTGTTCATATCTCTCACTATTTTAATTAGTGGATCCCATATTTTACCCATAATAATAATATGTTCATACCACTAAAACTCCAAAAGACATCACTATGTTTTTTTTCCTTCTATCTCTAGATATTTTAACAATTCCAAACTCTAGGTTTTTGACCCCGCAAACTAAAATCCTAGCTCCGCAACTGCTTCCAAGTTGCAACCATATGTTTCATCAGGTCCTATTAATGGTTTCATAAGTACGCAGTTTAGTTTAATAAAGGCCAAAGTTGAAGCTTCTACATGGCACAGCAGACTTGGTTGGGTTGGGCATCCACAACCTCTAGCTCTACAGCATCTTACACGCGTGACACAAGTGATCGGGCTGGTCGTACGTTTGTAATATGAAAAGCCCAAGTCCAACACTAAGCCCACTATTTTAAATCCCCATAGAAATGAGCATTTGCTTAAAACAGACATAGGTAAATTCTTTTGATGCTTTTGTTTGGGCCCTAGCATCTGAGTTAGCGGTTCGTGATTAGGGCCTGCTTTGTAATTATTTGGGCCTTCAAAAAATTGACTAAAAGCCCAATGTCTTAGTTTTGCTCTTAGTTTTAACTTTTAGGTTAAACAATAGTTGCAAAGAACTTGGATTTTAACCCCCCGTCTTGGCCTATAACTTACGTTTTAATTCCTATTGTTAAAAAAAAATTAATATTATAAAAAATAAAAATAATAAAAAAATAAAAAAATAATAATAAAAGGAAGAAGAAGGAGGTAAAGTAAAGTTGCAACGAGGAATAGAAACCTATGAAGACATTTTGGTAAAAAAAAAAATGATCGGAGACACTTTGAAGATTAGATTAGTGCTAAATCTTTTGATTGAGAAATATGAATGAATCAAGTTTGTTTGTTTAACATTCGTACCAATGATTGACTAAATTCAATTAAATTCGGTAAGGATTTAGTGTAAAATTCTTTATATACAGCCTCATATAAAATATTTCAACATTAAATCGTTTCACAGAGAAATTGGGAGTAGCACAAACAAATAAAATCCTATTTAAATAAATAATAAAAAAATAAAAATAAAAAACCTATTTGCTGAATAACTATTAGTTTTCTATCTTTGTGTTTGGGTATTTTTCCTTACTTAGAAATTAGTAACACTACTTATTCTTTTTGCTTCCATTACAATTACAAATTAAGAATTTCAATCTAGGAATATTGTCAAAACTAGGTTTTGCAACAAAATGAAAGATGGGTTTCTAATGAATTGTTGTATTTCTACATTAAAAGTGTAATTGCAGTGAAATTTAATACATAAATAATTTTCACAGTTTAAAAAATGAATGAGTTCTACTTTGATATATCACACTAAATTTAGTTAAAATATATTAATAAAGACCATCATTTAGTATCTTTTCTTTTATTTATATTTTCATTTTATTAATATTGGGAAGATGTCATTTTTTTTTTTCATACGAAAAACTTTGTTCATATTTTGATCTCAAAGATAAAATCATAGTTCGGCCTTGCAAGGGGTATATATGTTCAAAGTTGTTTGTTTGTGACGTTGTATCAGTGAGGCAGAGAGCTGCTACAAAATATTAAATCGATGGATTTGCAAAGAAGTGTTTAGCAAGTACCAACGTTAAAATATTGGAGGAAACTAATATTTTTTTCACTTCCTACTTTAGATTGTCGCCTTAGACCACATATTGAACTAGCCTTGATAAATAGATATTTGTTAAAATTATGTGCTTAAATGATTAAATTTATCATTTTCTAATAGTTTAAGTTTTGGGGAGAATTGATAATTTAACATGGTATAAATTCACAACTTCCTAATACCTTAATTTTTTAGGAAATTTGGTAATTTAATATGGTATTAGCGAGAGCAAAAATAGGGATGGCAATGGGGCGGAGTGGGGCTGAAGGATGGGTTGATAGGGTCTTCGCCCCCACCCCGCATAGTTTTGTCTTACCCCATACCCACCCCGCCCCGCATGACAGGGAAAATTTTCTTACCCTATCCCCACCCTTTGGGGCCCCATGAAGCCTCACCCACCCTGTAAAACTCTACTTCTTGTTGATTTGTCCACAACTATTACTTTTTTTTTTTCAATAAAACCTATTTCATTAATAAAAATAAACTTGAAATTATGAATAAATTCATCCCATCAAATCAAACTAATTTTTAGCAAAAACTAAATAATATTATCCAAGTGTTTAATAAGACAATATCACAATAAAAATAAAAATCTCATAGTACAAAATCAATGATTCAATGGAATATAAATTTGTTTCTAATAAAGAAAAAATAAAAAATTAAAATTGGTACCTTATTTTCGAACTTTGCTAGAGAGAAAAAAGAGACATAAAACCATATTAGGTAGAATTAAATAAGTTGATAATATGTTTGTTTAAATAGTAGGATTTTAGAGTAAAAAATTTACAATTCAACCCTTATCAATGTGGAACATGGTGGGGATGGGCGAGGCAGGGCGGGGTGGGTCTAAAAAGTCTAAACCTATCCCCGCCCTGCCACGTTGTGCAGGGCTAAAATCTTGCTCCATCCCCACCCCACCACTTTTGCGGGGTGGGGAAAACCCGCGCAGGGTGAAGCAGGAAGGGGTGAGTCAAGTGGGGCAGGACAAAATTGTCATCCCCAAGCAGAAAGTCTCAATCTATCTCCCATTTAAAATCTTGTGTGTTGGGCCTCATTTATTAAAAAGGAGTTTAAGCCCACATGTGAATGGGATGTTAGAATTATGTGGTTAAATTATTTTTTAATAATTATGAGTTTCAGTTAACTCAACTTGTAAAATTTCTGATAATTATATAAGAGATCTCCCCACCTACACTAAAAACTGATTGGTATCTTGGTCTGATGATAAAGAACTATCATCAGAAACGGACACCATAGATTGAAACTCTCTAAAAATATATAATTTAAACATTTGGGAGAATCAAACCGATTTCAATTTAAGAACTTTCACAATATATACGCACGATATATGCTCGATGTTATGACTGAAATTAATTGTCTTAAAAAAGAAAACAAAAAACAAAAAACAAAAGCCAAAACAAAAGTAAAAAAGAAAACAGAATCGGCAGTTGAATAAGCCAACTGGATATGGACAAAATTCATAAGATTAGAGAGGGGGACTTCAAGCAGCAAAACGTGCCTTTTTATCCTCAAACCAAGCCTTGAACTTATCTCCCCCTAAAGAGAAAAAGAAAATGAGCCTATGGTGGTTGAATGAAAGAGTCCCACTAATTGAGAGGCAGAGAGACTTTTACGGAGCATAATGTGCTTTCGAACTCCATATCAATTGAAGCCTGTCTTTCTATTTCCTTATCCATTGAGACAACTTGAACTTCAAGGTCAAGGAGCAAAATGTGCATCTACGTTGTATTCAGATTGAAATGACTTTGTTTGTGTTGTAACTTGCAAACCCCATCGTGAAAAAAACATCAAATCTATTGATCTACAAGATCCATGAATCTCACATTTCAATACATTTTTATTTTATTTTATCGTATTTTGGTTAGAATTAGCAAGACAAAAATTGGATTAAAATTTGTGTTGTAACTTGTAAACCCCATCGTGAAAAAAACATCAAATCTATTGATCTACAAGATCCATGAATCTCACATTTCAATACATTTTTTTATTTTATTTTATCGTATTTTGGTTAGAATTAGCAAGACAAAAATTGGATTAAAATTTGTGTTGTAACTTGTAAACCCCATCGTGAAAAAAACATCAAATCTATTGATCTACAAGATCCATGAATCTCACATTTCAATACATTTTTTTTATTTTATTTTATCGTATTTTGGTTAGAATTAGCAAGACAAAAATTGGATTAAAATATTTCCATGTAAAATGTGTACATGAAACAACTCGCTCTACACTCCTATTGGGCCTCTGTATTAACCAACGTTTAAAATTAAAAAGTAAAAAAAAAAAAAGTAAAAAAGAAAAGAAAAGAAAAAACTATAGAAATTACATTGTTCAAATTAAAAGTGGAAAATATTTTCCATGATTAATTTGTCAAACCACAGTGGCGATGCCATTGTATCTGGGTCTTGTTCTATCTGGTGAAAGCCCTTCTTCCAAGGTCTTCCTCTTGTTACTACTTGAAAGTTGTTGTTGCAGTTGTGATTGTTGATGTTGCTGGTGCTGTTGCTGCTCTTGTTGTTCTTGTGATTGAAACTCTGGCTTTTCTGTTTCATCATCTTTGTCTTCATGTTTTTCGTGCTTTTCTTGTATTGGATCCTTCAACTTTGTTTTCATCATATGGGGTCTAAGCCTATTCACATCTGCCAGTCGCACTGGCTTCAAGAAAAATTCCTCTGCTCCTTCCTCCAAGCACCTGAAACCAACAGTACCCATTAATAAGTTTCAACTCAGGAGCCCCAATTGCAAGAAAGTTACGACATTCCAAGAAAAGAAATTTCCAAAAATTGTTCTTTTGTTCTATCCTCAATTACCTGCTGATCCTTGAAGGCACATTCTCAGATGACATAATCACCACCGGTATGTTTCTAAGGGAGGAAGACTCCTGCAAATATCAGGGAAAAAAAATCCTATGAATTTTCATGGATGTTTCTAAAACAGATGGCCTGAGAAAGACTCATGAAAAGTCAAAGACAACAAAATCTACGGAATATCTTGAACCTGATTTTGTTTGGGTTAAAAGTAGGTGGGAAAATATTCTGAGAGATTTTCTTTGAGCAAGTGGTGAGACAAGAAAAGGACCCATGTGGGAAACTTTCAAAGCATTTCAATTTTCAAGTTGGAATGCAGAATTTCAATATGGAAAAGTGTTGACATGGACTAGCGTTTGAGGAAAGAAAAAATGATCCTCAATAGGAATTATGGGAGAAAGTGGGAGAAAGTGGGAGGGAATATTATGATAGTAGAGAAAGAAGACAAAGCATTAGAAACCAAAGAATACCTTGATTTTCTTGAGCAAATCATAGCCTGTCATGCCAGGCATACAGTAGTCTGTAATAATAAGATTCACTTCCACTTCCTGCAAAACCACAAAACACCAAAGAAATTCAGAAACCCAGGAGAGAGAAAAAAAGTGATGAAAATTAACAAGAAAGGTAGGGAATCTCAAATACTGAAAGAGTGGACTTAAATGAAATATACCTGATGATTGTTTGGGGAAATAGTAAGTGTACTTGGTTTGCTTTGGTCATGTTCATGCAAACCCAGAAATTCTAAAGCCTTGGTACCGGAATCAACTGTGGTAACTGCCATTGAAAAAAACAGAGTATCTAACAATCAGTACTAATATTAAAAGCAAGACAGAATAACATAAACAAAAGAAACAACGACCACCCATGAATACAATGTTTGCACAGAAATGTTGAGAATCTCTTTTCTATGTTTGGCCACCAAGAGAGTACCTTGAAAAGATGAGATCTTGAGGAGCTTCTCAATCAGCTTTCTATCTATAAGGCTGTCATCAACAGCCAAAACATGGAACTGTGACTCTGTAGCCATCCCCATTGCACCAATTGAAGATAAAAGACCAAGCTTTGAAGCCACAGAACAAGCAAAATGGAAAGAGGAATTTATATTCTCTCTCTCTTTGTTACTTTTTTTTTTTTTTTCTTTTCTTGGTGGTATAATTTGTAAGACCTATGGGATGAGGAGGAGGAGAAAAGAAGAGGAGCTTTGTATTGAAATAAGACCCACCAAAACCCACGTCCCACAAAGCAAGATCCGACCAGATTTCATCCCAAATCTTCCAAAATTTCCAAATTGATTTGAATTACAAGGCAAGCAATGAAAACAAAAAAAAATTCAAGGAACCCAAAAAATATAGACCCAAATAATAAAAGAATAAAACAAACTCGAAAAATTAATTCTTTGAGAATGAATATTTTTAAGTTGATGGGAGGTGGACTTTATTTATAGCACCACTACCAGTACTACATATACCAAGAGAGTTATAGAAAGAGTAAAAAAATAAAGGAAATATAAAAAAGAAAGTTATGGGATGAAAGCAAAAGGAGAAAGGGCTTGGGAGAGTTGAGAGTGATGTGGGGGAGGTGGGTAAGGGAGGGGAAGAGTGGGACCCAAGAAAATCCCCCAAGAGATACAGGTGAGGTCAGCAGAGGTGCCTTTTTCCCTGGGTGTGAAATCATGTGGCGCTTACCATATCTTGAGCAGGTGGGGAGAGTGGTGGCAAAGAGAGGGCAATTTCTTTTGATTCCCTTTTAAGATTTGCTTCCCATGCCCATCCATCTACCCATTCATCATCCCCCAATACCATACCAGACATTCATGCATCCTAATCCCCAATATCATATATTTTTTATAATCAATATACCAATATAACTATTTCCTTTTTTAACTCTTATACCACCTGTGGGGATTATAAAGAATTGATGTGATCTATTATGAGATTTTGGAATCTAACTCTTTTAATCTATATGTTAAAATGAGTAAATGACATATGTATTACTAGTTTTATTATGCAATCTTTACTGGTTGATGTGTCATCAATTATAAAAAAAAATAATTTAATAGTTTATTTATTAATGGTTGAAATTCAATGATTACATCCGTTGTAGCATTAATTAGTAAGTTTTTAAGTAATAAAATTATTAGTGCATTTGACTTTTTTTTTTTTTTGGAAATTTACCTAAAAGATTCATTCAAACTGATGTTATAATGTATATAGTCCTTGGACTTTAATCACCTAATGAATAAATATTTGAAATGTGATTTGGTGATTGGTAACATTAGTTTGTGAGCTTTATATAATCAAAGTGGATAGACTATGCACATCCTTACTTTGAAAAAAAAAAAAAAAACTGTTACCAACCTTTAATAATAATAATAATAATATGATAAATAATTTTAGAATATGAGAGAAGAGTTATTGTGTGGGATCTTTTGGTATGTTATCCAGTGTCATGCTTTATGGTTGGGGAAAAAGGACACTTTAATTTAATGATAATAAGGCACATAAATGCAAGTAGGTTTCATAATGGCTAGGAGTAAACAGGAGGGGCTAAGCTCGGTGAATTATGAAGCTTTGCATGCCCCTAAGCTCCCTACAAAGTGTATAATTTCTGCTCAAATGTCACATTTATTAATGTGAATTGTGTTTCTAAAATAAGTGTATGCATAATGGCTTGGAGTGATGAGGAGGAGCTAAGCGTGGAGAAAAAGAATGCATTGCATGTCCCTAACTACTACGAATGCATATAATTTGTGCTCCAATGTCCAATTTTTTAATGTGGAATGTTTTTTCAAAGTTTTGAAAAGGAATGAATTCTAATAATTTTTCTGATGAAGATAGCATTAGAAAAGCGATGGTATTCTTTTAAAATAATTTCTAAATCTATCTCAAAGTCTAACATGATTTTATACCTTATAAACCCACCATTATAAGGAGGAGGATTTTTATTACACGTTATTTTATGACAATAGAATCTTCTCTATTTCAAATGTATTCATTTTGTGGTTAGGAATTTATTTAAAATTGAAAGGATTCTTGTCCTATCTTATGAGGTTGACAAATTTTCCATAATAAATTTTTGATATGCAGAATCTTTAGCGATATGGGTCATCTTCTTAAAATTTAATTAGAGGTAAAATTCAGTGTCCAACTACAAAGTCCATAGCATAAATTTTAAAATAAAATCCAATTAATGCCTCTATACATTGGAGTTCCCTTTCCTCCCTCTTCATAAAATGGGAGAGGCAGTATTTGGCTATTTGACCCCAGTAGCAGATGATGACAGATTGTTTTGAAAATTAAAAATTTACAACAAACTTCTTCTAAATATTAATTATTTCGATTTCCTAATGTATCATATAAAAAGAAAAGAAAAGCAAAAATCAATGTTTACCTTGATTTGGCCTCTTAAGTTTCATCAGTACACAGTTTGCGAATCTAATATTGATAGATTGTCCTAAAGTATAACAGTGCACACGTTTTTTCTCCTATTTCAACAAGCATTGTGAAAAGGAAGTTACATGAATAAAGTAGGACAAATTTTTCTTCTAAAAATCCATCAAATTGACTAGCTATTCAAGCTGCAGGGAAAGTTTTTCTAATTCATATTTGAATGGGATTTCCTTTGTCTTTAAGCTGAGAAGTTTCTTCACGATTATCATGTAAAACGAATGGGTCAAAGAACCCATAGTGTGAGAAATTTTATTAGACTGATTTTGACCCTCTAGAAACTATAATAGCAAAGCCATTATAATTTTTGTGCATGTGTGTGTCTTTTATGTCAAATATCATTATGATGATGAGATCTTCATAATCATCTGATATCTTGCATTCTTCCGAGTAATAGATAAATGATAAGACTTGTGGACACAAAGATGAAGAAAATGTTGCACATGGTAGAGATTGATAAAGTGAAAAAAAAAAAAAAAAAAAGCACAATAAAAGTGGGCCAATATGGCCTATATATTCAAAAATTTACTTCTTTTTCTTTCCCTTGATTGGATGGGCATGACCCCATTTAAAGGTCGTGATTGTTTTGATAAACCGCGTTAATTTTTCTTTGTCAAAGAGTTTTTGTGATTACTCTTATATCTTTTCAGATCCTGTACGAGGAAGATGAATGGAAAAAAGAATAAAAACATTCAGTCAAAAAAGAAGAAAAAATAAAACGTGATGAGATGTAATTTTTAGTTGTTTTATTGAGAAAGAAAATACAAAAAAATATTTTAAAAAATAATTTTCATTAATGAAATTTGATTAAAGCTGATTTTTGTTAGTTAAAATTAATAAATCACAATTTATCTCATAAAAATTCATTTAATATATTTTTTTTCTTCTTGATTATATGTAGTTAAAGGAACATATACAGGTGTGTTCCAGTTAGCTCAACTGGTATAGTCTCTAATGGTTGTATAAGAGATCTGGAGTTCAATCCCTGCCTACACCAAAAACTAATTGGTATCTTGGTCTGATAATAAAGACTTGTTGTACTATTTCAACTAACTTTTACCTTTTATTTACAGTACTTTTAATAATAAGTTTTCAATTTTAACAAAATAAGTTGTATCCAATTAGATCCTTAAAGTAAAATTTGAGGAACAACATGATGAAATTTTATTTTATTTTTTTGCTGTCGCTGATGCAGTAGGGGTTGTTCCCTTCTTAATGAAGCCTATTAATGAACCTAGTTAATTTGAGAATGGAGGGCGTGGTTCAAATTACCTTTTCTTTTTCTTTTACTTTTTCACCTTTTATGAAATGGAAAATGATAGAAACAAATGTGTGTTTATATATATATATATATATATAGTTAATTTGAGAATGGAGGGCGTGGTTCAAATTACCTTTTCTTTTTCTTTTACTTTTTCACCTTTTATGAAATGGAAAATGATAGAAACAAACGTGTGTGTGTGTGTATATATATATATGTATAAAATAGTCTCTTTCAAACTATGTATGCACTAAAAGTAAGGTAGAGATCACTGAATTTATAAAATTAATTCCAAAAAAGCAGTATTTTTGTGAAAGAAAAGTATGGGGACAAGGATACATGGGATTTAAAAAAAAAATCGGGAAATAAACACAATCAATAATTTAGGAATAAAATTAACCTTTGACATATAATTCAATAATAAAAATTACAGTTCATCCTGTCAGGACTTTATAATTTGGGGAAATTATATAAAAGACCCAAAATTTATGCCATATTTCATATTAGATCCCACATTTTTAATTTTGTAAATTCAAGTCTGAAATTTATGAAATTATTTCAATTTGAATACCCAACTTCGTTATTTTTGGTAGTAACAAAGTAAAGAAGAAGAAAAAAAAAATCATTGATTAAATTGTGCATTTCACATAGATTAATTTGGTAGCATTGAAACAGTGTATAAATTTTGTGCCTCTTATGTAATTTTTCTCTCAAATGATTAATCTTGGTGTGATTATGACAATGTTTCATCAATAATTCACAGGTGCTTTCGATTATAGTAGTTGTACTGAGGACCTAGTATCCAGCAAAACCAATTGAGAGAAGTCTAATGACAATTAAACCACCACCTTTGGTGGTGGTCATTCTATAATACAGATTCCTTTCTAGTTTATGTAATATACCTACATAATATTAACAGTTTATAAATAGTCAAATTTTATCTAATTTATTTTTATAAAAAAATGGGTTTTCTTTCTTTTTAGAAAATAGTAAATGTTAGTATTAGCTAATTTAGTAAATTCCTTTGTTGTAAAAAAAAAAAAAAAAAAAAAACCTATTGGAAATGTTTACTTCTCAATATTATGGTATGGAAATTGCTATTGCCAATTGCCATTGAAAGATAGAAATTTTCAAAAGTGATGTGACTACTGTTAATTTATAGGAAAAAAAAATTGTGAAACTTTTTGGTGATTGGTTTTATGGTTAGAAATTTTTTAACCTAAATAGGAAATTAAATGTGGTTTTATGATCATCGTGGTATTATACAAAAACCACGATGATCATATCAAAAACATGAAATATTAAATGCATTTTATATAAAATATGACCACATTACTATAGAGATTTTTCATATACATAAAGTATTTTAAATATAAAAATAAAAATTCCGCTCAAATTTGCAGTCTGCAATTTTTTATCATAAGGTGGCAATTTATGTTTTAACATACATTATTATATTTTGGGTTAGATAGTACCCTCCAATTTTACCTGTGCTCACATCTAAAAAATGTGAAATATGTATAAATTAGAGAGATTGATTAAAAAGAGGGCCCTGTTACAAGGAGTGCATCCCCACATCGGATAGCATGTTACATTAAAATTGGTACTGTTGTTTTTTATTTCCTCGCAAAGATTCCCCGACACACTTTAATTCATTGTACAACCTGTCACAGATAATTCATACTTTGCTAGATTATAGAAGCTTATTTTTGTGGGGGCCAAATAAGCAATTGCCCAAACATGCTGGATTTGCCCTGCTGTTTTAGCTCGCTCGATCAACCTTGTAGATGTAGATGTAGTAGTAGTTGTTGTGTTGAACAAACATTTGCTTTTACATCACATATTTGCTGTATATTTTAGCCTTCTCATTTTGCTCTTAATGCAAAGTTTTATTATTGACTGAGCTGTCAATTGATGGAGTACACTAATTTGGTCACATATTTTGTAAGGTTGAAGAATTTAATGTTGTTGTATAACCCATTGTCATCTAAATTTGTTTGGTTTATTGCTTGCTTAGGATCTAATGTTATTTTAGGGCCACTATGGTGGTCATTTATTGAGATTGCGTAAAGAGTCTAGAATTGTAAAAGACTTTGTAAGTATAGATTATTGTTGTTATTTCTTCTATAGTGAATTTACAAAAGAGTTTTTTTTTTTTTTTGAAGTGAATTTTCTATAGAGTTGAGATCTTCCGAGAGTTATATTTCCCTTAAAACTTTCTTCAACGGTTTTTCCAATTTATCACCAAAATCTATGCATTGATTTTATTGTTTTTACTATTACAGTTGGTGATTGATAACTATGGTTGGACTATCTGTATTGTGTAGAGTTTATATTAAGTTATTCTATTAATTAAGTTTAGGGGTCTTAATTGGATATTTCAAGAAAAAAAATAATTTGAGGTGAAGGGAGAATGAAGTTCATAAGGGAACACTTAAACCCATTCTAAATAGAATACTATTGTTGTTTTCTAGTCGGGTTCAACATTATCCTACCAATTGACCAATCACTTTATATTAATCGTAGAAGGATTAAGTTATAGACTGAATTTCCTTTTTAAAAATGTCAATTGAATTTACCAATTCCATTAGTTTGGTTCGTTGAGGATGTTAAAGGGAGAGGATCAAGTGGAGATTAAGTAATTCAAAGGTGACGATGACATCAACAAGGTGAGGATCTTCTAGATTTGATAATAAAGGGGTGGAGACTGGAGATTGAGCTAGGTATGTGGCGGAGCATGAAAATTGAAAAGTGTGATGCTACTGCTGATGACAAGTAAGATAATAAAAGGATGGTAAGGGACGGCAACAAAGGCAAAATTGATGACAATCGTGAGGTATGGTCAAATAACTGAGAATGAGTGAAGTGGAGAGGAAGAGAGAGGAAAAGAAGTAAATAAGGTGGACATGTCATAAAGCAAAGGTGGAGCCAAGAGGGTGATATCAATTAAATTGTCTTTAATTTAAACATTCAAAGATATTTGTAAAGTCGTATATAAACATAAAATTAAAATAATAAAAAATTACTTATTTGGATGCGATATAATTTTTTTTTAGAAGCAATCAATGGTGCAATATTCATAGGAAAAAATTTAGATATATTTTCATACTTTTAATACTTCTAATATATATTATTTTCTCAATTTAGTTTTAAATAATCAAATTTTATATTTAATTTTCTTATAATAGATTTCTAATGGTAATTAGTTAATAAAAAATATATTTTTTATAACAAAATATATATTGATTATTTTTTTTTATAACTTTTAATTTTATAATATATAATTGTAACTAACTAAGATTAGGGACAAACATTTAAAAAATAACGAGTCACAATCAAAATTATAAAAGATCCAATTAAGTAAATTTTGTGAATCTTGAAGAAAATCATTTTTATTATTACTATCCCAATGATAAATTAGAAAACAAATTCAAAGAAAAGGAAAATATCAACCAACTAATTCCAATTATTTTAATTTTTCTTAAGTAATTTGTTAAAATATAACATCACTTAAAATCAATATAGTTCAAAGAAAATGTTAATTGATTGGAATATAGTACTATAACAGTGTGGGGCCTGTTATTAAAAAATGTTGGAATCATCAGAAGTGGGCTCGGGGCCCAACGGCCCAATCCGAGGACACTTGGTTATCCGAGGATAGCTTAAAATTTTTTTTTATTATTAAATAAATAATATAAGAGAAAGGAATGGATATTATATATAATGGCATAACTCACGTCCGAGGACATCAGAGTCCGAGGTGAATGTAACTTTCATTTATTCCGAAGACTCCACAAAATTATATCTGAACTGGAAGTTGGGTGCAAACCAAAGGAGGAGTCAGGGAGGATAGCAAATATCTTCCAAGGCCATCACCTCCACATTAAATGCTTTCCAGCTAACCCTCTGGCCGCATTAATGTGGAGGTGATACCTGAACAGTGACTAAGCAGCTTTATGGCCACTAAGCGAACGTTCCGGTAGGTGCTAGATGAGACAGAAAGGAGCTTCCCAGATAAGAACTACATGTGTACGATGGGAATGAAGGAGAATGTGGTGTATATAACTGAGAAACGAATGAGAGAAAAGGGGACTTTTGGGGGAACTAGAAAAAGAAAAGAAAAAGATAAACAACTTGAAAATCATGCCGAGAAGAATTTTTTCCTTTGAATCAATCTAAAGTACCATTGATTACTGAATGAGTAGAACCTTTCCTGACTAACAGTACCAGTTCTAATACTCATTCTCTATAAATCTATTGTTTGGGCTTGTTGGGCTGAAAACTCATTCATATTCTGGGTCCAATCCATTTTGTGTCCCTACAAATAGATATTGCATATTGTTTAATTTTTTATTATTATTTATCTCAAGACCATAGAAAAATTAAATTTCTATTTAATTGTTTACTATATATTTTTTTATATAAATTATTTGTTAAGAATTAACTTTGTTAAATCTTATACTTTAACAAAAAAAGAAAAAAGAAAAGAAAAGAAAAGAAAAACAAAAAGGTTGCAGGGTGGTGTGCATCCAATAAGTAATAACAAATAGCCACTGTACAAATAGTCATTGCCTTGGTAATCGGTCAGGCCGGGTGCTCATTAAACTAGACACCCGAACCGACTCAGTCCGATTTCAATCAATTGCCTTGTCGAAAGTGATTGGACCCACTCGGGTCGAATCCGTTCCATTTTTTTGTTTTTATATATATTTTTTGGGTTCTGATTGCATTGTTTTTTAAATTTAATTGTTTATATATATAGTACTAAAGAACAACACCCTTTAGTACTATAGCTTTGAGAATAGCTTCAATGCTTGTAATCTATGAGCCATAATCTATCCTCATCCTCCCAAGTTTTCTTTTTCTTGTAATTTTTTTTTTCATTTATAGTTTTTTTTTTTTTTTGTTTTAGATAAATATTCTAAAATTTCAATCTATAATATCTGCTCCTTGATGATTTTTTTTTTTTTCATTAAACTAAGATACTAATTATTTTTTAGTGTAAATAATGTTCAAATCTTAAAACTTTTATTTGATGACAAAATTTGTACCAGTTAAGTTAATTAAAATCCACTTTATTTATAGTTAAATGGTTGAAATCATCTAAATGACTTCATACTCCTGATTTTAGGGGACTATTATCTGAAAGTTCAAGTACTCGAGTTTATTCCATATGATTGAAAGATTTTGATCTACTTAAATGATCTTATAGCCATTGATATTTTATTATATAATCCTATAAAGCGAGATTTAAGTGATAGTCTAGTGATAAAAGGGTTTAGGGGCATCTTTTACTGTGATACCTCAAATTAGTGGTTCAAATCTTATGTCTCCCCTAACCTTGCCCCTGCCCCCTACTATCTAGCTATCCTAAAAACAAATTAAAAATAATAATAGAATCTGCCAAGCTAATTTTGTAGTACTTTGTTAGCTTTACAATGCCCTATTGGTGACCAAGGCCCTTTGAACTATTCTTTCATGTGCTTAAAGAGTTAAACAAATTTTTTTTTTTTTTTAACTTTTTTTTGAGAATCAAAGAGTTAAACTATTGATGTTGCTAACCAATGGGTGTTCCAAAATTGACCAAAGTGGAACAATTAAAGTTCTGAGGCTTAATATAATGCAATAAAATACAGAGAATTAGAAAGAAGTGGTTAATGATTTGTTAATTATAAAAAGTAACCCGAGATTAAGACAAAAAATCAAGTGTAATTTGATTAAGCATGGCCATCTGAGACAGACAGAGAACCATTCTTCTGGCAAAATCTTCACCCAAAACCGCCTTTTTGTCAAATCTCTAGTGAACGTGATCACATCCATGGCTACAGTGTGTTGCCCCCAATTGATTAATGGGTAGTTAATGGAATGGATTGGAAGGACAGGTCTAGGCAATTGTTCCACCATGATGGACAGTGGTACCACCCTGCAATAGTTAGATTCTAATGGTGTTTGTCAACTACTTAAGAAACCTTACATGTTCCCCCTCTCATTTTTCATCATCATTTTGACCCTACCAATGTCTCACCAAGGACATTTGGTTGCTCATGGACCATTAAATCATTCTCGGGATTCTCTATTAATTGTTCATTTTATTATATTTAGAAGCTCTATAAATCATAGTTTTATTTTTTTTTAATTTTTTTATTATTATTATTAACATTTAAAACATAGTTAAAGCTACTATCCGTCCATATAAACTGTATGAAGGATTTTTTTAATCTTAGAATATTTAGGAGCTTGTCAAGATCAAGCAAGAGGGATTCATGAACCAACTTCAACCCAACTTTAATTATTTTTTCTTGTACTAATAGTTAACTTGGTTAAGAATAAACTTTTAACCACTCAACCTAAGATACATGCATATAATTTTCCTCAAGTGTGTATAGTTTCTCCATTCCATACACACCATATTATTATAGGGAGAAATTCTTTAAGGGTAGTTTCAAGATGCTGACAAAAAATTTTGAACTCAAAATCTCATAGATAGTAAAAGGCATTATGAATATATATTGTAATTGTTATTGAAATAGTTAAAAATATGTTAATTAAAAAGTCTAAACTAATCTCTTCTCAAAACCTAAACACATTAGAAACCTGAATTAGTTTCTCAAAAAAAGAAACCTGAATTAAAATTAAATTTTTTTGTAAGGTTTAGTCACCTCAGGTTAGCCCAACAAACGCTACTGCCATCTTTAATAGCATGCAATACGTACCAAGCTTGTAGAAGGAACTTTTCAGTACACTTCTCTCTCTCTCTCTCTCCAGTACATTGGTAATGCACAAGTGCTTCAAATAAACCTTTGGGCTGGAGGCAAAGAACAAAATAGAAAAAAAAAAAAATTGGGAATAATTGTTCTTTACCTATATATGATTTTCACATTTTTATAGATGAACTAGAATATCAACTATTCGCATTTGTTCTATAATGATTACTCTTTAGTCTTTATCATTAAGTTAAGATTTTTTTTTTTTTTTTTTTCATAAAAAAAAGTTTCAAGATTTTTTTTTGAAATGTTACAATATACTACTAACTCTATAGTATAAACTTTTTCTCTCTAAATCCCCAAACACTTTATACATAGAGAGGTGCCAACTTAACTATTAGAACATTGATTTTTGGCATAGACGGATGATACATGTACTATATTGGAGAGAGTAGCAAAAAACCAAACCATATTAAGTATCCAATAAAAAAATTATAGTTTGATGAGTACAAAAACATTACAATTGGATTAGTTAGTTTAGTTAAAATTTCCACGTCCAACCTAAAAAATCAGTTCTCCTGGGCTAACTTGTCATTAGGCAAATGCAAGCTACGGTAATTGTCAAATTTGACTAGCATTGTAGCTTAGCAATTAAATTTTCATTTAGTCCTCTTGCTCTGTCTCTCTGTCTCTCTCAAAGATCTTGTGATGTGGAGAGCACAATCTTGATGGCAATTTTAATTTATCCTGTAACTCAAAAAATTAAAATTTAGTTAAAAAATTGGTTATGTCAATCCTAATGTTCTAAAAATCTTTTTTAACTAATGTATTTTTTTTTATATATATATACAAAAATACTGAAAATTCATTTCCATTAATTTTTTTCGCGGCCAAAAAAGTTCTCTTACATATTGTGGCCTCTAATTCCATATCTTTGTTAGATGGAAACATATCTAAACTTAATCAAAACGCAAAACAATGACATTAATTTCATATAATTCATTATAGTTCTTAGAAATATTTTTTTAAGATGTTTAGCTTAGAATTTGCTATCACGCAAAGAGCATTACACAATTGAAATCAAAGTTGGTAAGAAGAAGTGAAAGATGGACACATGAATATTGGACTATATAGTATATATGTCATATTGGTTGTATTTGCATTTCACTTCAAATTAAGCACATTGAATCTATCTAGATTTTTGCCTTCAACGTCCGGCCTTCATATCTAACTTGCAAGTGATTGGCTAAGGGTTTTGTAGCTGAATTAGCACATTCTCATACTATAAATGCTTGGAGGATTTAAGGAGAAAATGGTTTGAATTGTGAGGTTAATAGCATTTGTAATTATCTTTCTCAAAAAAAAAAAAAAAAAAAAAACTTGCAAGTGATTGGGCTGAAACATTTTTAGAACATTGATAGTAACATACTGTTATAAGGAAATATGAAAAAGTTATAATGTGAGGTATTGAACCGTGATCCCCATGCATTTAAGATTGATGTTCAGCTTCTACCACTTTTGTCAAAAAAAAAAAAAAAAAAGATTGATGTTCAGCGCATTAACCACTACATTGGCTACCCTCCTCGTAATTTCCATTGAATTTATATTATATTTCTTTTGCATTACGAGATTCATAGTCTTGCATTTAATTTTATCACCATTTACTTAATAGTTGTAGGGATATGGGCCCAAATGATAAGTTGGGTATTGTGCCTTGGCCAAGAGAATAGTAATCCGAGAACAAGTGAATGGTGTTGAATGGGTCAAGTTTAGAATCTAACAAGCAAGATACGAATGGGAGAGAGGTCCGAGGAGGAATGTCTCCTTGGATAAATTAAGCACGGCTCCAATGTGTATCTTAAGGTTCAAGGTAACCTTCCAAGAAACTCCAGTGATAAGGACGTGTATTTTAAGTGTACCAGAAGGCTGAGAAACTCTGAAATATCTAAGGGAAAGCTGCTACTACCACATTGAATGCATTGCAGCTACTCTTTTGGCTGCATTTATGTGGAGAAGACCTCTGAACAGTGCTGTCTTGGTTACTACAACTCACAGAAAGCCGAAAAGAGTGTCTGATGGGATAAACACTCGAGTAAAGGCTCAAATGATCAACGAGTGTAGGATCAAGATGGTCCAAGAGGATCTATATAATATAAGAGACCTTCCATGATAGAGGGATCTAAAAAAAAGAGACAGAATACTGTAGCAATCAAAGTTATATTTGTAATCAGTTTAATTGATTTCTATGGAGATTTACCTCCTCGGATAGTGAATTTATTCAGTTATATGTTCCTTGTTCTTGCTTGATCATATTCTAAGTCCATACTAGTTGTTATCAAATTCATTAAGGCCTAGTTCTTTGATCCATTCTCTACAAATTTATTGTACTGAGCTCACTGGGCCAATATCTCTTACATTTTGGGCTTGGGCTACAAAACGTGTCCTTTCAATAGTATTTGATAAATTTATTTGTATTCAAGAATTATTTGTTTACATCAATACACGGAATGTGAAATTGTAAATTTAAGTTAAAAATTATTTTATTTTTGATTAAAATGCTTTTTATTTGAATGATTACTAAACACAATTTTTTAAAGCGTGTTTATATTTTATTATTTTCTATTCACTTTTATAAAAATAATGAAAATTCATTTAAAAGTTGTTTAAATTGTTTTAGATTTTTTTTTCATGGGTAAATTTCCATTTTTTACACATTTAATATACATTAATTTATATTTTAATTAATTATTAAATTAATTTTGACATCATCACAGGTTGAACTTGATTGAACCTCCGTCTAGACTCAAAGCCTTGAAAATCTTCATTTTCAAGTTCATTGAACAATTCGGTTTCTAAAACTATGGTTATTGGTTGTGGAAGACAGTTCCAAACATAAGTTTTTTCTTAAAAAAGAAAATCCTATTTTGGTATTTCTTGTCCTTCCACTTTATTTTTGTGAGATTTTTTGCGCTCTAAGCATGCCAAATTAAATTTTATCACGAGATAGTAGATACGTCCTACAACATCTTCCCACATTAATCTGATGTCGTTTGATTGTGATTTAAAATCAATTAAACAATAACCAAGCTCTACGGCACTTTATAAAAAATGATTGTCTTTTGGTTAGATTTCCAGTATTTTTACGATATCTTGCATGTTCCAACTCCGATTTGGGTCCATAAGCAACCTTTGGAAGAAAAAATTATGATCTTTCACATAGGCTCGAATTCATCACAATTGGAATGTTGGAATTTTTGTCAAATTAAGGTCAAACCTCGATCAAAATTGGCCAAACTTGGTTAAATGGCTTTAGAAGATAGATTTCGTTAAATTGAATCTAAAGGAGTTTTGATTAAAAAAAAAGAATCTACAGGATTAATTTTGGAAATTTGGTCTCCTAAATTATAAAGTTGGTGCAACCAACATCCAATAGGGATGCAGTTTCCTAATGTCTAGATGAAACATGCAATTTTCAGAAATTTTAAGGCTCAAATTGAAAAATTTTGTGCGTAAAGTATCGTATCAATAATAAACCTAAGTTTATGTTTATTAAAATGGTTATTGGCTTTATTTTTATTGTTACTTTTTTTTTTCTTGGTATTGGTAATTTTATTGTTGAATTTATTATTATTATTATTATTATTATTATTTTAGTATTCTTCTTCTTTTTCTTCTTCTTCTTCTTATTATTATTGTTATTAATAATTTGAAGAACAAATTTAGCACAGCCATCGATGAAAAATAATTGCAAATCCAACTTTCTGCATTAAAACAATCTAGTTTCTAAATTTAATACAAATGAAGAAATAAAAAAAGCGACAACCTCAAAACCTGTAACTCATGTTTGCCTCGAAGTAATGAGGGAAAGAAGCTGGGTATGCTAGTGATAAATGCAGGTCACTTGCATGATGCATCTACTTCTATTTCTGTGAGTGAATATTTATTATATACCAGTTGAAAATTATCAATCATATGTACCTTTTTCACAAAATTTAGGAATTCATTCTAATCACTTTTATTTAGAAAAGCTTTAATTGTCAAAACAAAAGCTTTAGTCAGCCAACAATTGATTGGCTTGAATATTGTGCTGTATGCAATTGAATTTACAAAAAACATTTCCTTAATTGACTACTTTCTAACAACTTTTAATGTCTGCTTTCTTACCCATTGTTGGAGCTATTGTGGAATTATTTTTGGTTGACATTGAAGACCTAGGATACCTTATTGTAGTTATGGCGGTGGCGCCAATTCCCTTCTCCACTTCGTATGGTAAAACTTTATAACTGGTTGCAACTCATCATGATCAAGTAGTGTCTTTTTATTCTTCTCCTCAAAAAAAGAAAAAAAGAAAAAGAAAGAGTAAGGTTTTTTATTTTATGCACTTGTAATAATACTTTATCTATCCCAAATTATTGGTCCTCTATTTCATTCTTAACTTATCCTTTACTTGTGCAGCCATGTGGTGAGCATAGAGCGAACTATTCTTTTGCCTTTTATTAGAAAAACTTATCCTTTACTTAAAAAAAAAAAAATCAATATCATTAATTCACTAGAATTTAAATTAATGAGGATAGATTTACAAATTTGTACGGTTTCACAAAGCATTAAAATATTTTATATCAAAAGTTGGATTTTCTAAAAAAAAATCAATTATATGATATTGGCATAATAATAATAGTAGACCAAGAATAAAATACAAATACTAATCAATAGCATAAAAACAAGAACAACTAACAGCAATTTTAATAGACATAAACTTGTTTATATTGTAAAATTATTCTAACCGCACTTAGAATAAAATAAATAATTATTATGTATAAACATAACAAATATAAACTGTTTACAAATAAACAATCATATATGATAATTATTATGTATTTTGATATTTGTAGAAAATGACATTGTGTTTTAAGACAATATTGCATTGGGTGAAGGGTGTTGCTACCTTTCGTCCAAAGTTAGGGACCATAATAAATATTTTATTAACATTAGTATTGGGAATGAAATAACTCTTAAAAACTATTTTTGATGCCATAGAATTTCTCTGCACTATCCTTCCCGGTCGCTTATTTATAAAATAGGAATTAAAATCTCTTAAATGGTTAATTTGTTTTTATTTGAAAATGAGTGATTAAAATGGAAAGATAACTTATTAAATTAAAATTTAGTTAAAATTTTGGGTATGTCGATCCTATTTTTCTATATATATATATTGGGAAAAAATTGTGGCCAAAAAAAGTTCTCGTACATCTTGTGGCCACTAATTTCATATATTTATTAGATTGAAACATATCTAAACTTAATCGAGACGCAAAACAATGCCACCAAATTCATATCATTCATTATAGTTCTTAGAAATATTGCTTTAAGATGTTTAACTTAATATTTCTCTATCATGCAAAGAGTGCTACCCAAACTACCAATTTAAATCAAAGTAGGTAAGAGGAAAAAGTGAAAGATTGACACGTCAGAATTGGACTGTCCATGTCATATTGGTTACATTAGCATCTCACTCCAAATTAAGCACATCGAACCCTTAATTGAGATTCAATACGAGTGAGTAAGACGGGTGCCATTTTTTTCTCATGCAATATACACATACAAAACTAAATGAAAATTATATGAAATAGACAATATAAGACCCATCTAGATTTTTGCCTTCGTCTCTGGCCCCTTCATATCTAACTTGGAAGTGATTGGGTTGAAACAGTTCTCTTACAAAGGCAATGACAAAGTCACTGAGAAAGTAAGGAGCAATTCATAGGTACTTCTAGAGTACGGAGAATTATATTTTATCCTCTTACATTTATGGTAGGGTCTATTATGAATGTGAGAGGAGAAAACATTATTTCTCCGTATTCCGAGAAACCTAAATTTTTTTTCTAAAACAAGAGTAAAAATGTGAATAGTGGGTATTGTTATAATGAAATATGAATCAACCCAGGGGATTGGCCAAGTTGGTTGGGCTCTTGGTCTCAAAGTGCTTGTACTGGACTTGACTAGGTGTGCTCCTTAGTTCGAGTCCTGCTACCTGTACTTTGAAATGAATTTTCTGGGCTAGTGCTTTACCCCTTCGTGGGCTTACCCGGCACGAACAGTGATTAGTTTCTGGTTGAAAGCCTTGAGGAAATACTGCGGGAAACTAGAAAAAAGAAAAAAAGAAAAAAAGAATCAGCTTATAGAAAAGTTGAATGAGGAGGCATCTCGCATCACCACATGGCTTGTCACAAACAATTTGACACGTAGAATACTAATTAGCATTGGCTTTTTCGCATGCATATATATGGTCCCTCTCTTCCCCCGTCTTTGGGCTTTCTAGTTCAATGGTCCCCTTTCTCTTGTTCTCTCTCAATTTTGTTTTCTCCTAATCTAGAAAAGAAGCTAGCCTAGATTTGATTTTAGGTACAACAGTGTTTTTGCATAGTGGGCTCTTATCATCGTCATCATCTATTATTGTTATTTAGAGCATGGAACTTTTTATATTAATATTTAATGTCACAACTTTTTCTTTAATTTATTCATTTCTTCACATTAAAGATTATAAACTTATGGTATTGAATTATGTTTTACCCAACTTCAACAAATAAATAAACTTTTCCCTAGTTCACATGCTCTTAATTCCTATTCCAAAACTTTTTTTTTCAACTTATAAGATCTCAGATTTTAATTGAGACTGTACTCATTATTCAAGGCCTTGTCTCTACTTGAAGAAGAGCTATTCACATTTTCAATATGTCATAAGATGACAAGCAAAGTTATAATTGCGTTTCTCATAATTGTTTATGTAATTGACCTATAGGACATTTTTTTATGTATACTCACACACACAGATGCACATACAATCAAAATCCAATATAATCCACACAATTTGAGATTTCACCCTCAACGTTATTATTTCTTAGGCTACATTTGTTTTAGCATAAAACATTGTTCCTATTTTTGAGTGTTTGATTCAACTAAAAATGTTGGTCAATCCAAAATAATTTTGGTTTGACAAGAAACAACATTTTCAAGGGGCATAAATTAATTGTTGGAAAAGGTCTCTCTTCAAATTAGTTTGAAGAGAAACCTTTCAACTCCTCTTATATCTTATTATTGAGTTTTAATTTTAACAATCTAACTGTTGGATTGCATGTTATTATTTTATCCCCTATGCTTACAAAATTTCCAGAAGATCAAAGATCAATTGCTATATCATCAAATAAATGTTTAAATTTCAAAATTTTGTGGTCTAAAGTTATGCATAAAATATAAGTTTATAGATCAAATTGTAAATAATGTTTGATTTGAATGAAATTTGACATGTATGTTAAAAACATAAAGAATATGTAATCCAAGTATTAGATTTTTAAAATACACACTTAATAAAAAAAATATGAGAAGTTTGAATGATTTTATTCCAAACTAGTTTAGAGAGAAACTTTTTCCTTTATAATAACATTTTTGGTGGTATTTTGGTCACCAGCCCCTTTTATGTATAACCAAATAATTTTATTTTATTTTTTACTTTTGGTTTTACGTACAAGTAAAACAATAAAAAATGTTTTCTAGAACATTTTAGAAGCGCACTTAAGCACTAGAAACAAGAAATTTTCCTTGAAAATATTTTCAACTAAAAACATTTCCATTTAAAAACATTTTACATTAAAACACAATCTTTCAAATACTAATTAAGATGTAGCTTTTTGCATGAACTTCAAGATGAATCAAGCATACAACTTCTTGCTTAAACTTCAAAGGCGTAATCAAACCATTTATGTATTCATTATTCTTATTATCCAAAATTTATAATTATATATGTTATTTCAACACTTTCATTTGAAAATTAGAAAAAGAAGGAGAAGAGTCATGTAGCTCAACTAGCTGGCATTTTCTAAAATTTTCAACGAAGACATTTTAGATGCAAATCACCTCACCTTCAATTATCAAATTATCAAGAAAATAAGAGTATTTAACTACCCTTCATTAAAAGGGTTAACACACATTTAGCTAATGATTTTGGGTGGCAAACGTTCAAACTAAAAAAAGAAATTCAAAATCTGGGACTTCCTTTGACAAAATTCTCAATAGAAGTAATTACTTCATAGACATTAATTTTTTTTTTTTTAAAACAATTCACGTAAAACACAGGTAATAATGTTGTGACTTGTGACTATGAGTGAAAACTTAATCATACTTTTAATTAGCTGAGGATATTGCACATAATTAACTATAACTAAGTAGCAGAGTCATCTATCTACATTTGATTTCTAGATTATTATTATTAAAAATTAAAAATTTTTTAGAATCGTTTTCATTGGATTTTACGCTTCAAAGTTCAAACCATGAACATTCTAAACTTTGATGAATCATTTGACCAAAAATAAATTTACACCGTAAACCTAACATGCAAAAAGGTTTATTTTTAAGTGAAATATTTAGTATTTGACTTGTAATGAAATGAAGTATTAGTTTTATTAGGTCAATGTCAACGAAATGACAATATTGACGTGCTCAGGAATTCTTAGCATGTGACTAGATATGGTGGACCTGGTTCTATTGAGTGATCATACAAATAGTGAAAATGGAATGTGCCAACCAACCCATTTATATAGAAAATAAACCCATACACATATCAAACAAAGACACATAATAAGTGTACAACTATACATTAACTTTTTTTATTATAATTTGGAAGGTAACTCGTGCTAACAATATCGTTATCATGATGCATAAAAAATATATATATCACCGAGACACTAACAACCCAATCCATATATACGTGTGCGTTTGACATGAATTATTTTTGCCAACTTATTTTACTATTCAGCTTATTTTTGCTACTATTTATAGGTCATACTGTACTTTTTTGTAATATTCATGAGTTCTACTGTATTATTCAGCTAACTTTTACTTTTATTTATAGTACTTTCACGAAAAAAATTTCAGTTTTAGTAAAATAAGTGGATCTCAAACGGACAGTAACTTAAAAAAATGTTGGACTGAATTATATATATATATATATATATATATATATAATGGCCACATGAACAAGAGGTTTAACTAAAAACTAAATTTAAGAAGTAGAAAGAAGAAAGGGTTAGACCTAATATATTTAGTGAGCAGGTGCAACCAATTATGTCATAGTTTTTAATTGAAGAATGAGTCAGCTTATTTGCGAGATGCAATGAACCCACCACACCAGCGAGGCTCTATTAGTTTTAAGAGATACGGTTGTACTTTGAGATATGCTTTGGTAATCTATACGATTAATGTAAAAAGATTAGATCTAATTTTATATTAGACTCAGAAAATTAGATTTTAGCTGGTTATCATGGAGAAATCATGCACACCTAAAGTAAGATTAAAATATATATATATATATATATATACACACACTGCAAGCCAAAACCATCACTTTGCCAAAGATGGAAATAAGCAAATATAATATGCACTCTGAATTGCAAGAAAAGAAGGGGAAAAAAACATAAAACATAAACCTTTAATAAGTGGTACTTAATTAGGGTTTCTTTCTCTCTTCTAAAAAAGAAGAAGTCTTAGTCTTGAGGCCCATTCTTAAGAATTATAGAGTTATTATAAAAGCTTGATCAACTAATATTAATGAGGATAGTTATAAGACCTGGATCATGCATGAACTTGATCTTTCATACACCAACTTGGTTGAAAGATCGTATAATTAGATCATTGGTTCAACCGCCAAGTTAATGCAGGTTGGTGTGGTATTATTATTAGAAGATTGTACTACGTATAATTTATATTAATAATTTTGTGTAGAGAAAAAAAAAATCATTTACAATTTTAATTTCTAAACTTGATAAAATTGTAAAAAAAAATTGCGAAAAAAAGGAAGTTAAATCGGATGTAATTGACTAGTTTGGTTAAATTTAGAGATGACAATAGATCAAGAGCATCTTGTCCTCTCTTTGGAGAAAGGTGGGTTCAGGACAAGTTCGTGGTATTTGGTCATTTTCAATAAAATGGTCTCGACATTAACGAAGTAGAGATGAAAGAGGAAGTGGATAGACGTTGTGAGAGAATGCTAAAAGGAAGACAAAGCAAGTGTTTTAGAGATTATAATAGAATATGTAAAAAAAATTTACAAGTAAATTATGTATAAAAAAAGACTAACTTATATGTGTAATTTAAATATTCAGAAAATAAAATGTATGTACACACACATTTGGGATGAGGTAGAATGGGTAAAACTTGTCATCTTTTTGAAGAGGATAAAACTTGTGCAAGATAGAGCAAGATGTTAGGACATATATGGTTTCACTTGTTAAAGAACATATGTCATTCTTTTATGTAATTGGCTAAGCCTTTGACAAAATGCACTCAACTTGTAATTGGGTAGTTCCAGATGTTTTTAATATTTCAAGAAACAAGGTTTCAAGATCAAGTGTTGAAGTCATCAAGTTTGTCCAAGAAACAAGTTGAAGAAGTGCTGAATCATTAAAGTTTGACACCTATTGGATAGCTTTTTGACAACTTCTATTTGTCGAAATTTATAAAATCAGATTTTCTGATATGATTTTTTGGGATTCATGGATGTGTCTTTGCGCCTTTTTTTCTTCCAACCCTAGGCATATAAAAGGATTGTTATAAGGGCTGTCAAAGTGTTCACAAATTGCAAAAATATTGAGAAAACTCTGTTCTAGCAAATTGTGACTGGAGACAAAGTTTTGCCCTAGTTCATCTCTTCTGAAGAAGTTGTTGTGTATGTGCACCTTTGGGTTTTGTGACCAAGCATCTTCTTGATTTTCATCGTGGATGAACTGAAAAACTTTGCAGCCAACAACTCTTTCTAGTTGGTGATTGAAGTCACGTATTGGGATCCGTGCAATTGATTAGTTACGTACTTGGGAGCCGTGCATTGAAAAGGGGAATTGTCACTACAGAACAAGTCCAATTGGGTATTGGGGTAAGGGTTCAACTGTAGGTTGGTATAAGGTACTGAGATTCATTTACTTGTAATCGCTTGTTGTGATAATAGTGGAGTTTCGGGAGTGGTGACTTGAAAATCACTCGGTGGGGTTTTTGCCGTCAGGTTTTTCCCCATTTCTAAACAAATCACCGTGTCATTTATTTTCCGCTGCATGATTAGTTTATTAGTGATTTTTTTGTGCTACCACACATTTGCATGTTAAATTGATTAATTAATAACTTGGCTAATTAGTTAATTGGTTTAATCACAAGGGGTCAACACGTTTGTGGCCTATCAAGTGGTATCAAAGTAGGCACACTCAGGTTAAATCTTTGTTGTGTTGATTCATTAACCCCTGTTTGCCATGGATAGAGGACAGTCATTAATCATACTTCCTTTATTTGATGGTACTAACTATGCATATTGGAAAGTACGCATGAGAGCTTTCTTGCAGTCATTATATGAGAAAGTGTGGCAAGCTGTAGAGATTGGCTGGACTAAGCCAAAAGAAGTGTCGGTCGATTGGGATGAAGCAAAGACTAAGGCGGCAAGCTTCAATAGCAAAGCATTGAATGCCTTATTCAGTGCAGTCACCAATAAGGAGTTTAAGAAGATATCCTTTACAGAAACTGCAAAGGAAGCATGAATTATCCTCCAGACAACCTATGAGGGTACAAAGGCTGTTAAGGATTCAAATATTCAAAGGTTCATCACAAGCTTTAAAGAAATAAAGATAGAGGAGGATGAGTCGTTTGATGAGTTTTATGCTAAGATGAAGGACATAGTGAATTCAGCCTTCAATCTTGGGAAAACCATTCCTGAATCTAAGATTGTGAAGAAAGTGCTTAGATCTCTACCTGAGAGATTTCATGCAATGATTACAGCAATCGAGGAATCAAAGGATATTGACAAGATTCTGTTGACTAATCTAGTTGGAAACTTGCAGACCTACGAGCTAGGACTATCTAGGTTTGGTAAGTCGGGTAAAAGCAAGAGCATGGCCTTGACGGCAAAGAGCAATGACACAGATGAGTCCTCCGATGATGAAGATTCCAAGATGAAGTCCTACATTACAAGGCAGTTCAAGAAGTTTATGAAAAATGCCAATGGAAGGAACTTTGACAAGGATCGCACGCAATCTAGTTTTACCCCGTTTAAAAGCCAAGACAAAGGGAAGAAGGATGCAAGGGATGACGGTCAGTACATTGTTCCCATAGGACCTAAGTGCTTTGGGTGCCATAGCTTCGGTCACATGAAGCAAGAATGCCCTACATATTTCCAGAGCATTGGAAAGAGTAAGGCACTTGCTGCAACCTTGAATGAACTGAGCCTGGAGATAATTCCGATAATGAGGATGACGGAATCTTAAATGCCTTCACTGCCACAATCAATCCTACTGAAGGGATTGTTGAAGACGTGGAAGAAGAAGAAGAATTGATGAATTCTAAGTGTGAGAAGATGGATGATCAAGATGATATCAATACAGCCTATGAGAAGCTTTACAAGCTCTCTGAGAAGCATGAGAAATTGTATAGGTTGGCCACCAAGAAGCTCAATGATGTGGAACTTGATCGTGAGGAGCTTTTCACAAAGTTTGATGAAGATAATCAAACAATTGGTGCACTGAGATTTGAGAACAATTTCTTGGCAGAGAAGACCAAGAAGCTTGAAGCGGAGCTGTTTCAAGTCAGAGCTCAATTGGAGAGGACTTCAAGTGCAAATCTTGATAAAATGCTCAGCATTCAGAAATCTGTTTCAGATCGAACAGGTTTAGGGTATGGTCTTTCTTCTTCTAATACTGCTTCTACTAGTGCTATTGTTTTTGTTTCTCCTGCTAATAATACTAAAATTGAGAAAACTGATGTTAAAATTGAATTAGATAGTGAGAACCTAGACAAGGGGTCAATATGTTTGTGGCCTATCACAAGACAAGGTGAATCAAATGGCAGAGAAATTTTGACATCCCTAACTGAGTTACCAAAATAATGTACATGTTGACAATGTGAGGAAGTGTATGTCCATATGTATTTATTTTCATTTTTATTTAATACAATTTATTTTCATTTTCATTCTCTTAGGTTTTTGATTTCAAACATTTTCATTGCCAACACAATTCAACCTCAAATCCAGGTCACCGATATTCAATTGGTTGAATCAATTTGGGTTTGATGAGAAATTATATGAGGTACTTTCTCTTGTCTCATGAATAATAGGTCTCACTAATCAAATCTATATTCATATAAGAGGAGGGCATGTTGTTGTACTTCATAAGTATCGAATGATTTTCATAAGCTCAGCAACGTATGTGCTTTTCACTTGCCTTAACTTAACGAGCTAGGAATGTAATTGGCTTAACTAGTGAAACCTTTTGTCTAGAAATAAGAGATTTGAAATTAAATGTTGTCTACATCAAAGAAATGAAAGATTGAAGGAAGGAAGACAACTACCTCACGTAATTAATAAATAAACAAGGTGTCTCTTAGCCAAGAAAAAGCAAATAAATGTGGGTTCTAGTTCATTAAACTAGTAAAGTCTTTTGTTGTCAAATAAGAAATTTGAAGTTCGAACCTTATTTACACCAAAAACTAATTAATCTTTTGGCTTGGTGATAAAGATAAATAATCATGAAGTGGACAATATAAGTTAAAATTAAGGTTGGATATTAGTTGGTTTGATTGGGGTTTATAGTGTTTTTGAATCGAACCATATTAATAGGTCTTTAAGGGCACGTTTGGTACACTGTAATGATTATTATATGGGAATAAGAATAAGTATTACAAGGAATACATTAAGTTGGAATGTAATAAGTATTACTATTCATTAGTTTGGTGATCATTTATGAATAGAATTCTGAATATGCATCCATAATTTAGTAGAATATAAAAAGAATGTGTAATTAAATCATTTTTAAGTCAAATTTCCTAAAATACACTTATTTTAGGGTGTTCAAAATAGAGCTAATAATTAATAAGAAGGAAAATTTATTTTCTTTCCTTTTGAAGATGTGGCAACTAATGGCTTTTAAGGAAATTATTTTAAAAAATTATTACATAAAGTGAAGGAATAGATATTCAGTACTTTTCATAAGGAATAGTTATTCCTCATTTTGAAGAATAGTTATTTATAAGGAATAACTATTCATTGTAATAAAAACATAACCAAACAACCAAATAGTTATGCCATAGAAATATCTATTATATTACAGTGTCTGTTACAATCTACCAAACGTGCCCTTAAAAATGGAATCCCTGTTGCACCACAAGGATCGAAATTCTGACTATGTCTAGTGATTGTTTCTATTGATGTGGTCGGTCGGATTCTAATACACATTCATCAAGCTAGATCAAAACCCACAAGAAAATTGAAACCCACGAATTGAAAAGATAGAAACCCATAAATTGAAAAAATTGAAACACACAAAGCACAAATCGAAACCTATAGATCAAAACACAAAAAATCCACAAATCAAAATATCAAATTCCACACACAGCACACATATTGAAAGATCAACACTATAATTTTCAAAATCTTTTCCTCATGATTTGAGTAGGCAACACCGTGAGAGGTGCTATATCTTCAACGATTTTGCCCTTGATGGCTCTACGTCTCGATCTCTAGCATTTTTGCAAATTCTGACGATGCTAAGAGGTCACCTTGATGATCATGTGTTCAACACTATAAGGGCGGGGTATAGTGGGGAGAAATAGAAATGAAAGGGTTGCATGTGAAATAGATGGAGAGAAAAAAAGTTTCTGGGGGAATTTAAATATACGTTAGTTAATTTAGTGTCGAAAACCCACCACCTCTGCTGACCACCATCATGTTCACTATTAGCGACCCCATCTTGCAGTTCGATCAACTTGGCTTTGGCTTGCATTTCTTTTCATACCAAAGATAATTTGATTACTTACCCTAAATGAGTTTTCATATTTTGAAATAGTTTTATTTATTTTTTTATTCTTAATAATTTTGAATATATCTTTAAATTTTTTTATGATTTATTTATTATCAATAATTTTAAATATATTTTTCTCTATGTATGTGACTAAGCAATCATTCATCCATAGATATATTACTCTACTATGTAATTGGTTTTTTAATTGCTAATGAGTAGAGTTTTCAACAAAAATCCAAAGTTTGAAATTCTTAAAGAGTCAAGAGATTGAAGGGAAAAAGATTATTGTAGCGATGGAGATGTTAGGGATTTTGTGTAGTGAGAATATAAGATAAGTAGTTTTGTTTTTTTTTTGTTTTTTTTTTTTTTGGGAAAAAAATCTTAGGTTTAAAATATCGATTGATTATTGTATTCTTATCTATTTTGGAAGTTCAATTTTATTTTAATTTGATACATTTTTCTATTATACACCCACTAATGGGAATGCTCTTAAATAATAAAAAACACATTGAATAATATGGCTTTCCAAATATCAATTTATCAGTAATGTGTAAAGACAGTTAGAGCAACCGCATCAGTCAATACAAAATTTTTGTCTATTTTGCAAAGAAAAAACGTACTTTTTTTATTTTATATATCCACTTTTACAAAACATCCACATTAGTTTGTCTATTCTACATCCTCTATTATTTAAATGATATTTTTCTCACATTTTTTTATTATTATTTCACATCTACTCATGGCCCACCAACTTTAACTCACATCTACCCATTTTCTCTTTTCTCTAAACACTTTACTTTCCTTTTCTCATTATTCTTCTTTCTTTTTTCATATTTTTCTTTCTTCACCCAAGGCAGAGGCTCAAATTAGTACAAAAACAAAACCCACAAAATTCTCATTAATCAATACCATCAATGATGAAAAGGGCAGATTTAAGTAGCTTAAGTTTTTATATCAGATCTCTCTCTCACGCTCGTCGAATCTCAAAGATCTAAAGTAATCCCTCTCTCTATCGAAGCTTGCATTGTAAGATCTCTCTCATTTGATTTCAAGCGTTTTGCCACCATTGGGTTTGTATTTGATTTTGATTTTGATTTTGGGTTTAGGTTACTAGTTTTCAGTTGATGGTTTAATTTTGAGTTGATTTTCTGTGGATTTTGGGTTGATTAGGTTTGATTTTCGTTGTATTTTAGGCTTCCGTTGTTTTAACGAGTTTTGGTGGTGGTTGTTTTAACGGGTGATCGTGATGGTGGTTGGGTGGTGATGGTTGGATGGTGTTGGGTGGATGGTGGTTGTGTTTGTGTGTATCAAAGGAAGAAGAAGATGATGAGGGAGAGAAGATGCCTGAGTTGGTTTTGCAGATGGAGAAGAGAGAGAAAAAAAGGAGCAAAATGTGAAATTAATAAAATATTAGTATGCAAAGCTATAGTAACCATGCACATATGCATGGTTATTGTAGTAATTTGTATATATGCACAATTTTGCAAGTACTAATGTGGGTGTTTTTTTTGTTAAAATGTGTAAATTTAACCACTTTTTGTATTTTGCACAGTTTTACAACTTTTGATGCGGTTGCGCTTAAAAAGATCTATGGGGAACATTGCAAGCAAATTATTATTTTATACATTTTGGACGACCACATGTCCTTGAAAATTCTAGTGCATCTTGCAGTTTTGCCGACCACCATCATGTTCACTGTTAGCGCATCTTGCAGTAAGATTAGCTCAGCTCCGGCTTGGTTCGTTGGACTAGACTGGTTGTCGAACACCCCTAGTTAAAATTTTGCAACGTCTATAAGTAAATAATAATAAAAAAGAAAAAGAAAAAAGAAAATTAATAGTCTTCACCTAGATTTAATCATTTAATCCTAGATCTAAATCTTAAGGATGTCATCCCCTTACACCTTTAACGAAAAAAGAAAATTGAGTAAGTCAATATGAAAGTTAAAAACTCTTTTTCCAAGTCCGAATTTCTCATATGGTTTTAATTTCCTTAAAAACTATGATGACAACTTTTTTTTTTTTTTTTTTGGGGGTGGGGGGTAAATATGTATGATTACAAGTTGTTACAGTCACAAGTTGTTTTGAGTGGATAAACCAATTTATAGCAAATCATAATTTCTACCCAACAAAAGAAATTGGAAATCATATATAATTATATATTGCCCCACGAGGAATCATCGTTAGGTCAACCCTTCGACTAAATGATAAAACGAGATCTTGTTTAGCACATGAGTAGATATGGTGGGGCTTTTGATCGATACTTGATTAGTATTGTTATTATGTAGTTCTTTGGGAGTGATTGTTCTATTTTTGCATACCACAAGCTCAAAAGCCAACTATTGCCGTCCTTCATTTTTTTTTCCACAAAACAATACAATTCAGACCAATTTTAATTTTGTCAAATCCTTAAATATAATATTCATGACTGTTTTTTTTTGTTATTTATTTATTTATATTTATGAGACCTCATGAGTGTTATGTCTATATTTATTTAAATTGATGTGATTTGAAATTAGGGTATCTGTTATATAATTATTATTCTTTAATATCAAGTCAAAAGTCTAATTGAATTTTGCATCTTTGATATAAACGGCTTTGAACCTAGATTAGTAAACATCACAATTTTTTTTTTTTTGGAAAATGATTAGTAAACATTCTTATCCATCATAACAATTACTAAAAAGGGAGAGTTTTTAGTAAACAGCTTCATAAATTTCATTGAGTTTGTTCAAATGCCAGAATAAAAAATTAAAAAAAAAAATCGTAAGTTACCAAGTCAGGAGAGAGTATTAAGTGTTTTAGTTGATAAATTACTAGTTCTCTCAAAAGCCCAAACACATAAGATTTTTAATTTTAACATTTTAACGGAAGGAAGAGTGGAAACATGGATCGAACTCAAGATGTTTGGCTTTAATACTAAGATAAATTACCTATTGTTTCATAAATTTGAACAGTTAAAAAATGATGCATTTAATCATTTAACTATAATTCTAACACTAGTGATCATAACAGTTCATGCTATGAAACTATAATAATAGCTCAGGGTTTTTGATAAATGTAAACGGGTGAATTAAACCCTACTTGATTTGCTACTCTGCTACTAGGGGTCAAGGCAAGATTAACATGCATTAATATTAATTACCAGTTGGTTCAATTTAGTTAATAAAAAAAAAAAAAGTTTAGAGCTCTGTGGGAAGTGCGGTGAAGACTGCTTTATTAATTAAGTAATTTATTTGGTTTACAGTTCTTAATAGTATTTAGACATAACCTCGAACGGCAATTTTGAGAGATGCTCATGGAGATCGATTTCGAGAATATACTATTTCGAGGAAAAAGGCTACATTTGATTTTACCGTCTTCTTTTAACAAGCTATATTATTACGTAATGGACCAAATTAATAATTTATACAATACCCAAAAGAAAGCGAAATAGAATAATTGCATAAATCCCTAATCCCTTTTGCCAATGTTGGAAACTTTACAAAGCAATTCATACTTTTTTTAAGTCAAAAAGGTTAAAAAGTAACCGTATGGGGATTAGATTTGGTCATTAAAAAAATGACACTAAATTTCATATATAATAAGATCTACTATTGGGGTTGTGTTTAATGGCTCTGGAGTTGTATGCTCTCTTTTTTAGAATGAAGCCCTTATTTCAAACCAAGTAAAAATATCGTTAAAAAATAGAATGTATTCCTACATTTCTTTATATATATATATATATAATATAATATAATATACTGTGAAGCCACAAGATTTTAAGATACATTATTCGTTATTCCAAAAAGTCTTTATACCGGGTTTAGATGTGTGACTTATTTGTTATTTATGGGTTCTAGTTAGCTAAACTAGTAAAGTTTTTGACGGTTTAATAAGATATCTGAGATTCAATCCTAGCCTACACCAAAAACTGATTGGTGTTTTTATCTAATGATAAAAAGCTACCATCAGGAGCGGACATCATATGTTGAAACTCTTAAAAAAAAAAAAAGAATCTTATTGAATTCACAAATTTTTTTTTTTTTTGAAAGATGTTGAATTCCCAGTTATGCTTTGACTTAAGAAACTTTTCTTTAGGGGGTCATATTAATTTTTATTTAAAAGGTGAACTTGTGTTCCAGCCCCATTGACGTACCGAAAGCCATTGTTGACACTCACTAATACAGGAAGTCTATAAATTTTATTTATTTATTTATTTTTGGTTATGTTTTAAATATTTAGATTGTACAGAAATTCAAAAGTCCAGTTACCAGTTATCATTGCACCCTAGCAAATTGCAGTAGTTATGGCTGATTTAATGGGACAAATGGTCCCAGACCCAGTCTCTTACTCCAACGAAAGATTTTGGTATTCAAAACGAAGGATCCTTCACACGTTTGGATTTTTTCAAAACTCATGATTCTTGCCGGGTATTGTGGGTCAGGGCTGCTTTTACATAAAACAACAATTAAGAAAAATGTTTTGTGGGGTTCACCATTTCATGTCTTAGTTTGAATAAGAAAATTCTTAAGCCCAAAGAAATTCTGGTATAGAAATGGACCTATAACCAACCAATCCATTTAATTCTTCGAATCAATTGGTAACTAATTAGTTTTATAATAAATAAAGCTAAAAATTAACGAATACTTTAAAGACATTGATTTATAAATTAGTTTTTAAAAATAATTTTTGAGGGAAAAAAAACTAACTTTTTAAACAGTTTTTTATATTTTTTATAAAAATAATATTAAAACCTTTTAAAAATAACTGGTTGACAAATATCTATAGACTACCCGTTCACGGTTAACCAAATCATAAATAAATATATAATAATGCTATGAAACTTACGCCTTTTGCATGTGAGTGCACCATTCACTTTAGGTCAAGAAATTTATAGACCAACCATTATTATTACTCGGCTATACCCATATGCATATTTTTATACTAGCTATATGTAACAAGGAGAGGCTGTTATAAATTCAAATAAATTTATATAAAAAAAAAAAACCATAATCTATGGTACATGGTCAAATTGTTAAAAAATATCTCCTTTGACATGCCTATTGCCTTGGTTACAAAGGTCATGTCACCCAGAGTATATAATTAATGTTTCAATTATTATTCTTTGGATCTTAACCATAAAGAAATAGTTCACTTTCTTCTCAAAAAAGAAAAAGAAAAAAAATGAAATGGCTCTAAAAAACTCTGCTTTCCCATGACTAGAAGAGAATTGGCTCAAATGAGTGAATGACCATATTGCCATCCTCAATAAAATTAAGAAGAGAAAGTAAGACTTTTTGGATGAGTGCCAATTTTATCTATGTTATTAATAGAGGTCAGTAATGAGAAATAAACGGAGCTAATTTCAAGTGGGTAAAGTGCCAATTTTCAAACCATAGGTAGGTAAAGTGTTTTTCGAGAAAATTACAAGTAGAAAAAGTGTAATTTTCCTTTTTAATTATATAAAGCATAATCTTTAATGTTTACAAAAGTATTGAGTGAGCTTTTTATTTTTGATAATCGATTGTTTTGGGATGGGAGAAACAAAAAACTCTAGGCAAGCTTATCTTTGTATAAACTTGGCTAATTATAAAGCTCTCTTTTTGACGATTGAACTTGTGCTTCAATGAAATGGTGGGAACTTAAATCTTGAGCCTAAATTGATGACAAAATAATTTAGGCCCATTAATCTAGCAAATAATGGCTAGTTTTTTTTTTTTTTTTTTTTAATTAAGAGCCCATATAAGCCCAATTGGTTTAGATATCAAACAGGCTTGTTGGTCCTGTATATGAAGCTTCGCCTTCTATAAATCAGAAATTGGTTGAGAGTCAGAGAGTTGAACTAAATCAGTGTTTTTCAATTCACATTCAGTTTCTGACCGGTTATCCAAAAAAAAAAAAAAAAAAAAATCACATTCAGACCCGTTTTAGTGTAATCTTTAAAAAGATCGGAAAACATTGATATCCTAGCGTGGGAAAAGCCCATGTTATCAATGGGCCATCCCAACGTTGTCCCATATTTTAATTGGGCTATACTTTAGGCTTCGTTTACTGAGAAACTCTATAAGGTCCATTAACTTGGCAAACACTGGTTTTAAGACCAAAAACATTAAAGAGAGTCCAAATAAAGCTAGTTTGGTTCTCCGACTTCATTCTTCATTGATACGCTTAATGGGGTATGCATAAGCATTTGTGGGTTTTTACAATTTCTAACCAAATAACCATCGCGACACACCCTAATCTACAACAAGTTTATGTGGCGACTTGTGATTGCTGCATCAAATCAACTTTCTCAACAAGTACTTGTGGTGGTCCTCTAGGTAAGTGTCGTAATCCAATCACATCACATATTAAGTTTGACCTTTCAAGCATGTTGTGAAATTGAATGTGTTTGTTGTTGTACTTTGACAAATTTCTGGATATTTTAGTGAGACACAATATATTTTTTTATTTTTAAATTTGAATGGTTAATCTATCGAACAATGTTGTGCATTAATATATTTGGATATCATAGAATCAAGCCACTCTTTTGTAAGTTTTTTTTAGGACGTAAGTTAATTTCCAAAAGTGAATTCAACAGCCCTTGCATCCTTTGGGCAAACCACGCGTTGGGGGTGTTTAGTACATGTTTTCAAATAACAATTTTCAGTTTTTAAACAATATTACACATATTTCCACACACTTTTTCACTCATACGTATTTTTACACATATTTTCAAACAACAGTTTTTTGGTTTTTAAGTACATGTACCAAACACCTTCCAAAACTTTGCTTGTCTCCCACATTGCTTAGAGATGAGTCTTCATGTGTGTTTATAAACCATAGAACAACTTAAGTGATAACTTAAAAGATAATAGACTAGGAGTTAGAGTTGGCCTTGGGTTGGATTTAGGCTTGTCTCTATCTCTCTTGGGCTATTCTCTTTTTCCTTTCTTTTCCTTTTAGCCTAATTCAGTTAAGCCCGTTGGGCATTAACCAAGCAGCCCGTTGAGGGAATTTAATGTGCTGCTAGTTTGGCATGCACAATGACCATTACAGCCCATAAGTCCACTTCAGTTTTTTTTAGCTACATAGCTGCCTCTCTCCCTTTGCTTTGCTCTATTTTTTGCTCATCTCCACTGAAAATTTCAGCATCAATTTTTGGTTTTTAGGAAAGGCAAATAAAGTTGTTCTTAGTTCTTCTTGCTTGAGTGTGCTCTTGGGTTATATCATTTTTCCTTTCTTTTCCTTTTAGCCCAATTTAGTTTAGTCTGTTGGGCATTAACCAAGCAGCCCATTAAGGGCATTTAATGTGTTGCCCATTGGGCATGCACAATGACCGTTGCAGCCCATAAGTCCTCTTCAATTTTTTTCAGCTACACGCAGTCGCCTCTCTCCTTCTATTTTGCTCTATTTTCTGCTCATCTCCACTAAAAATTTCAACATCAATTTTTGGTTTTTAGGAAAGGAAAATAAGGTTGTTCTTAGTTCTTCTTACTTGAGTGGGCGTTCAACTTGAAGAAATCACTATAGCCTAATCCTGGGAGGTTGTTTGGCAAAGAGAGCCATTTGCACCGAGTTCTACTTCGAGTGGCATGAATCAACCTTTAAGGACAACGCATTTTGTGTAATTCTATAGTTTGTGAGATCTTTCTAACTCTATCTATTTACTTTTTGTCATTGCTAATTTTTAGGATTTATATTGTTGAATCAAAACTTGTTTTTTATATCTATATTTTCCCACACCATAACATATGGAAAATTAAGATCTTTACAGCATAAAAGATAAGAAGGATTGTTGATGAGTATTGCACCCTTTATATGTGATTTGAGAAAAGCTTTGGCTTGCAATTCTAAGAACCCAATGTCACATAATAGGATGGTTCCTTTAGGCGCTTTAGATAGCGATTGATGAGACTTGCACGCTGATAAGTGTTCACTGTAGAATAGTGGTAATTTTTCTAGCATAGATTCACCAATGAATGTTGACCATCTAGTAATTTTTAGCCTATTTTCTGTGATTAAAGTTGCACCAAGAAATCTATCCATGGTACTAGATGTAACTGTTAAGACCCATGGTATCCCATTTTCTAGACTTCTAAGATATGGTCCCCCATTTCTTGCAGTGGTCGTGACAATTATGCTCTTCTTCATGGCAGAAAATGAAGCAATTGCAATTGGGTGATGCCATATAGGTATAAAATTTGTAGGATATGAAGAAATGGAAATCACATCAACACCATTAGCAATTGCTTGATCTATACCAGCAATAATATCAGATGATTCAGCAATTGCACTCCCAAAAACTTTATACACAGAGATCCTAGCATGTGGTGCTACACCTTTCGCTGTTCCCTCAGTATAGCCAAAAAAAGATACCCTTTTTACTAAATTCCCAACAACTACTGAAGACATAAAGGTCCCGTGGCCAATGGTGTCCCTAGTAGAGTCTACAACAATTCTTGAAATGCCCTTAGTTTTTTTTTTAATGCTGCATCAAAGTGCTGAACTCCAATGAGTTTGGAATTGCATAGTGAGGAATCAAACCACTTTCCACCTTCATACTTTCCTTCCACTTAGATGAAACTTATTATGAACTGGAAAATTAAAATAACTTAGTTGTGTTCGAGATGATCAATCTCCTGCATGGGGGTGAGAGAAGAGAATTTTGGATTAAACTTTTGATGCCTTCTTATTAATTGCTTGTGCTCTTAAATACTCTCAAGCAAAGTGCTCAACTAGGAAATTCAAATTACAACTTGATAGTTCTGCAATAAATTCAAATCACGACTAATCCTAACCAACAGCTCATCCTAATCAACAAATAACAATCCTAAACAAAACTTATCCTAATCAACAACTCATCCTAATCAACAACTTGAAATAACAATTAGATAGCCATCAACTCCTTATCAGCTCATTCTTTATCTGATGCATGCTTATCTCCTCCCTCTGTCTGAATCATAACATTCTTATCCCCTTGAAGACGAATCTTGTCCTCAAGATTCATTTGAGGAAAGTGACACTGTAACTCATCATATGCCTCCTATGTAGCATTATCTGCATCTGTGCCTGTCCAATGAACTAAAGCCTCCTAAACCACCTTGCGCCCATGCTTCACCCAACAAAAATCTAATAACTATTTGGGTTGTAAAATGACAACGCCTTCATCCGTGATCTCTGGTAATTTAGTAACAGTTCGGTTTGATCGCCTAAGCTATTTCTTGAGTTATGAAACATGGAAATTAGAATGCAACCGAGAATGGGGTGGTAACTCCAAATGATTGGCCACTATTCCGATTTGTTCAAGGACTTGAAAAGGGCCATAGAACCTTGGTGATAACTTCATATTTCCTCGAACTCAAATTGATAATTGTTGGAATGGCTAGAGCTTAAGGTGCACAAAGTCTCTTGGTGCAAATTCTTGTTCTTGACAATGGTGATCAGCATTTAACTCCATTCAAGCTTGGGTTGTTGTAAGGTTCTCCCTTAATAATTTCAGTAAAGCATCCCGCTCACGTAAATTATCTTCAACCTGTGCCATCAGAGAAGACCCGCATTCATAGCAATGTACGGTGGGTGGGGAAGGTTGTAGACAATTTCGAAGGGCATTATACGCATGGCTATTTGGTACAAAGTGTTGTACCAATATTTAGCCCACGACAGCCAAAGACCCCACTATTTTTGCCTTGAGCTTGCAAAGCAACAGAGGTAAGTTTCCAAACATCGATTAAGGACTTCAGTTTGGCCATCAGTTTATGGATGATAAGCAGAACTCATCCTCAACTCTGAACCTTGGAGTTAGAAATACTCCTCCCAAAAGTGGCTTGTTCTCTATCGGACACTATGGATCTAGGCATCCCATGAGGGCGTGTGATTTCCTTAACAAAGACCTTTGCAACTGTCTTGGCTGAGTAAGGATGCTTAAGTGCAACAAAATGTCTATACTTAGATAGTCGATCAACCACAACCATAATGGCTAACAATTCTGTGGAATGAGGGAGACCACCAATGAAGTCCATTGAAATGTCTTCCCAAACTCTATTGGGAATTGGTAATGGTTGCAATAGTCCTGTCGAAGTTTGTGTGTCATACTTATTGCACTGACAAGTATCACATTGTTGAATAAATGCCTGAATGTTTGACTTCATTCGAACCCCAAAGAAATTCGTCAATAACCTTTTATACGTTTGTAAATTCCCAGAATGTCCACCCACTAGAGTATTATGAAATTCATGAATAATTTGCTGCTTATGTTAGGATGTTGATGGTAGTACCAGCCTTCCCTTATACAAGTCTAGATGATTATGAGCTTCATTTGAATAACATCTACCTAAGTAGGTTTTGGGCAAGATACAACAAGTAAATCTCCAGGTAATATTTTCACACCTTGTTTGTACTCAATCTCATAGTCAAAGCCCATCAGTTTAACAATCTATTTTTGTTGATCTGGAGTAGTAATCTTTTGTTCAAGTAGACACTTCAAGTTATGATGGTTTATGCGAATCAGGAATTTGCGACCAAGAAAATAACTCCTTCATTTATGGATTGCCTTGACAATTGCCATTAGCTCCTTCTTGTATGTAGATCGGCCCAAGGCATGGATGGATAAAGTGTTGCTATAGAAGGCAATAGGACGACTGTCTTGTATAAGGACTGCCCCTAAACCATTACCTGATGCATCATCTTCAACAATAAATTTCTTTGTATTATTGGTGCTTGCACCACGGCTTATTTGAGTTACTGAAATGCTTCAATGGGTTCTTGAGTCCATTTGAACCCATCATTATTCAAGAGACTTGTGAGTGGGGTAGCAATGACTCCATAGCCTTGGAGGAATTTTTGATAATACCTAGTCAAGCCAAGAAACCCATGCAAGACAGTGATGATGGTGGGTGTAGGCCAAGATTCCATGTTTTGAATTTTTTTAGGGTCAACCGAAACTCCATTGGAACTTATAATATGTCCCAAATAATCAACCTTTTGTTGGCCAAACAAACACCTAGAATGATTGACATATAATTGGTTTTGCAACAGAGTGTCAAAAACCATTGTCAAATGAACTAAATGCTCCTCCCATGTTTTGCTGTATATTAATATGTCATCAAAAAAGACTAGGACATACCTCCTCAGTCTTGTATGAAAAATATCATTCATTAGAGATTAGAATGTGACTGGTGCATTAGTAAGGCCAAAAGACGTCACCAAGAATTCATAATGTCCATCATGAGTACAAAAGGCTATTTTGTGAACGTTTGTAGGCTGAACTCAGATTTGATGATAGTTGGATTTGAGATCTAGCTTGGTAAAATAGGTTGCCCCATGTAACTCGTCCAACAGCTCATCAATCGTCGGTATCAGGCACCTATCCTTGATTGTTGCCCTGTTTAAGGCGCGATAATCCACACAAAAATGCCATGAGCCATCCTTCTTCTTCATTAACAATATTGGGGATGAGAAAGAGCTTGAACTCAGCCTGATAATCCCAATTGCGAGCATCTCTTTCACAGCACGCTCAATTTCATTTTTTTGGATGTGAGGGTAGCGATAGGATCTAACATTAACTGGGTTGGATCCAGGCCCAAGTCAATGTGATTGTTGTGCTTCCTTGAGGGTGGCAGAGTTGTAGGATTTTGTAAAATCGCCTCATATTGAGCCAGGAGTTGGGCCAATTCTTTATTGTCACTGATCGTTTCTTAGGTATTAAATATAGTCTCCCGTGGTTACTATTTGCATAAAATAAGCATCAACTTCTTTGCCCATTAATCTTTTTATCATATGTGGGGATTTTGCAGCTACTTCTCTAGTTGTATCACTGCCGAATGAAGTGCTTCTCTTCGCCAACGTGAAACTTAATTGTCAATTTTTCCCAGTCGTGCGACACCTTCCTAAGACTTTGTAACCATTACATTCCCAAAACGATGTCTGAGCCTTGTAAATCCAAGGGATACACATTGGTTTGAAAATGGTATCCTTGTTTCTCCATGGGAATAGCTCAGTAAATCTTATTGCATTGTAAGCACTCACTACTGGCCACCATAACCCAAAAGGTTGGTGAAGGAGCCTTGCAACAATTTAGCTTCCTTGCAAATTTGGAGTTCACAAAGTTGTGGGTACTCCCACTATCGATGAGGATGTGTACTAGCTTGCCACAAATTACCCCGCTCACAGGCTTTGCCTGTAGGGTGGTTACCCTTGAGAGGGTGTGCAAGGATATCTCTAGTACAGGAAGTGGTTCAGCTTCCTTCAGGGCTTTTGTAGTGTCCTTGTCAATCTTTGGTTCAATCATGGTTTCCAAAATAAAAACTTGCTGTGTCTTGCACTTATGACCTGGTACAAATCTCTTATCACAGTTGTAGCACAAGCTTTTGTCTCATCGTGCTTGCATCTTAGTCCAAGACAATTTTTTGAATCCTGTACCTAGGGGCAATTTCAAAGTGGTAGTTAGAACGTTGAGAGGGAGGGGGGGGGGGGGGCTTTGGTGGTGTTGGAAGAAGTCCTAGCTGTATGAGGCCATGCCTTTGTCGTTGTGTGTTATCTTCTTATAAACGGGCAAGGCTGGTAGCATGTATCAGGATAGTGGGATGAAAAAGTTTCACCTTAAATCGAATCTCATCCTTTAATCCTCATATATAGCTTTTTGCTAAGGCACGCTCTGGCCATTTTTGCACCCTTGATGCCAGCCACTCAAATTGGGTTTGATATTCTCTAATCAATCTCTTCTGATGTGGTTTTGTTAAGGCCTTATCAAAATTCTCATAATCAAAGGGTCCAAATCGAACACACAGGGCCTGCGTAAAATCTTCCCATGAAACATCAGTTTGTTTTTTCTCAAACCATTGGTACCATTGAAGAGTATCATCTTGTAAATTGAAAGAAGCAAGCAACACCTTTTCATTATCCATGGTACTCTGATACCGAAAAAATTTCTCCGCCTTATAAATCCAACCTATTGGATCCTCCCCATTGAATTGAGGAAAGTCTACCCGAGAAGATTGAGTTTGTATTCCTCTTGTAGTTCCTCCATTAGATACCTCTGTTTTATTATTACGACAGGCTGAACTTGTTTCTAGTTCATGATTTCTGCTAGTGGAGCCATCGTTTTGGTTGTCGCTATCTTGGCTATCGAGTCTGTGTCCCATTTGAGCTATAGCATTGGAAAGGGCCTCGATGCTCTCCTTTATGTTAGTAAACTCCTTAGCAATTTTGCCTTTATGGGTGTCGAATTGCCTTCGTAAAGAATGGTTGCTAACTTCCAAAGCCAACAAACGATTGTCATTAGATGTTGAACGTGTGGGTGGTGGGTTGTTCGTCATCTGACTCTAATACCAAAAGTTATGAACTGCAAAATTAAAATGATAAGTTAGTCGTGTTTGAGATGACCGATCTCCTGAATGGGGGTGAGAGAAGAGAATTTTGGATTAAACTTTTGTTGCCTTTTTCTGTAGTAAATTCAAATCACAACTAATCCTAACCAACAACTCATCCTAATAAACAAATAACAATCCTAACCAACAATTTATCCTAATCAACAACTCATCCTAATCAACAACTTGAAATAACAATCAGATAGCCATCAACTCCTTATCAGCTCACTCCTTATCTGATGCTTGCTTATCTCCTCCCTCTGTTTGAATCATAATAAAACCTTACCAGAAGGCATTCCATGGTATTCGAAACTTCGGTGTTCAGGCCAAATACCAGAATCTATAACCCCAATAATAATGTCTTTTCTGAAATTTGAGGAAGACTATAAACCTGTGGAAGCTTTAAGGGAGAGGAATTCTGGGCTATAGGGGTAGCAAGCTTGAAATGTATATCAGCAGAAGCTGAGATGAAGCCTGGGGTCTTATTCAGGGTATCTAGTTCTTCTGAAGATAATGCAGCGTTAAAGCCATGAAGAGCATTATCATAAGTGTATAAAAGTGATGGTGAGGATACATTGCTATATAGTGACTAGTGAGTCAAGGTTTGTGAACTTGAAGGAATCAATAATGGATGAATACAAAGAGTGATGGCTAGAAAATGCCTTAGGCATAAGAGACTTATCCATGTAAACAATATATGTGGACCTCTTTGGCATCGATATTGATTTAGCACCAAAAGCCAATGAAATACATATAAGAAAGAAAAATGATGGAATTAGAGGGATGTTTCTCATAGTTTTTTCTCTAAACATATTTGCGTTATGATGAAAGTGGGAATTAGAGGGAGAGTTTGGTTTAGCTTTTTGAAACTAGGCTTTTTGCAATAGTGGCAGTTTTAAAAAGTGTGGTATGAAACTGGGATTTTTTAAAAAACTGAGTGTTTGGTAAAAACTGTTAAAAAATGTTTTTTGAAAAAGCTGAGTGTTTGACTAGTACTTATAAAAGTGACGGTTTGAGTTGTAAATTACCAAAAATGACAATGTATATATAAGGGAATTTATTTCATACTTAAGCCAACTACTTAATAATACTTACTTAGAAAAATTACTTAATAATAATAATAATAATTTATTGTTAACTAAAATTTGTTGTAAAAATATTGTTAACTAAAATTTTTTGCACAAATATTTTAAAGATAGCATTTCTCTAATATAATTTTTTTTTTTCATAAACTTACTTAAGAAAAAAAAAAATCTGTTCAAGCCCGTACCCCACACCACAAGTATAACCAACACAAAACTTTTTTTTTTTTTTTTTTTTCATTTTTTTCTCAGCAACATCTTTTTCACCTTTTGTCTTCTTTATTTCTCCCTTATTTTTATTTTCCTCCACACAACACACACTTCTTCACATTTTTTCTTCTTTCAAGTTTTAGAACCTATCTCTCTCTAACTCTGTTTCACATCCTCTAAACTATTACTTCATCAAAGGGGAGAGAGTGAGAATTGAGAAAGATCATAATGAAAGATAGAGAGATCTCGACAAACCCAAAGAAAATGAAGAACAACAAAGATAGAGAGGTGGTCGTTGGTCATTGACTGAAGATTGGATCATAGCAAAGCAAATGAAAGGGAGATACTGCATAAGGGAAGATTTTGCTATATTCTGATGTTTTTTTGTTTTGCATTTTGAGGAATCCTAATTTGCAAGGGATTGATTTTTTTTTTTTTCCTTAGTTGATTTGGGAATTTGTTATAGATTTTTTTTGTGTTTGGATTTGGAAATTTGTTATTGAATTAAACTTGGGCTAGATGCTATTTTGTTGTGGTCTGTGTTTTTAAGAAAACATAGTGGGCAATTTGGGAAATAGCTGGTGGCTTTCCAACAGTAATGTTTAAAAGCCCTTTGGCTTTTGCAAAAGCAGCTGAGAGCTACCTTACTGTGAAAGTGCTCTTCCTTCACAAATACAAAACGCAGCTTTTTAGAAAAAGTAACTTTTAAACCTTATCAAACCCACTTTTTATTTTTTTGGTTTCAAAAAGCCCGTCTCAGCTTCTAAAAGCTGAAACAAATGCACACTTATATAGGAGTAGAAGGTTTTTTTTTTTTTTTTTTTTTTTGAGAATACTTAGTATTTTAACATATACATAAGAGGAGAGAGGAGAAGGTTTTAAAGAAATTAACAGTAGTGAATATCTAAAAGTAAAACATTCTCTTGTGTAAGGTACAATAAACTAAAACATTGTGGTCACTTCAATCTAAAAAAAAAAACAAATTGCCTCTTCTATAGCATAATAGTTGTTGGAGGGGATGGCGGGAGAAAGGACACAACAATAAAATATTTTTTTTTTAAAAAAACAGAGACTTGAATTGCATAATTTGGTGGTAAAAAGGGCTTAACCAGCTGCTCAGCTTTTTTAACATAGAGGCCTTTGCATTATTCGAGTTGTTAGAACTCAAAAATCTACTCTAGAATTATATTTATGTATATTCGAGCTCTGCTTCATATTTATTTTTAATTATTTTTACAATTTGTGTGTAACGAAATAAAAACATAAAGAATGGGAGTAAAAAATGTGAAAGACTTTCCTTTTGATAATTCAAAATTTTGAAAGATAAAATAAGGGATCGAAGGGGGCTCGAACCTTGGATATCTTTCTTTCTTCTTCTTTTTTATTTTATTTATTTTTTATGATAAGGACCCTTGGATATCTTTCTTGGGAACTTGGGAACTTTAAAATTCTAGTTGAATTACAAGGCTTTATAGACAATATTACATACATTGGACCACATTATGGTGCGTTGAAATAGTTAGAAAATATGGCTACAATATTGGGTAATTCTAAGCTGACAGGTTGGACAAAGGAAAACACATTGAAGAATATGGCTTTCCAAATCCAATTTATCGCTAAGGTGTAAAGACAGTTAGCAAGATCTATGAAGAATATTGCAAGAAAAATATTATTTTATACATTTTGGATGGCTACACGTCCTTGAAAACACTAGCCTTCAACTTATATATTTATGATTATGTAAATCCTCCATTAAAGAATAAGACATGGATATATCTTTATTGTATTATAGAACTAGTGGTCATACTTCTCGATCATTTCTACTTAATTTACATTTTTTATATATTTATTGTATCATAGACTATTTTAAGCATAGCAAGGAGTGTGGCTTTCCAAGTAACAATCTTTCACTAATTTTTAGAGACAATTATCAAGAACTTGATACAGGAAAATTGCAAGGAAAGTCTATTAATATTATTTCTTACATATGCTTTGATATGAAAGTGCCAACAAATGATTTAATAAGAATGTAAGCATGGGTTAACCTTACAAGAATGTAGAAAGTACAAAATTGCAAAGAGAATTTATTAGTCAATCATTGTTTAAAAAACAAAATCAAGATTAATCATGACATTTTTTCTTGTATAATTTACAATAAACAAACATGCAATCCTTTAAATATAGAAAACCCACTTGCCTTGGATGAAAACCGAAAGGTTAGGGGAGGGGCTGGTTACAGAAAAGACAATAAAATAAAAGAAAAGATTTAAAAAATATGAAGACTAGAATGATTAGTGATGATGCCAAAATCGTCAGTTTGGGTCACTCGCCCAATCCAAAGTATTAGACAATCTTGTATGACCTGCAAGATAAAGAAGAGATAGATCGAATAGACCACCGGGTTGCGCCCGGTGGGGGAGCCTCCAATGCTTAAGTTAGTATCAACCCATATTTTTCATATTTAGATAGTGTTTTGTAATAGTTTTTGACGTACCTTTACTAGTGAGACAGATTGTCCCTTTTATAGGTGACTTAGGTAGTTGTTATACATAAATTAGGGTGATTATTACCTTGATTGTAACATTCTTTGTCTTGATAAGAGTTTAAGACCTTTGATAGTCGTTATTGAAGGTGTTGAGCGGTTATCTTTGATGGCCTAGTAATGATGCAAGGTTGTTCATATTAATAGATGACCTAATGATTTTTCTGGACTCATCAATTAGGTTTTGTGGCAAGAAGGGATAAATGAGTTTCTTAACTCTTTTAAGATGCAGGCCTTTCTGCTAATCGATTATTTAAAACTTAAAACTCAAAATCTAGTATAGAAATTACATTTTCGTGTATTCCAAACTATGGTTCATATTTTTCTTTATTTCACATTTCTTTCATTCTCTTGTTATCTTATCTAAATATTCGTCATAAAATTTCAAACATCAGAGGGGGAGGGATTGATGTGGATTGTGTGATCATCTTTCTAACAAGAGTCCAACTACCCTTCTAGGATCAAAGTAGGTATCGTATGGATAGGAGGCCTATTTTAAACAGTCTCATTGTACAAGTGATGAAACAAATGTACCGTATAGCTTGACCTTAAAACAATAAGTCAACGACTTACTCCTTGAGAGTGGAATCATTTTTCTTTTTTTTTTTTTTTTGGTTTTAAGTTGAATCTTGAGACCCATTATCGATTTAAACTTCTTTTGGTTTGACTAAATATCATGAAAAACTACTTTGGTTTGGTTGATACTTGATATTAACGAAATGGATAGTAGTTCCAAAGGCCATGTACACGGTATTTATAACTGGTTTTTATTTATTTATTTATTATTATTATTATTTTATATCCACAGCAGCATGATTACTTCCACTACTATAAAACCAGAAGAGTCCAAAGGGGGATTTTTAAGAAAACAACTACAAAACCCAAACAATTTTATTAGTTAGGCAACGTTTCAAACATATTGCATTTTTAACAATTCGACTTCAGAGGAGTCGATTTTACTGTTCATATTCCCAATTTTTTGTGCCACGTAGATATAAAAATCGACTCCACTGGAGTCGTCTTCAACGCAAAGAAAACAACTCCAGTGGAGTCGTCTTCTTCGCAAAGAACACGACTCCACTGGAGTCGTTTTCTTTGTACTGAAGACGACTCCAGTGGAGTCGACTTCTTTACGAACGCCGACGAAGACCGACGAAGAAGCAAACGAACCCAGACGCCGACGCCGACGAGCAACACCGACGCCGACGAAGAAGCAAACGAACGCCGACGAACCAAACCCAGAAGAAGCAAACGAACGCCGACGAACCTAGATTTTCCAGCCGTCACAGAAGAAGCAAACGAACCCAGACGCCGACGAGCAACACCGACGAACGCCGACGAACCAAACCCAAGCGCCGACAAACCAAACCCAGGCGCCGACGAACCCAGGCGCTGATTCACCAAACCCAGGCGCCGACGAGCAACACCTACAGCTGGGCATTCTCATTTCTTTTTTCTTTAGATCTGTAGCCCACTCTTAATTCTTAGTCTCTTCCCCTCTCAATCGCGGAAATCACGTAGCATTCAAGCTCAAGTTCGTGATTTCTTCGTCTGTCTCTTCGTTTCTCAATCGCTTCTCCGTTCTCTTCGTTTCTCAATCGCTTCTCCGTTCTCTTCGTTTCTCAATCGCTTGATTCAGGCTGAGGTGATGTACAAAGAAGTCGACTCCACTGGAGTCGTCTTCAGTACAAAGCAAACGACTCCAGTGGAGTCGTTTTCTTTGCGAAGAAGACGACTCCACTGGAGTCGTTTTCTTTGCGTTGAAGACGACTCCAGTGGAGTCGATTTTTATATCTACGTGGCACAAAAAATTGGGAATATGAACAGTAAAATCGACTTCTCTGAAGTCGAATTGTTAAAAATGCAATATGTTTGAAACGTTGCCTAACTAACAATATTGTTTGAGTTTTGTAGTTGTTTTCTTAAAAATCCCGTCCAAAGGTATATTTACAGGTAGATTATTGTATTAACTATTAAACCAGAAGAATCTTATAATTGTATAACTTTTATAATTGTATAACTTAATACTATAATATAATTTACTTGTAAATCTTCCTTTAGACTCTTCTAGTATTATAGGCTTTTTCTTTTATCTTCTCTATTTAGCCTAAAACTTAGAACATTATTTCTATCTCATTTTTAAACTTTATTCCACGTTACCTTTCTTATTTCTTAAAAACAAATACAAATGATTATTTATATATCAGTTTTAAATATTATAACATTAAAAAAAAATAAAAATAAAAAGAGTATTATTGCACACAAATAGGTTGAAAAAGTAATTTATTATTGTTAAAAAAGTTCTTAAGTTTTTTTTGAGAGGGTTTCAACATATGACATCCGCTTATAATATCTATTTATTATCAAACCAAAACACCAATCAATTTTTAGTGTAAACGGGGTTTAAATCCTAAATCCCTTACACAACAATGAGAGACTTTATCAGGTATGTTAACTGGAATCCAAACGTTTCTAAGTTTTAGTTAAACTAGCATCATAATAGGGTTTTGTTTTGTTTTGATTTTTTTTTTAAAGGATTTTATTAGAGTGGTTCTGGTGTCACACCTTTGTGCACAAATCGCCCATGTGGCAAGTTGTGGTTGGCCCCTCCACCAACCACAACTCGCCACGTAGGCGCGTTGTGCACAAAGGTTGTGTCACCAGAATTTTCCATTTTATTAATGTGTGCCTTAAAGGCATACAATAATATACCATTTAAAAAAAAAAAATTCATTTTTTGATAATTTTTTTTCAAAAACGGATTTGTAACTGGACCCCTTTTTTTTTTTTTTTTTTTTAATCTTAATTTGGGTAAATTAATAAAAAAAAAAGGGGCCTTACTAGGTCAGTGAAAAAAACTATCTAAATAAAAACCCTTATCGATCTATTTCTCGCCGCATAAATTAGAATTCAGAAACCCAAATCTGGTTGAATACCAGTCGATCTTAATCAAACCACCGATGTATCGATCTATACTGTTGTCCCACCGTCTCCCTGACGACGTCGTATTCGACATCCTGACTCGGCTGCCAGTGAAATCCTTAATCCGATTCAGGTGCGTTTCAAAATCTTGGTACTCTATAATCACAAACCCCATTTTCATTACCAAACACTTAGACCGAGCAAACTTATTATCCAATAGCAACAATGGTTGTCTGTTATGCAATCCATATAGAAATGGTCAATATTCATCTTGCGATTATTTGTGTACGTTTGTTTGCAATACCGACCGCACATTGACGGAGATTTCTAGGTCTAAATTTCCTTCTTATGATGAGTTCTTGGTTGGTTCCTCTAATGGCATTATCTGCCTGGCTAATTATGTCGAAAAATCTAGTCACATATTATATTTGTGGAATCCAAGTATTAGAAAGTTTAAGAAGCTTCTAGCTACTCCCTTGATTGAGCCTTTTGATATTTCTGCTTTTGGTTTTGGCTATCATTCTCAAAACAATGACTACAAGATTCTGAGATTGAGATCTGTGTATATTTGGATCCATCGCGGAGTAAAAGTTCGGCCTGCTGAGGCTGAGATTTACACATTGAGTACGGATTCGTGGAGAAGGGTTGTGATATCGGTGGAGTCATTTTGTGGGACTGGACCTAATGAATCAGTTGATTCTATTGAATCGTCACTCTGTATTTTCTTTAATGGAGCTTTGCACTCTATAGCATATTCTCGGGATCATAGATTCATTTTGTCCTTTGATGTCAATGACGAGAGATTCCGTAAGATATTGCTGCCTCCAAATTACTTGGTTGGAGTTTCTGTGGATACTGAAAATCTTGCAGTGTTCAAGGGATCGCTTGCTTTGATTGTTTTCGGTCAAGATGTAGCTGAGAATAGTAACATATGCCACATATGGGTGATGAAGGAGTATGGTGTGGTCGAGTCTTGGACTAAAAGAAGTGTACTGATGGCGATGGGAGAAGTTGAACACTTTTTTGGCTGCACCATCAACGGGGAACTTCTGATTCAGAGGTATGGCCACACTCAGAGCCTTGCATTTGACCCTGAGAGTTTAAATGAGGAAATTCTTAGAATTCCAGAGCCTGCATGTATGATTTACACTGCTAATTTTGTGGAGAGCCTAGTTTTACTGGATGGGCTAAACATCTCATCTCAATCAGAAAATTAGTAAGTTGGAGTTTCTAGCAAGGTAGTCATCTTTTTTAAGTTCATATTGATAACTAATTTGTTTTGTGGTATTGTATTCATCTGCTAGAAAGCTTTCTTATCTACGTACTTTGAATAAAATGAATCTGTTACAATCTTGTATTATCTCTGGGTTTGTTCTAGGCATGAAAGTGTTGCTTTTGATGTAGAAATCTAAAAATTTTATTAAAAAGAAATGGAGCTCTTTGGGGACAATGGCTATTATTTGTAAATTGAATTTTTGTGAGAAATGTTGTGCACATTCACTAATATGGCGTGACACTTTGAAACATACTTTTTTTTTTTTTCTTTTTTGTTTTGTGTGTGTGTCCCTGTAAAACATACGTGCCAACATAATCTCATTTTATTGGTCATAACTTAATGAGTACTAGTTTTGGAGTCAGATTGACAATTAAAATTTGTTTTGCCTATAAATTGTTGATTCTTTGTGACGGGTATACAACTAGCAGCCTTCTCTTTCAAATGGTACGTAGAAATGAGTTATCTTACTACTATGCTTGTAGAAGATCATTTGATGCATGCGTTGGATGCATGAGATGCTGTCAAAGCCAAAACAGGCTTTTGGAAGGACTGCTTTCTAACAAATTAAAAGCAGCCACTGTAGAATATAAGAAATTAACAATCGGGATGAAATAACTAATTCTGTGTTGCCTTCACTTTCTACTTATTGACAACCTGATTTATCAATGTTATTTATCTTCAAAAATAAAATTCTATTCCCAAAATTTATGGCTACAAATGTACATTATCTTCCCCATTGTGAAATCATGAATGTAAACCTAGTCAATATTATCTGGGTTTTTTCCCCTCAGCTTCATTCTACTCAAATTATCTAAGCTTCCTTAAGCTAGTATATTGTATAGAAACTAATATGGTGTATTCTATGACTTCCAAAGAGTCAATAGTCATTCCTTGATCTATATCATCTGTTTGGAAATATGTAGTGGGATGCATGGCAACTTGTATCTTTTAGAGGTGAAGTGTTTATCTTTTGGGAGAATTTCTTCTACAATTAACATAAATCAAGACTAAAAAATGTGTGATAGGGTGTTTGGTTCTGAACATTATATTTTAATGGCTTATGGGTTGTCCGAATCTACCATTCTTATTCAAATGCTAATGTTGTGCTATGTTCCTACAAAACTTCCAAAATAGTTAGCCATTGTATAAGAATTCTAGCAGAGAAAGAAAATTGCACAGATATCACTAGCACCGTCAACAAGTGTAAATAATTATCAAGAAATTTTCTTTAGGTTGGCAACCAAATAATTATGAGGTAGGATCCAAATTGAGGAAAATACTTAAAACGAAACTATGCATTGGATAGCATTTGCTTCTAGGGGATCCTGCATGTTCACTTTGTATTTTGATGTGATTGGGGAAAGATTCTGAGAGACAATGTTCCTTGGCAATCACTTCTGTGGAATCCCTAGAAATTTTGACAGTATTATGGTATCCAAGGGATTTCTGGCTTTGATTAATTTTGGTGAAGGTGAAGCAATTGTAGGGAGTGAGATATGTCGCATATGGGTCATGGAGTATGGTTGCATTGAGTCTTGGACTAAACAACTTGTACTACCACTACATCAAGTTTCTCAGTTCTTTGAGTTTGTTAACAATGACGAAATTCTAATTGACAGATTTGGCAGGCTTGTGTCTTTAAACTCTTAGTATCTATATGAGTGCAATCTGGGTATCATATAAGCCAACATAGATTTTATATACAACTACTTACATAGAGAGTTTAGTTTTACTTCATGGGGCAAATGCAAATTATTTGAATTCGGAGAAGAAAAGTCATTTTTCGTAGCATATGAGAGTTATTGGAAGATTTTTTTCGTCTTATTCAACATGAAGCAAATAATTTTTTCTTGTGCCCTTTGTTTCCTATTGCTATACGTTTGAAGTATTACTTTATGTTTAGATTGTTATTCATGTGACAATCCCCAGCTCTTCAGCTTGGGATATAATTAGACTCGAGCATCCTCATGTTCAGCGGTGGAAATTGATTTGGTTCCCAAACTCCATTCCAAAACCTTCGTCTTTCATTGGCTCTCTCTTAAGAATAGGTTGTCTTCCTATGAATTTAGGCTTCTCTATTGGGAGTATAAGCGTTGTGTCCGTTGTGTTTTATGTGCCTTGCGTCACGAACTAGACTTCTGCCCTGCGATGATAAAGAGAAAAAGCAAATCAAATATCATATATATATATATATATATATCAGTAGTGAGTTGCAAACCCATAACCAAATTTGAAAATGGAAATTTTCTTGCACAATGCATCACTTAACACAACATCAAAATTTCAATGTCTATTACCAGTGGCACTAGAAGAGTACAACTGTTTAGACCAAGTTCAAACAAAATAAAACATGTAATGGAGAATAGCAGATCCTAACACTTTCCATTGTTTCATCTAAAATTTCAACTCATGAGGTTTCATGCCCGCCTTAAGAGAAAACCTTGCAGCCAAGTAGGCCTTCAAGTCTGGAATTGCCTCGATGATTTTATCAATGCTGTATCCACAGCCTTCTGTTCCTCCTTTTTCTCTTGTGGGAATACATTTTTCTTTCTTTTGGATGTTTTTATGGTTTTTTGTAGCATGAAGTTCTTTTATCTTTTTTTTTTTTATTAAGATTTGGATCTTTTGGGGTTGATAGATTGTGAGAAAAGGAGGAGCATAGATTAAAAAAAATAAAAAGAATGAAAAAGATAAAAAGGGAGGAACGAAGTTTTTGTAGCTTGGTTTGTAGGTGAAGGCAGATTTTTTTATGGACAAACGGAGAAATTCTTTGTAATTCGTAATAACCACCATTCATATATTAGCTTCTAAAAAACCCATTACTTCTTTATTATCGTCATCATCTCCTTTTTCTCTCTGGTGCTTGTCTAAGTGCAAGTGACCGAAGATTAGAGCTTGAAGCGATACTAGTGATGGGAAAAAGGAAATAACACTAACACTAAACAAAAAGACTAATATTAAAAAAAGAAAAAAAAGAAATGCCACATCAATTAAAAAGATCCCACGCCAATGTACTATTAGCCACATAGGCATTAACACTAATGGCAGCTAATAAAAATATTAACATTGCTCATTTTTTAAACTTAAGAAACTAATAGCGCTTACTTGAAACTTAAGAGACTAATTGTGCCCATAGAGTAAACTTCAGGGACCAATAATATAATTTCACCTATAACTTTTAATGTGAATTGTTACCTATTGATAGTAGGTTTTCAACATTCTTCATAAATGAAGACTATAAGTCTATAGCCCTGTGTTTGGGTTCCATACTTTTAACCAGGATTTGGCCTCAACGTAGTATTTTAAAGCCCACAATTTTAAGTTACACTATCATAATAATAAAATGAGAATAAAACTTCTCTCTCCAAATATAAATTAGGGTAAATTACAAGTTGGTCTCTAATCTTTAAACTAAATGTCAATTTGATCTCTAATATTTTAAATGTGTCGATTTAGTTCCTACCATTTTGATAATAGCCACCCATTCAAATCCAATTAACCGAGCAAACTAGCAAAATCTGTAATACATTAGAAGGCGCATATTCATAAGCAACCTAATTGGATTCTTCAGATATTTATGCAATTAAAGGAGAAGACCGCCTGTGATTTTGAAGACTCATGTGCCTTTATCGTGCGAATCACACCCATTTGAAGACCCACCTAGGCCACCTGTGATTTTCGTTCCAATTGAAGATCCATTTGAATAATTTAATCACAAAAAATGATTCGTAGAACATGCATTCCCTCGTCAGTTAACAAGGATTATATAGTGGGTCTACAAATAAATAAAAAAATTACTCAACCAAATTATAGTTGATATTCCAACAAATGTTTAATTAAAATTTTTGCTCCATGTAGCAGTAAACGTGTCATCTGATGAGGCATAAAAATAATTTTTTATTTTCACCGTTAGCCATGTTAGCATTTTCCATCAATCACTTAACAACAATAACTATTTTGACACATTATTAAAAGGTTATGGACTAAGTTGACACATATAAAACAATAGAGACTAAATTGAAATTTAGTGTAAAAGTTAATGACCAAACTCTTAATTTACCCTAAAAAATGATAAAAACATTATCGAATAAACAAAATAAATTTTTTGATGATGCCGAAAATCTCACCAGTGAGCCACACGGTCCTCGCACGCTTGGAACAGCACCTGCACAACAAAAAGGAGATGACCTAACAGAGAGCACCGGTGTGGTGCCGGCCAAATACCCTCCGAAGGTCAAGTTAGAACTTCTTTCAACTCTAGAGTGCTAGAGAGGGTGTAATTATGCGTACCTTGATTTGTGAGGGTATTGGGGTTTTTATAGTAGTCAAGGATTGACCTTTTTTCCTTGGAGTAGAAGTCTTTTCCTTATAGGAATCTTCATAAGCGTAGATTGCGAGATCCTTTCCTAATAGGACTCTAATACTGGGCGTGGAGTATAAGCAATCTTCCTATACGTGGTGGCCAAGTCTTAACTTTTATGGAGCCGTCGGCCTTGCAACCGTCAACCTTCTTTCTCTCCTTCAGCCGAGTGGGCGTCAGCTTCTTGCTGTTTGAATAACCGTCAGTTTGAGCTTCCAACCCGTTTACCTTGGCCCCGTCAGCATGACTTCGCCCGTTACCCGCGATTGGCCCGTCAGCCTAAGCCCATGCTGACGGTTTAAGCCCATGACGGCTGCTATGATTATTCTTCCATATCAGTTGCCCCCTACTCCATATATCCGTCGGCTATACCTGACGGGTTAAGGAGTTTGCTTTCGTCACTGCCTGCCACTTTGATCAAGAGAGCGAAAAACAATTGCTGCTGATACTTTTAGTATTAAATGCTAGGACAGGTGGCGCGCTTGGATTGGCTCCGTGTCTGAACCTAGGCGTCGCTTCGTCTTCCGTGCGTTTAACTTATATATATATATATATATATGGCCCCCTCTTCCCATTTTCACTATTTCATTTACCTGATTCCTGGAGAGCACATCCGTCGCCCACATTTCGTCAGTTCTACCAACGTTCCTGCCGTCGCCTTTCCAAACGTCACTTTTAGAACTTGTAAGTTTCCCTTCTTTTTTTGCATGCTTTCAATTTTTCTTTTAAAGTGAGGTCGTCATCCTAGGTGCTTAGTTTACACCCGTCACTTGTAGGTAGATGTCGAGTGACGCGTCGAGTGACCAGTCGTCGGTCCGCGAAGGAGCAGGCTACAACGAGGTGTTTGGTTCAGGCTCAAGTAGTGAGTCTGAGAGTTCCTCCTGGTCGTCAGGGAGGGAGACGTCAGCCCATGTTGCCGTCGAAGAAATAGAGGGCGAGGGAAACAGCGGCCAGGAGGAGGAAGTAGGCAAGAAGAGCGAAGTTGAATTAGGAGGAGGGAACAGTGACGGGGATGAAGGTGACGAAGAGTCTAGTGAAGGGGAGTCTGAAGGTCCTGAAGGTAGTCGTCCCTTCATCCTTCCCAAGGACTGGGCTGTAAACAAATTTCTTCCAAAGATGACGCTTAAAATTTTTAATGAACTACGTATCCGTTTTCAAATCCCTGATCATATTCCCATCCATCTACCTATGGAGGGTGAAAAGTGTTATACGGGAAAAACTGCAGACGTTGGCATGTACAACGCCATGTTTGCTGCCGGATTGAGATTGCCCCTAATGGCTTTACACCGTCAACTGGCTGATTACCTTGGCATATCAATCAGTCAGATTGCCCCAAACTCATGGAGAATTTTTATAAGTGCCGAGGTGTTGTGGGGTCGTCTAAGTGGAGGTCACCATCAGCTTACCTTGGATGAATTTTTCTATTGCTATAGACCTCGGCACCTTTCTTCATCAAGAGGGATGTATCACTTCGCTGTTAGGGAGAAGGAGTTAAGGCTGGTGTCTGAAATGCCAGATTCCAATAGAGCCTAGAAGAGTAGGTTCTTTTTCGTAGAGGGGACGGACTGGGTGTGCCGTTAGGACGAATGGGAAACAATTCCCTTTGGTTGTTTTGACAACACTTGGGGGTTTGTTAAGGAGTCAGGTTTTAGTCGTCACCTTTTATCCTCGTCAATTTGCCACATTTCACTTTTCCTTTGAAAAGATACTAACACAATCAAGTTGTTTTTTCAGCTTTCGTTCGTCCGTCAATAACTGACGAGCAAAAGGATTTCATCCGTTGGGTTCTGGGGATACTCATAGAAGAGCGATCGTGTCGGGACTTGATTACCCTCGACACTCTTTATACATACTGTGGGGGTCCTGAACCAACGCCCGAGGCTCGTAGGTTGGAAGATTTTACCCGTCATTGTGAGTTTTTTCCTATCCATCAGTTTTTATACTTCTAATTGTCGGTTTCCCTTATGTTTTTTTTTTTTTTTTTTTTTTGTTTGCCTTTGTTGCAGAAATGGATGCTGCAAAGGAACGTATCAAGGCCGCTGCTGCCCGTCAGCGGGAGAAGAAGAAGGCGAGGGGGGAGACGACGTCTACGTCTGCCCTCAAAACCGTCGCCAAGGGCTCCCAGAAGAGGAAATCTGATGGAGTGGTCATTCGTCCGTCGAAGAAACCAACTGTCACTCCCGTGAAGTCGCCCCCTGCGTTGGGCCATGGAGCTGGGAAAGGCGTCATGACCTCTTCTGGTCCCGTCCTGCAGGGACCTCAGAGCTTGCTGACGCACAAGGATTTCGCCGTCGAGGCCGTCGGGACACTCATAAGGCCGACGGATATGGATCCTTGTGCTCAGTTAGGGACGGAAGAGCTAGGGTCGTCAGCTTTGTTCGACCTTTCGTGGGTAAGCCGTCGGTTTAACCTTTTTTTTTTTTTTTTTTGGCTGACGTTCATAACTTTTTAATAGCTGACGGTTACGTCTTTTTCCAGGCTTTGGTCCGTGTGAAGGTGCTGCAGGAGTGATGCGTGGCCAAGGAGGGGGTCGTCTCGCGTGTTAGCAAGCATAATGTCAACATGCGAAACGAGCAGGCCTAGTGCAAGGGGGCGGTACGTACACTTAACCAGGAGCTGAAAAAGGTGAAGGACGAGCTGGAAGAGGTGAGGCGTCAGCGGGTCGAGATAGAAGGAAAGCTGACGGCTCTTTATGACCAACTGGAGACGGTAGGGGCTGACGCTGTTGAGAAATTCAAGGCGTCAGATGCCTTTATCGATTCCTGTGGCAGCTATTATGGCACGGGATTCGACGACTATCTTAAACAAGTAGCGTCAGCTTTTCTCGAGTTGGACCTATCTGGTATTACCATAGATGACGCTCAGCCCATGACGCCTGCGACAGTTGCTGCCACTCCTGGTGTTGACGACTCGGTTGGTTCCCCCCCTCCTGAAGAGAGTGGGGTTGTCTTGGCCCAACCTGTTGCGAGCCTTTCGACGACTGCCGTCACTCCCCCTACGGTGCTGCTTGATGAAGAGGAGCCTGCCGTCAAATAGGAAGAATTTTTTGAAGTGACTTTTTTTTTTTTTTTTTTTTTTTTATCATATTTTTTATCCATGTAGAAGACAATCTTATTAAGTGCCCTTTTGGGTACCGTTGTGTAATATTTTGACAGATTTTTAAATCCCCTTTTTTAGGCTTGGATTTGTTTATAACGCCGTCAGTTTTCTATTACCTGTTTGTAGCTTATTTTATTTGGTTTTCTTGTATGTTTTGAAACCAAGATTATGGGCCTTCTTATTTTAGCCGTACCGTTAGCTTCACTAACCGTCGGTCAATTTTAATGAACCCGTCAGTTTTCGATCATTTTGCCTTAGTGATTGTAGAAAGTTTTAGCAAAATCCCATCATCTCGTGACGAGGTTATCTGCCTTATGGTTGTCTGTTCGAGGACTGACGGATTCGGCCTTTTTTAGATCGTCGGTCTTAGTTGGTTTAATTTTTTGGTCATTTAGACCGTCAGCCTCTCGCCTGTTTTTTGGACTTGGCCATTTTCAGCCTGCCAGCTTTTTTGCTCGTCCATTTATAGACCGTCAGCTTTTTGGCTTGTCTAATTTTGGACTTAAGTTATTTTTAGATCGTCAGGTATTCCAGTTTGTAGATTAGACCGTCAGCCTTTCGTCCATCTTTGGACTTGGCTGTTTTTAGTCCGTCGGCTTTTTTAGCCTAATCCATTTTGTGGACTTTGTCATTTAGACCATCAACCTATCGTCCTTTGGCCTTTTTTAGACCGTCGGCTGTTTTTGCTCGTCCATTTTTGGACCGTCAGTCTTTTGGCAATCCAGCTTGTGGACTTGGTCATTTAGACCATCAACCTATCGTCCTTTGGACTTGGCCTTTTTTAGACCGTCGGCTGTTTTTGCTCGTCCATTTTTGGACCGTCAGCCTTTTTTTTTTGGCTTGCCCAATTTTGGGCTTCGTTGTTCTTGACTTCATGTTTGTAAGTAAAAATTTGTCTCGAGTAAACTCTCATCGTTATGCATAAATATAAAAGGTAGTCTAGGAACAAAATCTGCCCATGTTGGTCTTATTGTAGCAAAAACATAAGTAGGAAAGAACTGCCCTTTGGGCTTATTGTAACAAACGCTTAAAAAGGTAATTGAAAAAGTCTTATTCCGAAAAGAAAGATGCTGCTGCTCCTACTGGTAGTACTTTCGTAGGTGTTCCGCATTCCATGGATGCGGTAGCTTTCGTCCGTCTAGAGTCTCTAGATGGTAGGTGCCCTTCCTTTGCCATGCTGTAACTCGGTAGGGTCCTTCCCAATTCGGGCCGAGCTTTCCTTGGGTGGGGTCTCTTGCTGCACCCATTACCTTTCTTAGAACGAGGTCTCCTTCCTGGAAGTCTCTGTGTCTGACCTTGGAGTTGTAATTCTTGGCCATGCGATCCTGGTATCGCGCGAGCCTTTGTTCTGCTGCCATCCTGACTTCGTCCACCAGATCGAGCTGCAGACGTATGGCTTCGTCGTTCCTTTTTTCGTCATGGTTGTGCACCCTGTAGCTTGTGAGGCCGACTTCGGTTGGGATGACCGCTTCGTTCCCGTACGTTAATCGGAATGGTGTTTCTCCTGTTGGTGTCCTCACTGTCGTCCTGTAGGCCCATAGTATGCTCGGAAACTCTTCAGCCCATATGCCCTTTGCCCCCTCGAGCCGGGTCTTGATGATTTTGAGCAAGGACCGGTTTGTAACTTCGACCTGCCCATTGGCTTGGGGGTGGGCGGGGGAGGAGTAGTGGTTCCGTATCCCTAACTGCGAGCAGAAGTCCCTGAAGGAGTTGTTGTCGAACTGTTTCCCGTTGTCTGAGACTAAGACTCTTGGAATGCCAAACCTGCATATGATGCATCGCCAAACAAAGCTCCTAACGTTTTTCTCTGTGATGGTGGCCAATGCTTCAGCTTCTACCCACTTCGTGAAGTAGTCAATACCGACAACTAGAAACTTCAGTTGTCGTACTGCCGTGGGGAACGGCCCCATAATGTCCAATCCCCACTGAGCGAACGGCCATGGTGCCGTCATTAGGGTTAGTTCTTCGGGTGGTTGCCTGATGATGTTGCTAAACCTTTGGCATTTGTCGCAAGCCTTCACATAAGCCTCGGCGTCCTTTTGCATTGTCGGCCAAAAGTACCCAGTCCGTACTAACTTGTGTACTAGCGACCTCGATCCTGAGTGGTTTCCGCAGATTCCTTCGTGCACTTCTCTCATGACGTAATTCGCTTCTTCAGGGCCTAAGCATCGTAAGTAGGGGCGGGAGAAACCTCGTTTGTATAGAACATCTCTAATCAGCACGAATCTCGCCGCTTGAACCTTCAGCTTTCTTGCTGCCTCTTTATCATTGGGTAGCATGCCATTTTTCAAAAAGGAGGTTAATGGCGTGGTCCAATTATTCTGGGGATCGAGCTCCTGTATGTCGACCGTATCGATGAGTGGAGAGAGCTGCGTGAAGGAGAGTGTTCTGCTGGTGACGACCATGTGCTCGGCGGAGGCGGCTTTGGCCAAGCGGTCGGCTCGCTCGTTTTCCCCCCAGGGAATTTGCATAATTTTGACCTTTAGCTCATTTACTCTCCTCCTTGCTTGTTCCAGATACTTCTTCATTCTTTCGCCTTTGCATTCATACTCCCCGCTTATCTGGTTAGCTATAATTTGGGAGTCACAGTGAACAATCACTTTCTCGGCTCCTGCTGCTTTCACGAGGTCGAGCCCCGCAATCAAAGCTTCGTATTCTGCCTCGTCGTTGGTAGCGGGGAAGGCGAGATGAACCATGCACTCTACTGTATCTCCTTCGGGTGACTGCAGCACGATGCCGGCTCCGCCGGCCTGCCTGTTGGAGGATCCATCCACATGTATGCTCCACTGCGGGGATTCCTCTGCCCCCTCGTCCTCGCCATTCGTGAATTCGGCTATGAAATCTGCCACGACTTGCCCCTTGATAGCGGTGCGCGGGCGATATTAGATGTCATATTCGCTCAGTTCTATGGCCCAAAGTGTTAAGCGCCCGGCAGCATCTGGGTTGCTCATTGCCCGTCGCAAAGGCTTGTCGGTTAAGACAATAACTGTGTGAGCTTGAAAGTATGGCTTCAGTTTGCGTGCCGCTGTAACTAGCGCGAAAGCAAGTTTCTCTAGGGGTGGATATCTTTCTTCAGCTCCGTGTAACGCCCGCCTGGTGTAATACACGAGTTTCTGTATCTTCCCTTCTTCTCTGATCAAGGCGGCGCTGACGGCGGCTGGGGAGACAACGAGATAAAGAAAGAGTTCTTTTCTTGGTTGTGAGAGACTCAGCAGTGGTGGGGAAGAGAGATAAGCTTTCAATTCTTCAAACGCTCGCTGGCATTCATCGGTCCATTCGAAAGACCTTTTTAATGTGCGAAAGAAGGGTAAGCACTTGTCTGTTGCTCTGGAGACGAACCTGTTTAGTGCCGCTATCTTGCCGTTGAGGCTTTGTACTTCCTTCACATTTTTTGGTGGTGCCATCTCCATTATAGCCCGAATCTTGTCTGGATTGGCCTCGATGCCACTTTGGGACACCATGAATCCTAGGAATTTCCCTGCCGTCACCCCAAAGGCACATTTTCCCAGATTAAGCTTCATGTTGTAAGAGCGAAGGGTGTCGAATGTTTCCCTGAGGTCTTCTAAATGATCTTCTTCCCTTTGACTTTTAACCAACATGTTGTCGACATATACCTGGACGTTTCTCCTGATCTGCTGTGCGAACATCTTGTTCATAAGCCTTTGGTAAGTTGCGCCCGCGTTTTTCAAGCCAAACGGCATTACCTTGTAGCAGTATAGGCCTTGGCTGGTAACAAAGGACGTCTTTTCCTGATCATCCTCGTGCATCTTGATTTGGTTGTAGCTGGAGAAAGCGTCCATGAAACTTAACAGCTGGTGCTGAGCCGTAGAGTCTACCAGAGTGTCGACTCTTGGGAGGGGGTAGCTGTGTTTAGGACACGCTTTGTTTAATTCGGTGAAGTCTACACACATCCTCCATTTCCCGGAAGCTTTTTTGACCATTACTACATTTGCTAGCCAGTCGGGGTAGTATACTTCTCTAATGAAGTTTGCTTCTCGTAGCTTGCGGACTTCTTCGGCTATGGCTTGATCCCGTTCCGGGGCGAAGACCCGCTTCTTCTGTCGGATGGGCGGAAAGGATGGTGATACATTCAGCCTATGTACCATGACGGAAGGATCTATTTCGGGCATATCCTCGTGACTCCAGGCGAATACGTCCCGATTCTCCTTGAGGAATGCTGCAAGCGTTCGCCGAGTGTCGGGACTCGCGAGGGTCCCAATCCTTGTTGTCTGGTCAGGTACAGAGTCGTTCAGAGGTATCTCCTCAAGCCTCTCGGCCGGCTCCGTTGCGCTTCGGTGTTCTTCTATGTTCATGGTCTGGAGGTGATCGTCCATTTCCATCATGGCCACATAGCACTCTTGTGCGGCAATCTGGTTTCCACGTAGCTCTCCGACTCCGTATGCTGTTGGGAACTTAATCATCAAATGATAAGTTGAAGTGGCCGCCTTCCATGCATTGAGGGTGGGCCGCCCTAGGATGGCATTATAGGCGGACAAATGGTCAACCACGAGGAACGTTACATCCTTCGTGATTTGTTGGGGGTAGTCGCCTGTTGTTACAGCCAACGTGACTGCGCCTAACGGAAACACCTTTGCACCCCCAAAACCGACGAGTGGGGCGTTCGTCGGGACTAGTTGTTCCTTGCTAATTCTCATTTGCTGAAACGCTGGGTAGTATAAGATGTCTGTCGAGCTGCCATTGTCGACCAATACCCGATGCAAGTTGTAGTCCCCAACCCGTAGGCTGACAACAAACACGTCGTCGTGTGGATGGTGGATACGTCGCACGTCTTCTTCCGAGAACTCGATCACGGGACTTTCCCTTTGGGTTACGTTTCGCGCTGGATCTGCCACTTGGACGTTTTGGACCATTCGGAGGTACGTCTTTTGAGCCTTTTTTGACGGTCTGGTAGCCATTCCTTCTACGATCATTCGGATATCACCAATGGGAGGCCTGGGACGATCATGTTCTCGCCGGGAAGGGTGCTCCTGAGGTGCCGGGTCCGCTCTTTCCTTGCTCACAAATTTCTGTAACTTCCCTTGCCTTATTAGAGCCTCGATTTGTTGCTTCAAGTCGTAGCAGTCGGCTGTGTCATGACCGTGATCTCGGTGAAAGCGGCAGTACTTGTCTCTGGAACGCTTATTAGGATCCCCCTTCAGCTTTCCAGGGAAGGTCAGGGCCCCTTCGTCCTTAACTTGCATTAGGACTTGATCTATTGGGGTGGTCAGCGGGGTGAAGCTCGTGAATCTCCCTCCCGGAGGCTTGGATCGTCTTTCGTCTCTCCGATCCCCCGTTCTAGGCCTTTTTCTCCCTTGGTCTGATCAGGCGTCTTCTTGCCTCTCCCTTTTTCTTTGCTTCTCTTCTCGGGCCTGCAATGCATCCTCAGCATTCATATACTTGGTAGCCCTATATACTTGGTAGCCCTATAGAGCACTTCCGACATGGTCTTTGGGTCGTTTTTGTATAGGGAGAACAAAAATTTGCCCTTTCGTAGCCCGTTTGTGAATGCTGCTACAAGTATTTTATCGTCGGCCTCGTCGACTGATAGCGCTTCCTTATTAAAGCGCGTTATGTAGGATCGCAACGTTTCATCCTCTCTTTGCTTGATGCTCATCAGGCACACCGTGGACTTGTTATACCTGTGTCCTCCAATGAAGTGTGTAGTGAATTGAGCGCTTAGTTCTTTGAAGGTGCTGATAGAGTTGGGCGTCAGCCGGCTGAACCATACCCTCGCGGGGCCTTTGAGTGTCGTGGGGAAGGCCCTGTACATAATCTCATCTGCTACCCCCTGAAGATGCATCAGGGTCTTGAAAGTTTCCAGGTGGTCCAGAGGATCCTTCACTCCGTCATAGCTATCTATATTTGGCATGCGAAACTTGTGGGGTAAGGGGAAGGAGTTCACGGCGATAGTGAAGGGTGAGTCGGTACGGTTGACTAGATCGTCAAGATCACTAGAAACTCTCCCCTTGAGGGCGTTCATCATGACTTCCATCTGTTCCTTTATTGCCTGCATTTCGGCGGCTATATGTGGTGGGATTGCATCCATGAGGGATGGCATGCTTACGGGCTGCCTTTCCGGTCTGCTTGGGGTGCGGCTGCCCTCAGGTCTTTCCTGGTTCCCCTTTGGAGTGCTATTTTCTTCCTGGTCTTCGGGTTGGCCATTTTGTGCTGCATCCTTCTGGCGTAGCTGTTCTTCCAAGTCGAGGTTTTGTTTTGTAAGACACTCCATGGCGGCGCCGAGAGTCCGAACTTGTCTTTCGAGGGCAGTCGTGGGAGGTTCCTCTCCTTGTACGTCATTAGTAGTTGCCATTGAACGAGTGAGTACCATGCAACCCTTTAGTTCGGGAAACGGTAGTGAGGCTTAATTGCTTCACGTTCCCCACAAACGGCGCCAACTGATGATGCCGAAAATCTCACCAGTGAGCCACACGGTCCTCGCACGCTCGGAACAGCACCTGCACAACAAAAAGGAGATGACCTAACAGAGAGCACCGGTGTGGTGCCGGCTAAATACCCTCCAAAGGTCAAGTTAGAACTTCTTTCAACTCTAGAGTGCTAGAGAGGGTGTAATTATGCGTACCTTGATTTGTGAGGGTATTGGGGTTTTTATAGTAGTCGAGGATTGATCTTTTTTCCTTGGAGTAGAAGTCTTTTCCTTATAGGAATCCTCATAAGCGTAGATTGCGGGATCCTTTCCTTATAGGACTCTGATACTGGGCGTGGAGTACAAACAATCTTCCTATACGTGGTGGCCAAGTCTTAACTTTTATGGAGCCGTCGGCCTTGCAACCGTCAACCTTCTTTCTCTCCTTCAGCCGAGTGGGCGTCAGCTTCTTGCTGTTTGAATAACCGTTAGTTTGAGCTTCCAACCCGTTTACCTTGGCCCCGTCAGCATGACTTCGCCCGTTACCCGCGATTGGCCCGTCAGCCTAAGCCCGTGCTGACGGTTTAAGCCCATGACGGCTGCTATGATTATTCTTCCATATCATTTTTTATTATGTTTCTTCTATAATTGTGATAATGCAAATAACCGGGACATGGCATTCTTCTATTATTTTAGTTTTGAATGCAATGTCTCGACCTGCGAAAAAGCCAAAATTGTTGTCCCAGTGTCTTTTGGTTGACATCGTATTGGTCATACTGATTCGAGTGAAATCCTTAATCTGATTCAGGTGTGTCTTCAAATCTCGGGACTCGACAATCACCAAAACCCCTCTTCATCAATGCATACTACGATTGAGAAAAATCATTATCCAATAACAACAATAAAATTGGTTATCTTTTATATAGGATAGCAAGAGAATATTTAGATCATTCTCATTCATCAAATGAAATTATTTCAAATAAATTGAATATTTTTTTCTCCCTCAAGTAAAAAAGGAAAGAAAAATTACAATTTTTATTAATTTAATTAAAAATACTAGATTATTATTTATGATTGAAATTTCATCACACTTAAAAGAAAAACACCATAAAATCTAAAATTAGACTAATACATGTAGTAAGATCAAGAACAAAATCTTAGAGAGAGTAGCTAGAGTATATTAGGGAAGAGAAATGTGAGTATGAAAATTTAAAAGGGAAGAGAAAAAGATGAGAGAAATAAAGTGAGTGGGTAATTGAGGTAGCTAGAGTTTGCAACATGACAAAGTATATATACGAGTAGGGTTATGGTGGGTTAGAAATATCTCAACCTGCTATCCAACTTGACTCACTAATTTAGTTATCTAACTTGCCCAACTCAACCTACCTCAGTTAATGGATCCGCACAAATTGGGTTGGGCGAGTTGGCAGTTTTTTTTTTTTTTTTTTTTTTCCATAGCCCTAAGCACTAGAAACATTGTCTATGGGAATTTAAATATGTTAGGAACACTAATTAATACTAGTTAAGCAACAAGACTCTTACATAATACAACTCTCTTAAGGGTAATTTTTTTCCCCTTATTATTATTATTTTGTATAAGATAAATACTAGTTAAGTTAAGATGGTGTTGTTTTCCAAGAAACTAGTGAGGCTGGCATTGGGGTTACTTGAAACCACTCGGGTCAGGTGCTAGCTTACATGTCTAAAAAGATAGGCATTCTATCTTGGACAAAGTTTAGTTACAAAATTGGTTGTAGCCTCACTTAATAAAATAGATATTACTGCATATTTTGAAAATCTAATCGTTGAATTACATGTTCTTTAAGCTCTTAATGCACATGTCAATTTTTGTGCCAATCGAATATCATTTACTATATAATCTATAATCTTATATTTTATGCATAATTTTAAATTACAAAAACTTGCAATTTAAAAATTTATTGATAACGTAGCTATTGATTTTTAATTTTCTTGAAATTTTACAAACATGGAGGATATAAGAAGAAGATTCAATCCAATGGTGGATTTGTCAAAATTCACTTCCAATAGAAAGATATTAAGTGAGTTTGTAGCCTAAGGCTACAATCGATTTTGTAGCTAAACTTTGTCCTTCCATCTTTGATAATGACAATAGAATGTTTGGCAGTTGTTCAAGCTCTTAGATTTGCTAGTGAGTGTGGCTTCTCCTTTATACTTAGGGTGATTCTAAAATTGTTTGTAAAGCTCTTAGGAGTGAAGATGAGTTGTTCACTCCATTTGGTCGTTTGAGGGCTAAAGCTAAGTCCCTTGTAGAGTCTTCTCGTGTAGTTAATTTCTTTGAGGACAAAGTTTAGCTACAAAATCGATTGTAGCCTTAGACTACAAACTCATTCAATATCTTTTTATTGGAGGTGAATTTTGACAAATCCACCATTAGATTGCATCTTCTTCTTATATTCTCTATGTTTGCAAAATTTCAAGAAAATTAAAGATCAATAGCTATGTCATCAATAAATTTTTAAATTGCAAGTTTTTGTAATTTAAAATTATGCATAAAATATAAGATTATAGATTATATAGTAAATGATATCTGATTGACACAAAAATTGACATGTGCATTAAGATCATAAAGAACATGTAATTCAACGGTTAGATTTTCAAAATATACAGTAATATTTATTTTATTGAGTGAGTTTGTAGCCTAAGGCTACAACTAATTTTGTAGCTAAACTTTGTTCTTTCTTTGATACCTATAGACAAAGTAATTTTGTAACTCATAACTTTATTAGACATGTTAAGGGTTTATTAGTGTAGAGGTAGAATGTTCTTCTGCACCTTAGCTACGTAACTTTAATGGTTTTGGGCTAAGCGTTTTTTTCCAATTAATAGATGCAGTTTTATTCTAAGGAAAAAAAAAAAAAAAACTGTTACTAATATTTTACTTGAACTTTTTTTTTTTGGAGAAACGTACTGATCATTCAATATTGCTCAGTCTTCTTCATAGACAAGGACACCGACACAAAAAAAATAAAGATATATAAACAAATTTGCCCCAACCTTAAAGCCTTGTGTTTTTAAAGAGCCCAAAAAAATTAAGTAGACCCTCGTTTATGTAATTGAATTCCAATTAGGTTTTGTGTTTCCTTTCTTTGCCCTAGCGTAAATCAAAATTCAGGAATCCAAATCAGCCTCAGACGTTGAAGATCGGACCCTTGTAATCTTCTTTCATCGATCGAACCACTGATGTCTCAACTACTGTTGTCCCAGCGTCTACCGGACGACCTCGTACATGAGATCCTCACTTTGGTACCAGTGAAATCCTTAATCCGATTTAGATGTGTTTCTAAATCTTGGTACTACACAATCACCAACCACAATTTCATTATGGCTCAGTTTGACAGAGCTAAATCATTATGCAATAACAACAACAACGACAATAACAATGGTTATCTGTTGCATATACCCTCATTTTGCAGAAAAGAATTTTGTACGGCTGTTTACAATAGCGACCGCACATTGACCGAGATTTCTAGATTTCAAATCCCCTGTTATTTCGGTTTTGTTGGCTACTGTAGAGGCATGTTCTACTTTGTTGATGAAGAAGGAGAGAATCACATAATATATTTTTGGAATCCAAGCATTAGAAAGTTTAAGAAGGTTCAAGCTACTCCCTTGAATTTTCATGATTTAGTTCTTTATGGACTTGCATATCATTATCAAAATAATGACTACAAGATTCTAAGAATTATTTTTTATCCAATTTTTCGTTGATCAAACGTAAAGCCAAAGCCAGCTGAGGCTGAGATTTACACACTGAGTACCGATTCTTGGAGAAAGGTTGTAATATCTGTGGAGTCCTCAAGTGGGCCTAAACCCATTGAATCAGTTTATTTTGAAAGTGAGGAGGACTCTTGCTTTGTATTTTTTAATGGAGCCCTACACTGTATAGCACGTTCTCAGGGCCACAATTCATTATGTATTTTGACGTTAATGATGAGATATTCCGTGAGATATTGCTGCCTCAAAATTACTTAGATGGACTTTCTCGATATTCACAACATCTGGCAGTGTTCAAGGGATTGCTGGCTTTGATTGTTTTTGAAGAAAAGAGTAACATATGCCATATATGGATGATGAAGGAGTATGGTGTGGCGGAGTCTTGGATTAAGAAAAGTGTACCAATGAAAGAAGATGTACGGTTTTTAGGCTTCACTGTCAATGGGGAACTTCTGATTCAAAAGTTTAACCCCTTTCGAACACTTTCATTTCACCCTGAGAGTTTAAACGAGAAACTTCTTGAAATTCCAGGTTATAAATGTATGTACACAGATTTTTTGGTGGAGAGCTTACTTTTACTTGATGGGATTTAAATACAAACATAGCAAGTTGGAGATTCTAGCAAGGTAGTCATCTTTTTGAAATTTATATTGACAACTCATTATGCTATAAGAAATTTCTGTTATTTATGTATTTGTGATCTGGCATTATATTGTTTTTTCTTTTCTTTCTGTTTGTTCTAGGCCTGCAAGTAATGCTTTGAATCTAGAAAGTATATCTTATTAAACAGAATAGGGTTCCTTTGGGGAGTAGGGACTATGGCTACTATTTGTAAGCTGAATTTGTGTGAGAAATGTTGTGCACATTCTAGAACATGGTATGTCACGATGTAACATACATGTATTGCCAACATAATCTCATTTAATTGGTCATAACTTGATGAGTACTAGTTTTGGAATCAAGTTGACAATTAAGACTTGTATTACCTGTTAACTGTTGATACTTGTTGGTACCCTTAATTTTGATTTTTTAAACACACCATATTTTCATTTATTGCACCCACTCACATATATGCATCTCTGTCAACCACTGAATTCCAGAAGAGTTTCTACTAAATGCGTTGAAATAAACACTATCAGCCTTCTGCTAGCATGTAATTGGTAGGCGCCCCTTAGCTCCTGCATCAAACCTAATGGCTTGTGGGTTGTCCAAATTTACCATTCTTGTCATGTTCTTTTAAATGATAAGCTCCTACTATGCTCCTACAAAAGTTTCACAATCTGTTAGTCACTTTAGATTTTCACTAGTATCATAGCACCGTCCAAAGGATTATGATGTAGGATCTGAATGTGGGAAGTACTTCCTATGAATCACTACATTGGATGGAATTTCCTAATAATGGATCGTACATGTTTGTTTTTTTTCTATTGATGTCAGTGGTGGAAGATTCCGAGAGACAATGCCTCTTGGCATTTACTTGCTTGGAATCTGTAGAATCAGTGGCAACGCCACTAAGAGTCCAGGGTGTTCCTAGGAACACCCTCAAGCAAGATTAGGAACATCCTCAAAATTTTTATGCCAAACAAATTTTGAACTAAAATCTAAAAAAGAAAAAAAAATTGTAACAGAGAATCTGAAAAGAAAAAAAAAAGCCAAAAATCATCCGTTTTTGTCGTCATAGCCACTCACCACCATATCGCTAGTCACTTCCATGTCTCCGGCCACTTCCATTTGTCAATCGCAGTCTTCCCACCTGCTTCAGCTTCTTCTTCCTCGCCTTTTCTTCTCCGTTCTCTGTTTTTCTTTGACTTTTCTGCTTCTCTGTTCTTTGGTATTTCTAGTTTTGAATGCCTATTTCTATTTGCTATATCTTGTTTTGTACACTAGAGTCCCACTTGCAGGTGAATACTGAAGCCATTAAATGAGTCAAAAGTTTTCAAAATTTTCAAACTTATCTCCAAGCACCCACGTGTCTTAGCTTTAACTTTTGCACATTGATTTTTATTAGTAAGAACACGTACTTAGTACTATTATTGAACTACAACTCTTCTAAAAAAAAAATTATACTACAACCATAATTATTAATATTCAAAGAAATTATTATGTCAGACGACTCAGACTTTAAAATCATTTTATATTTTAAAGAGGATATATAAATTTTCAATTTTAACCGATACTGAAATATTTCGTTTTTCTAGTTAAACCGAAATGGCCTCGGGTACAGTATCGGAAAGACAAGGGTGTGTGCACACATAAGATGTGTGCTAGTGTGTGCTACTGCATAGTGGGGTGTGTGCTAGACTACTAGCTTAGTAAAAAAAAAAATTAATGAAACAATTAAATATTAATAATTGATAATTTAATTAACTAATACATTATAAAAGACAAACAAATTAAATTATATTAGGCTAAACAACAATTAATAATTTAATAATTAATAAAACAATAATACAACAAATTATAGTTTATGAAAGACAAACAAATTTATGAAACAACTAAACAACAGTAATTAATAATTTTATTAATATTTCAAATGAACTTATAATTTATTGTATATGTACCTTTGTTCATTTCTTTTCTTTTCATTTTTTTTTCCTTTTGAGGTTTTTCGGTATACAGAATGCAGATTTGTTTTGGTTCTAAGAACAATTTTTTTTTTTTTTTTAAGCACAAACTTCATGCTGGCCAAATCTTGAATTTCGGCTGGTATTTACTGAAATGTCCTGAAACAGACTGAAATGACCCAAAATTTTTTCCAAGTGGAATAGGAACACCTTGTACAAAATTTCTGGAGTCGCCACTGTGTAGAATGATTTGACAATATCATAGAATTCAAGGGATTGCTGGCTTTGGTTAAATTCAGTGAAGCTTTTTTTTTTTGAGAAGGAATGCAGTGAACTTTATTTAAGAAAACCCAGCTATATCAGCTAGTACATGAGGAACAAAGGGTGGTGGAACAGACTCCATCCACACCATCAAATCAGAACTAGAAATAGAATGTCTCGCTAAATAATGTGCTACCTTATTACCTTCTCTCTTTACATGAGAGTAAAGTAATTTATTAAAACACCTAGCATTACGTTTGATATCATCTATTAATAAGCCAAGGGAAGACATGTAAGGGTTGTTATGTCTCAAGGCATTTGTCAACACCTGAGAGTCTGTTTCCAGTATGGCTTGACTGAACCCCAACTCCGCTGCAAACTCCAAGGCTGAAGAAGCTGCCATTGTCTCGATCTCCAGGGAGGTATATTGCTGTGGCAGTAACTTAGACATGGAAGCCATGACCAAGCCGTTGCTGTCCCGGATGATGACTCCAATGCCCGATTTTTTTTGATCCTTGAATGTAGCCCCATCGCAGTTAATTTTTACCATATCTGGATTTGGAGGCTGCCATTTTTCCCGACCTGAACTGAGATCAGACCAAGTGAAGGAAAGCACAGGTTCGGTCAGTTTGAACTCAGCGACACGTTCCTTTGCCGACGTCGGGGATAAAGAAGGAACTCAGTGAAGCTGAAGAAGGAATTACAGGGAGTGTGATATACTGCACATAGGGATAAAGAAGTATGATTGCGTTTAGTCTTGGAATTAACAAATGTTACTACCACTGCATCAAGTTGCATTTTTTTTTTTTTTGCTGTACGGCAAACTTCTAATTAATAGGCACGCGGGCACATATTGTGTAAACTCTTAGCATTTATATGAGTTCAATCTTGGTACCAAAAATCCTAAAGTCATGCTGTACTTACACATAAGAGCTCTCTTTTGCAGAGTTTGGCAACTGCAGGTTCTTAAATTAGAATAAGAAAACTCAGATGATGGTTCAGTTACAATATATTTTGAATATGTTCAGTTACAATACATGTATAGGACGAATTTATTATCTCGATTGTTTTCCATTCTTTCTTATTGCTTTGTGTTAATATTGCTATTGACATGCTAGAATGTGGTCTAGATTAGCTTAAGCTCTTTGGCTACAGCCTGAATATTAGGAAGACAAAAAAAATAAAAATAAAATAAAAGCACGGTTGTTCAAAAAGAAAAGAGAAATATAAGGTGTACCCTATAGAGATCCTCTTCTAGTTCCTTAAAATTGGTAGCAATTGTTGGATTGCGAACAAATTGTTACATAAATGATCAGTTCAAAAAGTTTCAGCTACTTTTTTCAAAACGTGCTAGGTAACTACTTTTGATTGAAGCTATTTATTCTTCGTGGATGACTTAGTATTGTTTGCCAAAGCCTGTAGGAAAAATTGTTAAGATCTAAAAGCAGTCTCGGATGTGTCCTTTCAACGAAAACCCTTGATTCCTTGTATAAAACTTGTAAGAATTTCTATGGGGATCAACTGAGGAGAAATTCAAGTTACATCTTGTCTGCTAGAAAAAAATCACAAGGCCTAAGGATGATGGGGTTTAGGCCTCCAAGCTGATAAACCCAAAAATTTAGCCTTGTTATCTAAGTTAAATTGGAGACTAAAGGTTCAAAAGGATAAAATTTGGGCCATGGGTCTTACTTCTTAGTAGTAATTATAGGAACCCCCAATCTTTAGAACATTGACTGCCATAAAGAAGGATTAAAGTGTATTCGTTAAGGGAACTACGTGGATGGTTGGATCTAGTTTGATAAATGGCTTGTTGATGGGGCATTACGGAGCATGATTGCTGGACTTCTATCTCCTGGAGAGGAAAAACTGCGGATCAAGGAAGTGGCATATGAAGGCCTTTGGAATTTTAATATTTGCTCAATTGTCGTCCCTATGGACCTGCTGCTCCCTATTAATTTTTTGACTATGATCTTTGTAGTTGATTAGGAGCAACTCTTGTTGCTCTGCTTTATGTCAGGGGTCTCTCTTCTCTTGGAATTTATTGTTTTGTTTAGCAATTTGAAGTCTTAAGATCCATAGATACAGAGTGATCTTTAAACTCTCCCCTAAAAACAATGATTTATTTAGTGAAGTGAAACACTTGGCTGTTGAGTATTTCTTTTGTGTTGGTCATTCACAACTCACAAGCGTAAGACAAAGCACTCGGTCAGAAATAGATTGAATATTCCTGATTGACATAAACTCAATATGGCTGGCTCTTCCTTGGGCAACTTGGATGTGGCAACTGGCAAGTGGTGGTGATATCTGAGACCATGGAGGACTATAGATTATAGGGTACACACAGGCCATTGCCGTAGCTTCTAGTGTAGATATGGAGTTATGGGCCCTTTGATATGGCCTTAAGATGTCTCTTAACTTAAATTTGTTGGCTAATAGAAGTTGAAATTGATGTTAATGTGGATGTGGAATGGGCTGGTGGGCATCCTTCTAGTAGTATTTCTCTGAAAATCTCTCGTCACAGATTGCAAGAACCTCCTTAGTCAAATACTGCAGGTGAAGATTAATCATTGCTTCAAAGAAGCTAACTAGTGTGTTCACGCCTTGGCTTGTAAAAAGGGTTGGCATGCAGCTAAAGTTTATTTTGCTTTACTATTACAACTTGGGTAATACGGGTTTGTATTAGGAGAGGTTTTGTTCTAAATATGGTTTAAATAATTAATATTATGGAAGTCTTTTATTATATATATATATATATATATATTTTTTTTTTTAAAAAAAATTTTGATTGAAGGCAGCAACATCACCTTTCACTTTAGTGCACTATTGACACTTCTTTTGTATATACCAGTCACAACATGTCATGTCAATGGTAGCAAAAAATGTATTCACTAAATTTATTGCTTCCTTTATATTTGTATATATTGATTTGACCATTGGATTTTTTTATCTGGTGGAAAATTGAATGAAAGTAAAGAACATAGTTAAGAACAAAACTTAAAATTGAAAGTTTCCATGCTATGTTTTTGGCAAAAATAGGCTTTTGCCCCTTTCGCCTAAAAGATGTAGCAAAATGCTCCTAAATTGAAACTCAATTTTAAAAAAATCGAGTTTTACATTGAAACTCGATTTTTAGAAAATTGAGTTATAGGCAATCAAACTAAAAAAAAAAAAAAAAAAAAAAAATAAGAAACTTGAGTTCCATTTGAATTTTTCCAAATAACTTGATTTTCATCAAATCGAGTTTTACATTGAAACTTGATTTTCTAAAAATTGAGTTTCAAAACAGGGAGATTTTCCTAGTTCAGAACATGGGCATTTTGCTATATCTTTTGGATGAAAGGGGCAAATGCCCATTTTGGCCCTATATTTTTACAATTGAGTCCATTACAGTAGCTAATAGCGTAATATTTGTCTATGGATTATGTATGCAGCAAGCCTTGCCAATAAAGTGTTGACTTAATAGCGTCGTTTGTTCTCTTTCAGGCTTCTCAACAAACTTCACTGGATATTAGCTTGCGTTTTCGTTAGATGCGATTTGCAAATCATCAAATTTATTTTTATTTTTATTTTTTTAAATCGATTTCATTTCAGCTTGTGCAATTTAATGACTCCTTTCTAATTTTATAGTTAGTAAGAACATCTAAGGTACCATTTTATAGTTTATATACGTCAAAATCTGATAACTATTTTGATAAAATGAAAAGAGTAAATTAAAGTGATCAATCAAAATCATATACTATATAGTTAAGTCATAAAATAAAAGTCATGATTGTGTTAAGTGACTATTTTCTATCCATGCCAATTTCCCACATTTTCTTTACTCTTAGTAAATAGTTTTTATTACCACCGCGTACCTTTGGCGCAATAGTTACTCCACAAATTTAAGTACTTGTAGGGTGTGGGGGGTAAGGGCTAGAGTTCAAGTCTCCAGAAGGAAGCTTCACACACATACACATTTAGATTTGGCTAGAGTAAAATTTTTATCTTGCATTAAAAAAAAAAAAAGAAAAGTAAATAGTTTTTATTAAAAATTTTGATCAATTATGTAATTCAATTACAATTTGGGGTGGTTTCAATATAAACTCCATTTTGTGTCTGTGTACTCATATAGACACTCCATTTTCTCTTCATGAAACACTCCAGAAATTCCATGCATCAATAGTTTGGTAGATTGAACTTATAACCTTTAGTTTGCCCGACGCTTAAAACCAATGTGCCCATTACCCAAGCATCTCTCTGGGGATATATATACCTTATATTTGAATATATATATATATATATATATAATTAGAACCATGAAATTTTTAAATTGCTTCAATTCACATTTTCAATGAGTCTTTTTAACTAAAAGTAATCTAAATTCAAGTAAGTTGTGACTGAAACTTATCTAAACATATATTAAAAAAATAAAAATAAAAATAAAAATCCTTCCAAGTGAAATTATAAGAGCTTTGGTGTGCCTTTGTATTAGAATCCCTTTCCCTCTTCTTTATGTGTGTGTGTTTCTCCAAAAAAAAAAAAAAAAAAAAGCTTTGGTGCACAAAAAAATTCACAATAAAAATTAATATATATTCATGTCCCACTATTTATCATTATAATGTCATAATTTGAAATGGGTCAGGTTTAGGTCCAGTGTCTTGTGGCACTAGATCCGTTGAGATGATGACATGTGTTCACTTTTAGACACGTGTCACTATTTGATTGGGTTTAGTGCAGTAAATGCACTGGACGTAAACCAAGTTCGTTTGAAATAGACAGAACATAACTATATTAGCGATTAACGTGGTTTGGTCAGTACACTTACATCCAAAACACCAAAAGCCATATGCTACATATAGAATCAATGTTTATAATGGAGATTACATATAAAAGTTAGTGATAGTCATCACATAAAAATCCATATTTATTGCTTCAATCTCACAATTTTCTCTAGCAATCAATCCTAGTGAAATATACCTTTGGACACATATCATATACTCTGTAATAAAATTTGTGTCATACATGATTTTCTTTGGCAATTAATGTCTTGATCTAGCACTCCATTGTTACATCAGCATTTTAATCAAAGTCCAACTACTTTGAAATCGGCTTGGTCCAACCATATTATTTTACATTATTTTCTTTAGCATATACCTTTTGTTTATTATTTTTCTCTTTTTATTGGACTCATTTAATAAGATAACTTTTTTTTTTTTTTTTTTTTGTATATATAATTCAATATTTAGGGGAAAGAGGGATTTGTATAATGGATGTCTCAGTTAGAAATATTAGAAGATGTTAATTAAGTTACAAGACTCTTAACACCATGTAACTCGCTTAAGCTTAATTGTCTCTATTTAATTTTGTTTTGTTTTTTAAAAGAGTATAGGATAGAGAGTATGTGTTAATGACTTATGGCAAGATTGGTAGGAGGATTTTTGTTTTTGTTTTCAAAACAGTATAAAAACAATTTTCAAAAAATTGAACTTGATACTTATTTTTAGATAATAATTTTTATATTTTATGTGTTTGGCTCCCACTTTTAAGAACAAATTTCAAAATAATAAAAACAAAAATAATTGTTTAGGAGACCATTTCTATTTTTGAGATTTTAAAAAAAAAAAATTTACAAAAAGTAACATGTAAAATCTGTAGATTACCTTTTTTTTTGGGTATGGATAATGATAAGGGAATAGAGCTCATCATGTTTTTTTTTGGCAAAACTTAGGTACAGTACTTTAGGTTCCCTATTTAAAATTTTGACACTTGTCCAGTTTAACAAACCAAATAAACAAGCGTTAAAACTAAAATATCTTTTTTTTTTCCTGTACCTGCAAACGCTTCTCTTCCAAACCCAAAACCTTTCTCTTCCAAACCACCCAAGACCCTTCTCTTCCAAACCTAAAACCCATATTTCCTTCTTCCTTCTTTTTTCTGTACCTGCAAATGGCTTCTCTTCCAAACCCAAAACCTTTCTCTTCCAAACCCAAAACCTTTCTCTTCCAAACTACCCATGACCCTCCTCTTCCAAACCCAAAACCCAAAAAGGAAAAAAAAGAAAAGAATATCTCATATTTCTCTCTCTCGGTGTGTGTATGTATGTGTATCTGTCTCCTTTATTCTTTTCTGATCTATGATTCTTTCTTTTCTGATCTATGATTCTTTCTCTCTCTCTCTCTCTCTCTCTGTCGGTGGTGTGTGTATGTATGTGTATCTGTTTCCTTTCTTCTTTTCTGATCTATGATTCTGTCTTCTTTTTTGGTCTATGATTCTCTCTCTCTCTCTCTCTCTCTCTCTCTCTCTCTCTCTCTCTCTCTCTCTCTCTCTCTCTCTCTCTTGGTGGAGATTTGAAGTCGTGGCTTCTCGCAGTACAGGAAAAAAAGGAAGAAGGAAAAAAGAAAAAAAATTTTAAGCTGTGGATTAATGCCGTTTGTATGGGATGTCAAATTGGACAGATGTCAAAATTTTAAATAGAGAACCTAAGGTATTGTACCTAAGTTTTGCCTTTTTTATTTTTATTTTTTTATGATAAGTTTCAAATTTGAAGTGTGAGAATTTTTTTGTGATAAAGATAAACTCCTAAATTTAAGAGATAAAAGAGTTTGGACAAATATGTGGGGTCCACTGTTTTCAATTTATTAACAACTATATCATCGAAAACATTTTCTGTATTTTGAAAACACCCCCTAAGCCGTTTTCAAAATCCTATTTTAAATTAAGAAAATAAGATACAATTTTTTAAAAGCTGTATTTAGAAAATATTAGCCAAACAATAAATTCAAGTGTGAGACCCACAATTTTATAGATTGCAAAACAAAAAACTATATTTAAATACTCTTACCAAACAGCCCCTTAATGTTCTACTAAGACAAACCTGTGTATAGGTCCGCTTTCACTTTGCGATTTGTGATTTAAAATTTGTCACTTTAATCACATGAGGTTTGCTCTGTTAGACAGCCATTATCCATCTCATTTTCATAGTTAAAACACACACACACACACACACACACACAAATAAAATAAAAATAAGATCAAAAGAAGTTAGGATTTTGTAAATTTCCAAAAACTCTCAAGAACAATTTTTTGTATCCTTGAAATAAAAGGTTCAACTTGGGACAAAAAACATCTTGTTATCAAAAGAACTTGGTTGTAGCTGCATTGACCTGAAGAATATGATTAGTGTTCTTGGTGTTTGGTGTTTTTTTTTTCTAAGGAGTGAAAGATCGAATAACTAGATTTCATATCTCCATTAAGTGGATATCTTCTTCCTCAACACACCCCCCCTTCCCCAGGTGGCGCTCTTTGACGTAAAATAGCATTTTCACAAGAGTCCTGAGAGGATCATCTCCTTTTCGTATTAAGAAATCAAAACTAGGCTACACACAATAATCAAAACTCGGTATCAATAATAAATGGTAGGAAACAAAGGTTACTGATGCTGCTCCGGTTACCATGGGTGTTTATTTCTGAAGAAAAAAGAGAAACGAAAAAGAGAGATTCCAAAATATCTAGAAATTTCTGTAACTAAATCCAATTCAATTAAAACTAATTACAGTGAGATAGTTTATATAGATGTCATCAGAGGAAGAGTTTGTTATAACAATCTTTCATTAGGACTAATACTTCCTATTACACGTGTCATCTCACTACTCTAAAGGAAAACGATGTTGTCTTACAAAGCCTTAAATGAAACGGTGAGTTTTGCCTTTAACTATGGTCTTAGAATAGGTTAAGGCAGACGACATCGTTTGGAGCTGCAATTCTTGAGCATCATACTCTTCTGGCTTTTCATCCCCCTTTAAACAAATGGGGAATCACCACATGAGTTTGGAGAGAGGCCACAAAAACTAAGGAGAAGGTAGCCCTTTAGTGAGAATATCAGCAAGCTGACCATGGGAAGCAACAAACTTAAGAAGAAGTTCACGCTTGAGAACTTTCTCCTTAATGAAGTGGTAGTCCACTTCGATATGCTTCGTTCTAGCATGAAAGACCAGATTGGAAGCCAAGGCAAGAGCAGAGATATTATCACACCAGAGAATGGGAAGAGCACATAGGAATAGACTAAGATCTTTAAGAAGCATACAAACCTAACACAACTCAATAGTAGCAGAAGCTAGAGCTCTGTACTCAGTCTTAGTAGAAGATTTGGAAACTGTGGCCTGCTTCTTAGATGACCAAGTAATGGGGGAATTACCAAAGAACACAAGAATACCGAAGACAGACTTCCAATCCACAGGATCTCCTGCCTAGTCAGCATCAATATAAGCTGACAGAGACAAAGGACTTGGAGTAAAAGCAAGGCCTTGATGAATAGACCCTCTCAGGTACCGTAAAATACGCTTGGTAGCTTGGAGATGATTATCAGTGGGAGAACTCATGAATTGACAAGCTTGCTGAACTGCAAAGGATAGATCTAGCCTAGTAAAAGTGAGGTATTGGAGTGCCCCAACTAGACTTCTATAGTGAGTAGGATCAGATAGCAAAGGACTGTCATTAGGCCATAAATGAGCATTGGCATCACAAGGAGTGTTGCAAGGCTTACAATTAGCCATATGAAACTTGTTAAGAAGGTCCAAAGTGTACTTGGATTGATGAACAAACAAACTAGAGGAAGTATACTCAATTTGTAGGCCTAAAAAGTAATGCAGCTTACCCAAATCCTTAAGGTCAAACTTACAACTAAGCTGATGAAGAAGAGAGGCAGTGAATGAAGGATGATTGCCAGTAACAATAATGTCATCTACATAGAGCAAAAGAAACACCAAATGACCATCATGCCTGTAGATAAAGAGATTACCATTAGCACCAGAGGCAATAAACCCAATGAGAAGCAGCTGAGATGTGAACCTCTCAAACTAGGCCCTAGGTGCTTGTTTCAAACCATAAAGAGCCTTATGCAAAAGGCAAACATGAGTGGGAAAATCTGAATCAACATAGCCCTAAGGCTGTGCCATGTAGACCTTTTCCTTGAGGATACCATGAAGGAAGGCATTACTCACATCTAACTGTTTAAGCTCCCAACCATAGTTCATTGCCAAAGCAAGAAGCAACCTGACAGTGGCAGGTTTCACTACAGGACTAAAAGTCTCATCATAGTCCAATCCATACTGCTAAAGATAACCTCTAGCCACTAACCAAGCCTTGTACCTAGCTATAGTCCTATCACTATTCCTTTTAAGCTTGAAAACCCACTTGCAAGTAACAATATTTTTATCCAAAGGAGCTGGAACAAGAGACCAGGTCTGTTGCTTTTGAAGAGAGGTAAACTTTGAGTCCATAGCAGCCACGCATTGAGGGTATTTAGCAGCAACAGCATAAGAAGGAGGTTCTTGGTAAGTGTAGTCAGTAAGAACTCCTTGTGAATACCAACCTTTGATCTTGTTGCCATAGGATGAGAATTAGGAGGACAAGATAGAAGATCAGATGAGGGTGAAGTAGAGGGGACACAAGAAGATGACTCAGAAGTGGAAATAGGGGAAATAGAAGGAGGATCAGGGACACATGAAATAGAAGAAGATAAGAGACTCAAAGGAAGAAAATCATCATGAGCAGAAGAACTAGGTGAAGGGATATTAGAAGAAACATTATCTGTAGAGGAAGCAGGACTTGAAGAAGTAGCAAAAAACCAATTCAAGATATCATGAGACATGGAAAAAGGAGTGTGAGAGTTTGTAAGATAAGGATTATCAGCAAAGGGAAAACAGTTTTCATTAAAAAGGGCATAACAGGTAACATAGACTCTATTAGTAGTAAGATCTAAATACAAGTACCCTTTGGAGAGAAGAGGATAGCCTAGAAAGATACACTCAGTGGACCTAGGTTGAAGTTTGTGCTTATTGTATGGTCTTAAGTAGGGATAACAAGCACAACCAAAAGTTCTTAGGGCAAAAATAGATGGAGACACAGAATTAACCAATTCCCAAGGGGATTTAAAACCCAAAACTGAGGAAGGAAGTCTATTAATGAGAAAAGAAGCAGTGGAGAAAGCATAGGACCAAAAATTTAAAGGCAAACAAGATTTGTATAAGAGAGCTAGACCAGCTTCTACCAAATGCCTATGTTTCCTATCAGAAATGCCATTTTATTGAGGAACATGGGGACAAGATGTTTGGTGAAGAATACAATGATCAGAACAGAAGGATTGAAACTGAGAACTAAGATACTCACCACCATTATCAGATCTAAGGACTTTTATCTTAGTAGAATATTGGTTTTCCACAAGATTCTTAAAATGTTTAAACATAGCAAACAATTCACTTTTCTGTTTAAGAAGGAAAAACCATGTGAACCTTGTGTAATCGTCAATGAAAACAACATAGAAATTATAACCAAACAAAGAAGTAAGAGGAGCAAGGCCCCATACATTAGTATGAACAATTTGAAGCATTGAAGTTGATGAAATTTCATGTTTGCTCAAAGGCAATCTGTGCATCTTTGCACTTATACAAAATGTACATGAAGAATAACAATCATCAACATTATTGAAAGTAAAGGAGTTATTTACAGATTGAATAGCAAAATGAAGAAGTTTAGAACTTGGATGTCCAAGCCTATTATGCCAGAGCAGAATTTAAGCAGAAGTAGGGGACACAGCAGTAGCTGTGGATGAAGAAGAAGCTGAAGAAGCAATGTTTGCAGTGGAGGAGGAGTGGAGAGATGATGGTGAAGGAATGGGATAGACACCATCTTTACATAAGCCTTTGTAAAGGATCTTCCCTATAGGTAAATCCTGGATTGAAAATCTATAAGCATCAAAATAATAAAAGGCATTGTTTTGCAAACAAAGCTTATGAACAGAGAGTAAATTGGAAGCAAGATCAGGTACTCGTAAGATGCCATTAAGCCTAAAATTATGAGAAGAAGTACATAACTCACCACTACCAATGTGTGTGACAGGGAGTTCTTGACCATTCTCCACTGTAACAGTCTCAGTACCAGATGTGGGTTGCTGCTGAAGTGATAAATTGGCTAGATTAGGTGTTACATGATCTGAACACCCTGTGTCTGTGAGCCATCCATTTGCACCATGAACCTGAGCTGAGTTGGCCACCATAGCTGCCAATTTAGATGAAGCATGTTTACCCTGGAAAGAAAAATCCATTCTATGATAACAATCAAGACCTGTATGTCCATTCTTTCCACATATTTGACATTGTGGTCTTTGACTTTGGCTTGATTGACCTGGACCTTGAAAAGCAGGTGATCTTGATTGAGGAAATTGAGAGGTGTTAGGATTATAACCACTAAAATTGTAGCCACCATTAGAATTGTAACCATTATTAAAATTGCCTCTGCCTTTGCCTCCTCGACCTCTCTGAATATTATTGCCCCTTCCTCTTCCTTGAGGAAATCCTTGAGAATGAAAATTCGCAGCCATAGCCATAGTAGCTGCATCAACAACATGAGTTTTCTTCTTGATAGCTCTTTCTTTGGCATTAAGTAGTGTATTCAGTTCTTCAATAGATAAGACATCACTTCTAGTCCTAATTGCAGAACTAAAAGAATCAAACTCTGATGGCAAACCATCAAGAGCAATGTGAAGGAGCTTTTCATCGTCAAGAAACACTGACACAGCAGCCAATCTATCCCTAATCTGCTTGATTTTCTGGAAATAGGCATCAATAGTATCCGTGCCTTTCTTTATTGCATTAAGTTCATTTCTAAGACTCATCACGCTAGATCTAGAAATGGAAGCAAAACGTTTCTCTAAAATTTTCCAAACACCTTTCCCTGATTTTTGACCCACGGTTAGAGCAAGAACAAAGGGAGATAAGGTAGAATTAAGAAAGGTGAATAGAGCTTGTTCACGGCTCTTCTAACTCACATATACTGGATTAACCTCTAAGGTGAAATTACCTAAGGAATCTTTGTGATAGTGATCTGGTACTTGAACTGAATCGTCAATGGCATCAATCATTGAATATGTCTCCAGAATAACTTCAATTTGGTGCTTCCAAACAACATAGTTGTTGCAATCAAGCTTCACGGTCATCATTGATGACATGTTTGAGACTAATAGTAGCGGATTAACAAACGGGTTTGGATTTGGATTCACCATAGCTACAGATGTAGCAGATGAGGAAGATACATTTGGATTTGTAGGAATAGAAGAAGAATTTGGGTCTATGGAAGCCATGGATGAGTGCTTCAAAGCTTAGAGCTTTGATACCATGAAAAAAAGAGAGAAACAAAAAAGAGAGATTCCAAAATATCTTGAAATTTCTGTAACTAAATCCAATTCAGTTAAAACTGATTACAGTTAGATGGTTTATATAGATGTCATCAGGGGAAGAGTTTGTTATAACAAACTTTCATTAGGACTAATACTTCCTATTACACGTGTCATCTCATTACTCTAAAGGAAAATGATGTCGTCTTACAAAGCCTTAAATGAAATGGTGAGTTTTGCCTTTAACTGTGGTCTTAGAACAGGTTGAGGCAAACGACATCATTTGGAGCTGCAATTCCTGAGTATTGGCATGTTCTTGCTACAAGTCCTGAGCATCATACTCTTCTGGCTTTTCGATTTCCAACACCCCTTAGAAACAAATATGATATTTTGAATTACAGGAAGGGGGGAAAAAATAAGGACAAAGAAACAATAGAACTCATATTTCCAATAAGCAAGTTAAGCAAACTCAAACAGACTAAGCATGAATCTTACAATTTTGTCATTACCCAGTAAATTGTTGACATATTTAAATTCCAAGGTTACTATTCCATAGTAAATGAGGAATTTATGTACAGTCACTAAAATTTAATGAAGTTTTGAAGTTTCTTCAAGAAATTGGTGAAGAACATTAGAATATTTGAGTCATCATCTCATTGGAGTAAATTTCCAATGTGTTTTGGGTTATGCTTGTGTGGAGGAATATTTTGTTTTGCAGAGGTTGGATATGTGTTTTGCATTTGGATTTGTAATGTTCAAGTTTCTTTTCCTCTTCTCTCTCTGAGTTCGTGGGAATGTGACAATTTGGTTTGGATTGATTGGGTCAAGAACATTCTTACAAAGAGGAAGAGTGTTATTGAGCCAAAACTTCACAATTTTCACTATGTATTTTGTGTTTTTAATAGTGAAAGTTGATGAGATGGGTAATGGTTGTTTAATGAGCTTATTCTCAGGCGGGTAAAATAACAAACCTTAAAAGGCAAATAGCAAAGTGAAATCTAGCTGAGTAATTTGTAATTATCCCTAATTGGGCCGTAGCTTGAATGTGGGTCAATGACAAAATTGCTGAATCTATTTATGTGTTTTGCAGAGCCCAAAATAAAAAAAGGTCGGTTTGTTCCCGCAAGCTTTAAATAAATTTGGAATTAGGTTTTGTGTCTACATTCTCTGCCGCACACTCAAACCTAACCTTAACCACTCATATCAGAATTCAGAAATCAAAATCTGCCTCAGACGTTGAAGATCAGACCTTCGAAAAATCGTTACTGTATCATATCAGAAACACTAATGTCTCAATCGCTGTTGTTCCAGCTTCTACTGGACGACCTTGTATACGAGATCCTCACTTGGGTACCAGTGAAATCCTTGATCCGATTTAGGTGTGTTTCCAAATCTTGGTACTCCACAATCACCAGCCACAAATTCATTAAAACTCACCTTGACCGAGCTAAATCTTCATCAAATAACAACAATGACTATTTGTTATATAAATCACAAAGAATGTCAACATTCTCATCATTCCTCAATGAATTGTGTACGGTTGTTCACAATAGTGACCGCACTTTGTCTGAGATTTCTAGGTTTCAAATCCCCAATTATTTTGAGTATATAGTTGGCTTCTGTAACGGCTTGTTCCTCAGTGCTGATGATGACTATGACCATGGTCACGTAGTATATTTGTGGAACCCAAGCATTAGAAAGTATAAAAAGCTTCCACCAAGTCACTTCATTCATTCCTTTGGTCCCTCAGATTATTGTTTCACATTTGGACTTGCCTATCATTATCAAAACAATGACTACAAGATTCTAAAAATATTTTATGATACAGAATTTCTTCAACAAAAAGTGATGCCAGCAGAGGCTGAGGTTTACACATTGAGTACTGATTCATGGAGAAGATTTGAAATATCTGTGGAGTCCTCAAGTGGGTCTAGACCCATTGGATCTGTTGATTGTCTAAATGAGTCCAGACTTTTATTTTTTAATGGAGCTCTACACTCTATAGCATGTTCTGAGGACTACAAATTTATCTTGTCCTTTGACGTCAACGATGAGAGATTCCGGGAGATATTGCTTCCTCAAAATTACTTAGATGGAGTTTCTCTACTTTTTGAAGCTCTTGCAGTGTTCAAGGGATCACTCACATTGTTTGTTTTTGGTGTCAGTAATCTATGCCACCTATGGATAATGAAGGAGTATGGTGTGGTTGAGTCTTGGACTAAAAAAACTATACAAAGGAAAGAAGCTGCAGAGTTCTTTGACTGCATCGTTGACGGCGCATGCACAGGGGAACGTTATACGTTTTGGCCCTTTTGGAGGCTTTCATTTGACCCTGAGAGTTTAAACAAGGAAATTTTTAGAATTCCAAATGCTGGATGCATGATTAATGCAACTAATTTTGTGGAAAGCTTAGTTTTACTTGATGGGATAAACATCTCACAGGAATGAGAAAATTAGCAAGGTTGAAATTCTAGCAAGGTAATCATCTTTTTGAAATTCATATTGACAACTCATTATGCTGTCAGAATTTTATTTATTTATTTATGTATGTACTTCGTGAATAAATGAATTTGGCATTATATTGTGTTTTCTTTCCATTTTTTTCTAGGCATACTAGTATTGCTATTAATGTAGAATCTAAATCTTTGTGAACTATGGCTATTACTTGGTGGTACCCTTAATTGTAAATTTTTTTTTTAACAAACCATATTAGATGTCATGTATATAAAACTTCAAAATAAATTGAATTGCACCTTCTCACATGTTTGATGTATCTCTGTCACCCACTGAATTCCAAAAGAGTTACTACTAAATGTACTAAAATCAACACTAACAGCCTTCCGCTAACATGTAATTGTTTGACACCCTTGGCTCCAGCAATCAACCTAATGGCTTGTGTGGCTCGTGGGTTGTCCAAATCTACCATTTTTATCATGCTTTTTTAAATGGTAATTGATAAGGCCATACTATGATACTTCAAAAGTTCCACAATCTGTTAGTCAATTTATAGCATGTAGAAAGCATCTGCAGTTTTAACAGGTATCATAGCGCTGTCCACAAGTGTAAATGATTATGAATCAATTTTCTTTAGGCTGGCAACCAGGGAATTATGAATTTATGAGGTAGGATCTGAATTTAGGAACATACTTTCTATGAATCGCAGTCACTGCCATTGGATGGCATTTCTTACTAAGGGATCCTACACCTGGAAGATTCTGAGAGATAATGCCTCTTTGCTTTTACTTGCTTGGAATCTGTTAAAAGGATTTGCAATGACCAAAGTATTCAAGGGATTTCCGGGTTTGATTAATTTCAGTGAAGCTGAAAGAATTATAGGGAGTGTGGTATGCTGAATATAGGGTGATAACGGAGAATGGTTGCGTTTAGTCTTGTACCTAACAAATTGTACTACCACTGCATCAAGTTTCATGTTTTTTTGGCTTCACTGGCAATGTTCAACCTCTAATTGATTGGTTTGCTGGCTCATTTTGTGTAACTCTTAGCATTTATAATCCCCACTAGGAACTCCGCTTATCTGATATGCAGTTCTGGTGGGTAGGATCATGTATCTGTGGTTTACTCCCTTGGGGTGGGTCCAAGGGCCCAGCCATGGGGAGATTCCACGTTATCCAAAAATAAAAAACTCTTAGCATTATAACAGAGCTATTGAGGGATTTGGTCATTCTATGCAAATCATATGCTTAGAATGAAATTATCATCTTGATTGTTGTTCTTTCTTTCCTATTAATTGCTTTCCTATAATGTGACTGAAGGTCATGCACAACTAGATTAGCTTAAGCTCTTCGGCTACAGCCTAAATATAAGGAAAAAAAGACTTCAAAGCACAAAGAAGAGAAAAATTAAGGTGTACCCTATATAACTGATAGATATCCTCTTCTAGATCCATGAAATTTATAGCGATTGTTGGATTGCAGACAACTTCTTTACATAAATGATAAGGTTAGAGACTTTAGCAGTCTTCTTTCACAACTGCTAGTTATAAAATTTTGATTGAAGCCATTTATTGTTTTTGGATGATTTGCTTTTGTTTGCCAAAGCCTATAGGAAAACTTGTTAGGATCTAAAAGAAGTCATAGATGCGTTATATAATCTCTCTCGGCAAATTTTGGAAAATACCTTGGATTCCCCTTGAAACTGGGATCCGTGAGGCAAGATTTTTATATTGTAATGAGAAAGTCTATAGAAACAAAATTTTTTACACCTACTAATGTGGTAGATTGTTAGTGGTAGGTAAAAAAATGATATCACTAGTGGCACTAATGAGAACTAATAAAAACTTGTCAACTCAATTATTGTAAAAAATACTGTAAAAAATTTTGTCTGCAGCATTTCTCTTTTGTGATTGAGAAAGTTCATGGTGACTTGCTGGTTGGAAAGGTCATCTTCTTTCCTTTGTTAGCAAAGTTGTCCTCACCTGGTTGGTTCTTGCTGCAGTGCTTGCCTATGTGATGTAAGGGTCCTTCTGGGGAGAACCCTTGATTCCTTCCATATAAAAATTTGTAAGAATTTTTTTTGGGGATAAACTAAGGAGAAACACAAGTTACATCTTTTTTGTTGGAAGAAAATCAGAAGGCCTAAGTGGATGGTTGGATTTAATAACTCTCTGAATTTCTAACTTAATGAACGGCTTGTTAATTGGTCATTTAGGAGCTTGATTGTTGTACGTCTTATCTCCTGGAGAGGAAAATCTGCTAGTTAAGGAAGTGGCATATATGGTAGCCTTAGGAATTTTAATGTTTGCTCATTTATCCTCCCTATAGAGTATACACCTGGTGCTCCTTCTAAAAGCTGCTCCCATTCCTATGTTTTTTGCTTGTTTATATAGATTGTGCTGGGCCTCTTCATCTTAAAGTGATTTTGAGCCAAGAATGCCAAGGGGCTGTCCTGACCTGAGTCCCTCCGTTCATAGAAAAATGGATTTGGAAAGCTTACACCTTAACAAAAATACAAAATTTTATTTGGAAATGTTTCATAAATAGTATCCCCATGAAAACCAATCTTAATTAAAAATAGGAGGTTGGCTAGGGATATTATGTGTGAAGGAACACAGACCATATTACATGTTTTAAGAAGTTGAGCATATGAAACATAAAAAAATAAATAAGCATATTTGGGCCGCTGCCTTGGCTACAGATTTAAACTTAAAGTTGCGTATTTCTTTTGTGTTGGTCATTCACAAGCATAAGACAAAGCACTCAGTCAAAAATAGATTGAATAATCCTGAGTATAATTGGCATAAACTCAACATGGCTGGTGCTTACCTGGGCAAATTGAGTGTAGCAAGTGGTAGTGGTTGGGGTGATATCTGAGACCATGGAAGACTATGGATTATAGGGTACACACCTGCCATTGTTGTAGCTTCTAGTTTGGATATGGAGTTATGGGCCCATAGATATGGTGTCTAACGTTCTTAACCTAAATTTGTTGGCTAATAGAAGCTGAGATTGATGTTAAATTAAGTGGTTGTGGAATGCATTGGTGCGCTTTCTTGTTGTAGCAGTTCTCATGCATTGGTTAGATACTATAGGATTGAGGATTAATCATTGCTTACAATAAGTTAACCAGTGTGCAGACGCCCTGGCTTGGAAAAAAGGCTGGAATGCAGTAGGACTTTATTTTGCTTTTATAAGACTACTTGGGTTTGTATTATGATAAGCTTTGTTCTAAATCTGGTTTATAAATTATTAATACTAGTTGCAGACCTGCGTGTTGCGCATGATTGATTTTTTTTATGATCGTGTTATTATTTTGAATATTTTTGAATGTATTACTACTTGAGTTGCATTATATATGTATGACCAATATATTGTAGGATTCATGATGATAGGAGGTATTGGTCTTGGAATTAGATGTGGAAAGGATACAACTATAATGTATTCATTTCAATTCGGCAAGCTCTTAACCATAGCCCTTAGTTGCCAGACTTGGCCTTGTAGTCACTCCAGAGCTGATCAACTGTCTTTCCAAGTTAGTAAAATTTAATTAACTTAAAATTAGATAGAAAGGATTTTATAAATTTCAAGTTAGAGTCATGCTAGGTGAAAACTTTAGAGGAATGTAATTAAGTCCTTGCAAGTCTTTTTAAATAAATATTAATAATTAAAAAAGATCTATTCCTTTGAAGATAGAGATTAGTATTATAAATAGGATGAAGAAATTTTATTGTATTATGTTTTTTGGAAACATAATTTCTACCAAACTCGATTGGCTAATTTGTACATTTCCAAGTCAATTGAGCACATTTTACATGTTACATGTAATTCTTCGTTTCCATATGAGTAAAGGCATTCACAATTCCAATGACCCACTTCATTTTTCTTGCATGCTGGGTTTTTTGGGATGCGAAATGTGTTTGTTCCAAAAACTGTATGTCGAAGGATTTGTCGATAGTTTTGCAACAATTGTTTTCCATTTGGTTGGTTTAGAATTGATAATAGTAGTTGTATTCCTTCATCATTTGATTCACATAACAACGCAATTGCCAGTCCATACTTTGCATTTTTTTCTCCTTCTATATTTGCTTGAAGAAAGATTTATTTTCCCGCTTTAGTTTGATCTTGTACAAAATATTTGTGAGCTCCAACCCAAAATAGTGTTTGTTTGTTTCCAGCCCTAAAGCATTGATGAATAAATTTTTCTTCATCGTTTTGAAGAAATAAAGGATTTTGGAGCAGTCCAGTTAGATTGATGTGGTGAAGAACTTTTTTCCTTTCGGTTAGCTAATTGAATCACTTGCAGCTGTTTTTGAAAAACGAAAACACATATTAAGAAACTAATGCATTAAAAAAAATCAACTGGTGACAAAACATGACAATAATCATATACTAAGAATTACACATGAACATTATTATCATCACAATTGCAATATTGGATTGATGAAGCTATTAATTTATTTTTATTTTTATTTTTTTTATTTTTATTTTTTTTTTGCTTTTAGAAATATAACAATGACTCTAGAATTGCACACTACTTCATGGTAAAAAGTTAATAAAAAGAGAAAATATAGGATTTCAATATTTTGTGCCACAATTTTGGACATGGTAGATTGCGATTAGTAGAGAAAAAGTGGGGAGTTTATGTAAAAGTAACAAACATGAGATTTGAATTTAAATTTGTGTTCCTGGTTTTGATGTTGCCTAAAAATTTTGGCAGTTGTCTTCCAACATTGGAAAATATTCGAGCAATAATTCTGTTGGTTATTCATGTTGCATGCTCATTTTTGTGATTGTGGAGAGAGTATTTTTATGATATTTTTTTGTGTAATTTTTTATTGTTTTGTTTTGTATTTTATAGTGTTTTGATCGTTGTATGGATGAGTGATTGTTGAATTTATTTGCAATTATTTTTAATTATTTTTTGGTTTTTTTTTTAATAGAAGCCTTTCATATACCCTTCTCTATTAATCTTAAATCTGGTAATTTTGAATATAAATATATAAATTGTAAATTATGTTTGACTGTTCAGTGTTCATTTGGTTTTTTTTTTTTTTTTTGGCATATATATATATATATATATAAATTGTGTGTGTACAAAAGACGAAGGTGTAAAGGTAGAAGCCGAATTAGGGGCTCCCCCAACACTGATGCACTTCGATCCATTAATGCAAATATAATTGCCTATGGAACCTCTTCATTGCAGGAACGCACAATATTAAACCCTTAGAGAGCACAGCGAAGTAAATTACCTCAAGTGGGGCTTTAGCATCATTTAAAATAGGAACCAATTTACTCCGTAATTGATAAAAGAGTTAAAAGTTAGCTTTTATCTGAAAAGACATATTATAACACTTCCAGCCCAAATTTTTACAATTTGGAATTTTCTACTGAATAAAGTAATACTATTTACCAAGCTTAGTAACCAGTAGCATAGTCTGCTAGGAAATTAAGAAAACTTTTGTCCATTACTTTTATTAATTACGGGGATAATGTATAACCTTATCATTGTCAATATTATAATAAAATTAATAAAAATTTTAGGATACGTGGATATCAATCTAAATGATGTAGTATACAATGGATGCATCAATGAGAAGTACAATCTGATCAATTCAAGAAATGGAGTCTTACATGTTGAAATATGTTGGAAGGTGATTTGAGATGTGCCACCAACACTTTATACTTCACTACTTCAAAGTCTTACATTCTTCCAATAAGCCACAACACATTAAAAAAATGAGACCTAAGATATTTCCAAATAAACCAAGGTAAAATAAAATAGTGTTTTTGGCTATTAAGTTATAGCACTATTGAGCAACATAAATAGCTCCTTTTATTTTTGAAACGACATTCAAGCAATCTCACAAACACATCAATGGCATGCCAAGGATGCTTATCTAATATAAACACAAACACAAACAAACGAATTAATATAAACAGAACATAAAACTTTTGCACCCAAAATCTTACATAAATAAAGGGTTTCTAAGCTCCACAAAGTTCCACACAACACTCAAAATATCACACCAACCATCAAACTACTAAACTTTCAGTTACTGAGCTTTGGGAGCAAACATTTTCTGCATCAACTATAGCTTCAAGCCTTTCTGAGTGTTGTTTTTTAGCAAATATAGTATTAGCCACTTGGTTAATTGCTTTAGTTGCAATTCCTCTGCGTCAGTACTTGGAGCCCAAAACATAGCCAAGTTTACCTCTACACTTATCATTGTCTGAATTTTTGGTCCCTGAAATGGCACCAATGGGCTGACCATTAAGGCAAATTGCCTTGAACCATGGTTGTGGAATAACTTTGGTATTGATAAAGTTGATTGCATCTTCTTTGTTAGTGTAACGTTCCCATGTGCAAAAGTGGGTCACTTTGTAATAGGAGTAGCTATAGTTGGTGGTTGGTATTGATTTTATTAGTGCTAGTGCTTAATTGGACATCAATTTGATTTTCCTAAAAACTTTTATTATTAATGAAGCAAAGCCTTTTATTTGACTTTTTTGAGACAATATGGAGATATAATAGAAACTTGAAATAAGTTCATAAAGGGAAGAAAATATAGAAGTCCAATATCATTTGCATCCTTGAAGCTTCTTCTTCTTTGATGACTTGTGTTTTGGAGCTTTTTGACGATTGATTAGATCTTGAAGGAACATGTTATTGTCACTTGGTTCCGCATCTTCAACGTTAGAGGCAAAACTCATTGATGGGATGGCACCATTAGATCTTCTCAGAAGTTTGGTCTGTGTTTTTCTTGACTTTATAATTCTCCAATGCTTCCTACTTTTTTTTTTGAATGAATTTGCAAATAAATGTAGAAGTAGAAAGCTTACTGTTATGATATCACCATTTGTTTTTTTTTTTTTTTTTTGGTGGGTCACTTGGATCATTATTTGCACTTGTGGATGGTTTTGTATCAAAAACTTCAAATGTGTTTTTGTCAAAAGTCTAATCTGGACTTTCCTTGATTTCATCATTTTGCAATGGTTCCTAAAATACAGTATGTGGATTAAAACATAATATTTGGATTTGCAAATAATCTTAAGTTTGTAATAGTTGAAAGCTTACTGTTGTAATATGATCAAGTTTCATTGCCGTTTCGTCATTTGAAATGTTGTCAAACACATTTTCAATTGTATATAATTCCCATCCTTCCTTCCAATTATAGTCATTAAGCTTTAGTTGGAACACAAATGTTTTTCCAATGAGCTTCTCTATTTCATTTGGTATGGTGGAATTTGCATTCATCTGATAAAATATTAAATATAATTTTGTATATTCTTTTCAAATTAAGTGAAAGATTATACATTCTAATTGTATGGTCTTACAATTGCATATTTGTTTGATAGTTCTCTTGCTGTTGTGTGAAGTAATTTTTCAGCTTCCTTGTCAAACAAAATAAATATGGCATGCTTTGTTCCATCATCAACGTTGAGTTGAATTCTATACCTGCATGTATGTGTGTATATATATATATATATATAAATAATTTGTTTCATTTTTTTTTGATATATGTATATATATATATATATATATTTTTTTTTTATGTTTACATATATTGAATGATTCTAAAATTGGTAATTTATATTTTACCTGGGAATTGGAAAATTAGAGTTACTTTTGCAATGGCTACACCAAAAATCATTTTCAGATTTAACTTTTTTGTTGCACTTTGCACATCCAATATAGTACCATCCAAAGTTTTTTTTCAATATTTTCAATTGTTGCAAGGCATGTGAAGACATTTTCCTACAATATAAAAGAAAAAAAAGAAACATAGTTAGTGTTAAGCTTATTGAGAACTATACATATTATTGGTATAATGTCATTAGGAAAAAATGTTGAGTACGTGATCATCTGACGTCCATTCCAAGGATATTATTTGCTTGATTGTTCTTCTATTTTGTGTGATTCCTTTTTCAACTGATATTTCTTGCTTGATTTTTCAGTCTTTTCCACATTTCTTTGATGGTAGAAGATTTAAATCAAAACATAGTGAATAATTATTTGATATGAAGATTGTTCTTGTACTATATAAAAGTATCAAGATTATTTTTAAAATAATAAATTAGAATAAAAGTATGGTATGGAAAATCTAAATACCTATCAATCAATGTTGCAGTTTCAGGTATTTCTAAATTGATGTACACTTTTGTTGCACTTGTAGATGACAAATAGTGTTCCCCTATATTTAATAAAAATATGTTAATTATGTAAAAGAAAAGATATGTTTAAAAGAAGTTATTACCTCTAAATGTTTTCACAATAGTAGATGTCACTATTATGGCAAAGGGTCCTCGATTGTTGGTGTAAAAATTGTCCTCAATTTCATTTGATGTTGGTCCCCAAAGAGTAATTCTTATTTTGATTTTTGTGGCAAACAAATATGTAAGTGATAAAGAGCTTGAATTAGTATAATGCAATGAATCCATATGTACATTCTAAAGCTTACTCTGGATTCATGATATCTATATTTCTCATTGGGACAGTAGATCCTTGAACATGAACATTAATTTCTAGTGGTCCAACACCAACTATCTTTCCAATGATGTTTGCAACAAATAAAGTTGATTAAGTAATTTGAAACATAATTATTTTAAATAAATTTGAGACTTTTTAGGCTACCTGTCAATTGTTTGTTACTGTCAAAGCGATCCACAATTGTTTGGTAATCAACAAATTCAAATTTATGCTGAGAGATAGTAACTTTAGCCTCTTTTAGCTCCTTAATAACTGTTGCATGTAGAAAGTTTATTTTCTTCTCTCTACTTATAGGCCGATAGCTATCTTTTTTCTTGTAAGTATCTACTCAAAAATTGGACAGCGAATATAATTGTCCTTCTCGTAGTTGTGCCTAAAATTTCTTAACATTGTTTTTTTGAATTGTAGTGTGCATATAGTATCATCCTGCTCGTTAAATAAGTAATTTGTTAATCACAATTTTAGTTTTAAGGTGTGAGTTGAGTAAAGAATATATGACAAAATAGATTCTCAATTCAAATCTAATTTGTTCATCTATAAGAACCATGTCCAGCAGTAACAAATTCAACACCCTAACAAAATGAAACCATCCACACCACAGATGAAATAGGCAGAAACAAAACAAATGTAGAATGGAAAAAAGAAACCATCAAGCAAAATAATAAAGCAAGAAATTGGGATGTAGAGATACCTCAACTGAACCACCCAACTTACATCAGTATTTATATAGACGTGAGGAGAGGAAGGAAGACAGAGAGGCTGCAATTAGAATCCAAAACAGAAGCTGAAACCGTGAGAATCAAAAGGTGGGGAAGGGGAAGAAACTAAACCTGAAACAATGAATGAGTTGTAATCGTGAAAAGCATAAGTTGTATAAGTTTTAACAGAAGGCAAGGGAATAGCATAAGTTGTAACCGTGAAAAGCAATCAGGTTTGACAAAGGGAGTTACTTGAAAAGGTTTTGGGTGTGGGCTTGGGCTTTATAGCAGATTTAAATGTATAAGAAGTGGACTTTAAAGTAGAGATAGGGCTGGATATAATTTTAGTTTTATTAGTATTTTATTAATTGGTAAAAACTATTTTAAAATTCAATTTAAAATTCAGAAAATAGGATGGGAATGACATGGCGGCTGACATGGATCAATATGAGTATAACAATATTAAATGCTACGATTTAGCTTTTAGTAAATATAGATTATATGTATTACCAATAAAATTTGATTAAAGCAACATCACATTCACTTTGGCTCACAACTGACACATCCTTTGTTATGCACCAATCACATGCCGCATCAATAGTTGAAAAAAAAAATGTCACTAGTTTTTTTTTTTTTTTGAGAAGAAAAATATTACTAAATTTATTGCTGCTTTTTTATGTTTGTGTGTGTGTGTGTATATATATTTATCAATTTGACCATTGGATTTTTTAACCTGTTTATGTGAGAGGACTGATGGAAAACTAGATGAAAGTAAAGAATATACAGTTAAGAATAAAGCTTCAAATTGGAAGTTTATACCATATTTTTACGATTGAGTTCTTAGAGCTTACCTTTTTCTCAAAAAAAAAAAAGAAGGCGTAATATTGTCTATGGATTGTATATGCAGCAAGCCTCTCTATTAAGTGTCGACTTCCACCTTCTCAAAAAATTTCTTAGATCTCATTCTTGCAATAACCATATTAATATTAACGTTGTCTGTTCTCTCTAAGCAATAATACGCTATTTTGAGAGAGAGAGATCACTTTTTTGGACAAAATATGGGTTGAATACAAGAGATAATAACAATTTTTTATAGTCAATAAAATGGAAAAAAGAAGAGTAAAAAATAAATGGAAGATGAATGGGTGGAGAAATTGTAATGTTAAAGTATAGAAAAGTGGGGAGATAAAAAGGTAAAAAAGAGATAGAAATGTTGGAGGAGATGTAATTGTAACTTGAGAAATTAATACAGAGAAATCTAACTTATGTTGTAGTATGTTATATATGCCTAATATAGAACTAAACTTTATAAAATTTTCAAATTTATTATTCAAATTTCTCATCTGTTAATAAGGAATAAAGAGATTATCATAAAAAAAAAAAAAATCACCACAAAATTACAATGTTATCATAACCAAAATTAAAATGAAACCAAGTGAATAAAATATAAATTTTATAATAATTTATTACTCAGAAAATTAATAGGCGAATTCAAATTAATTGCCATGTAGATTATGTTTTAACATAAACTCAAATTCCTATTTCCAAAAAAATAAGTATTAACCCAAACCAAAATTCAACCAAAGTCATAAAATTAAAAAAAAAAAAAAAACACAATACCAAAACACATATTTGAAAAAAAAAAAATCATCAACCTTTATCAAAGGTATAAGAAAGAACAAAAATCCGAAAGAGAGAGAGAGAGAGAGAGAGAGTACTCAAAATTTTTGGGGAGAAAATGTGGATTAAATGGAAGAGATGATGTTGAATTTATACCAAAAAAAATAAGGAGAAGAAGGGTCAAAATATAAGAAAAAAAATGATGAAAAAGTGTAACGGAAAAGTTATTAAGAGCAATGAGAAGATAAAGAGGCAATGAGGGAAGAGAAAAATGGAGAAAGTATAACTATATTTTTGAACTAATAGTGAGAAAGAGTTTGTTTGTTTGTTTGTTTTGTTTTGTTTTGTTTTTTTTTTTTTTTTTTTAATATGGAAAATGAAAGTTTAAAAAGAGAAAGGAAAAAAAAAAAAAAAACGAATGATATGACCTCTGATGTGGCTCAATAAAAGTATAATAACAATAAATTCTATAGTTCAATTTATATATATATATATATATATATACATATGCAGAAAAGATATTGATAAATATAGATAGATAGACTAACTTGTGCATTTGACAACCTCTCATGGCACTCTTTACATATATATATATATATATATATATCATTTCTCAACTGGAAGAATCCTGGATAAATTAATAAGAACATATGCAGATTGGATTGGACTTCAACTCTACATCATTTATGGAGAGCCAGGAATTAAAGAATATAAAATGGGAGTGTAAAAAATATAAAATGCAAATTCTAAAGCTGGAGATGGCTGATGTTAGGGGAAAGGATGACAAATAACTGACCTGGGTTTTGAGCCAATCCTGCATAATCTAGTAAATTGGAATGAAGGAAAGTATGAGAAACCTTTGAAAGTGAATCAACAAGGAAAATCCTCTAGATTCATCTAACTTGATGTGAACAATAAGACTCACCAATATGGGTCCCCAGTCCTCAAGTATATAAGCTGTCAACAGAGTTGGTCTACTAACCATCCCAATTCAAAAGAAATTCAAAGAACAGCCCTTTGAAAATAGGGTTTGGTTGTGAAAATTAAAGACTTGCTTTCTCTAGAAAATAGCCTGGCAAATAATCTTGACACGAAATATAATTCATCCTGTGTGAAACCGAGGAAGAGACTTATTATGCAATTGTAAAAATTGCATGAGCTAACTCTTAGGAAGAGTAAAAAGATCAAATTATTTGTGGCTATATTCTATGATAAAATATGGATGACAAGAAACCATATCATGCGGCAAACTGAAAGGAAATTTATTGATATGATCTTAAGTAATCAAATTAATCAAATATATAATGATCATTTAATGTCTTGGGATTATGCAGTGACACGGATTGTAGATATAGCGCCTGGGACCCTCCCATGCCGATTCTGTGAAGGTAAATTTTGATGCAGCTATTGGTGAGAAGAGATCATGTCTAGCAGCAGTAGCCATAAATCATAATCAAGTGATTATCTTTTTATGGAAAAAGTTAACTCAAGACTAAGATCCTCTAAAAGCAGAAGCAAAGGAAGCACTGTTAGCAGCAGCCAAAGCAGCTAAATTGGGACTCAAATTTGTCAATTGCGAAGGAGATGCTCTTAACGTGATTACCCCACTACAATATTTCCATCCCATCCATTCCTGAAATTTTTTTCCTTATATCATGAGACGGAGATGGAACTATTTTTGTTTTAATGAATTTTCACCCAAAATAAACCATAAAGTACTTTGAGTAATGTATAAGGTATTTATAATAGGACAAAGTTTAGCTACAAAATTAGTTGTAGCCTTAGGCTACAAACTTACTTAATAAAATAAATATTACTGCATATTTTGAAAATCTAACCGTTGAATTATATGTTCTTTACGTTCTTAATGCACATGTAAATTTTTGTGTTAATCGGATATCATTTACTATATAATCTATAGTCTTATATTTTATGCATAATTTTAAGTCACAAAAACTTGCAATTTAAAAATTTATTGATGACATAGTTATTGATCTTTAATTTTCTTGAAATTTTGTAAATATGGAGGATATAAGAAGAAGATGCAATCCAATGGTGGATTTGTCAAAATTCACCTCCAATAAAAAGATATTGAGTGAGTTTGTAGCCTATAGTTACAATCGATTTTGTAGCTAAAATTTGTCCTTCATAATATGATAAACTAGCCGATATCTTCCACGTTGTGGTGCTGGTTAAAGGCCTAGGCTTAAAGCCTCCAATTACAAAAAGGTGTTACCTCTTTTATAATAATAATTAAAAGACCCCATAGTAAGATCCTAATTCAAAAGTTTATGGCTAATTTGAGGTAGCTTGACCTCCAAGAGAATTGAAAGAATAAAAAAGGGAAATTAGAGAGAGAAATGCAAACCATAATTTTTCATACAACTAATCTAACTAAATGTATAACGAATTCTAACCACCTACCAACTCCACATATCTAACTAACTAGTAATAATTTCAAACACATCATACTACATAATAAAATTTGTGTCATACATGATTTCCTTTGACAAGCAATGTCTTAATCTAGCACCCCATGGGAGGGAATACAAAATTTGATAATTCTTAAATACTAATAATTAATAAATAGATAAAGCTTAAATAGAAAAATATTAGAAACAGAATTTCATTTTGATATTTTTGACGTAAACATGCACCTCATGGACCTTTTTGTTTTTTGGTATTAATTTCTTCAAAACTCTATATTAACGTAAACTTCAACAATTTTATTTTATTTTTTGAGAAGACCAAATTTAGGGCATTTGATTAATTGTTAAAAAACTGATATCGACAATTATTAAGTTTTGGTGTTTATCCAAAGAAAAAAAATTGAAGAGAAAAAATAGTTTGATATGTCTAAAAAGTTTGCATGTTTTGTTAATTAGTATGAAGAACTTGACAAGAACAAATAAATTTTTCTATCTAAAAAGTTACTGAAATTTGGTGAATTCACTTAACACAATCATGGTTTTTAAGATTTCACTGTAACCCAATTTTATTATACTCATTTAGCAATAATTTTTCTTTTCTATAATTTGTTATGGTCCAAGATGATGTTCTAGATAAATTGTTATCTAAATTAGAAGTATTTAATTTAGCCTTAGTGATAGATCTCCATCTGAATAAAGTAGTAGTAGATTAATTATTATTGTTATTTGCTTGTGTTCAAGTTCATTCCTATTTTTTAGGATTTTTTTGATAAGAATATCCTTTTTTTTTTTTTTTTTTTTTATTTTTTTTTTTTTGAGATAGAGATTGTCTCATTCTTAGCTATTTATATGTTGAATGCATACTTGATAATTAAGTAGAAAATTAACCAAAAATTTCTATTTCCCCCTTAAGTTTAGGAAAGTGGTTATTTTTAATTGACTAACTATCTCTTGCCTCTTACCTTCATTAATTTGTCCAGGTTCAAACCATTGAAGGTAAAAGATAGTTGGAATTGATCCTGCAATTCTACTCTTTCAGTCTAAAGAATTGGTCAAGCCAAAGATTTCTTAAAAAGAAAAAATAAATAAATACTAAAAGAATTGGTCAACAAGCCCAGCTAAAATTGGAATTTGGTTTGTATTTAAATTCTTTGCCGCAAACACAAATCTAAACTTCAACGCGCATAAGAATTCAGAAATCCAAATCTGCCTTCGAGTTGAAGATCAGTTTTTGTAACCTTCATCGAACCACTGATATGTGTCAACCACCGTTGTCCCAGAGTGTCCCTGACGAACTCGTCTATGACATCCTAACTCGGCTTCCAGTAAAATCCTTAATCCGATTCAGCTGTGTATGCAAATCATGGAACTCCACTATCACCAGCCTCAATTTCATCAAAGCTCACCTTGACAGAGCTAAATCATTATCCAACAATAATAATAACAATGGCTATCTGTTATATAAATCACAAGTAGAGAATCACTCATTGTTTGCGACGGTTTACAATAGCAACCGCACATTGACTCCGATTGCTAGATTTCAAAACCCATTTCCCGAGGGTTGGATAGTTGGCTTCTGTAACGGCTTGTTCTGCATGCCTAATAAATATAATCACGTAGTATATTTGTGGAACCCAAGCATTAGAAAGTTCAAAAGGCTTCTGCCTAGTTACTTCACTGATCCTTTTCATACAGAAGCTTTTGGACTTGCGTATCATTATCAAAACAATGACTACAAGATTCTAAAACTTATTTATGAATACTCTCCTGGAGAAAAAGTGCCGCCAGCTGAGGCCGAGGTTTACACGTTGAGTACAGATTCATGGAGAAGGTTTGTAATATCTGTGGAGTACTCAAGTGGGTCTAGACCCAATGGATCTGTTGATTATATAGAAGATTTGCGCTGTTTGTTTTTTAATGGAGCTCTACACTCCATAGCTTGTTCTCAGGACCATAAATTCATTTTGTCTTTTGATGTCAATGATGAGAGATTCCGTGAGATATTGCTGCCTCAAAATTACTTGGATGGATATTTTCGACTTCTTTCTGAAGGTCTCGCTGTGTTCAAGGGATCACTGGCTTTGATTGTTTTCACTGAAGGTCTAGCAGACAAGAGTAAAATATGCCACATATGGGTGATGAAGGAGTATGGTGCGGTGAAGTCTTGGACTAAAAAAAGTGTATTGATGAAAGATGCTGCACGATTCTTTGACTGCACTGTCAATGGGGAACTTCTGATTTGTAAGTTTCGCCCTTTTCAAAGGCTTTCGTTTGACCCCGAGAGTTTAAACGAGGAAATTCTTAGAATTTCAAATGCTGGAAGTATGATTTACGCAGCTAATTTTGTGGAGAGCTTAGTTTTACTTGATGGGATAAACATCTCATCTAAATACAGAAATTAGCAAGTTGGAGTTTCTAGCAAGGTAGTCATCTTTTTTGAAATTCATATTGACAACTCATTATGCTGTTAGCAATTTTTGCTTTTTATGTATTTGTGAATAAATGAATCTGTCATTATATCTTGTTTTCTTTCCGTTTGTTCTAGGCATGAAAGTATTGCTTTTATGTAGAAATTTAAATTATTAAGTCGAATAGAATTCCTTTAGGGACTATGGCTATTATTTGTAAACTAAATTTGTGTGAAAAATGTTGTGTTGATTCTAGAACATGGAATGTCATGGTGAAACATACATACATTGCCTACATAATCTCATTTTATTAGTCATAACTTAATGAATACTGGTTTTAGAATCAAGGTTTTTTTTTTTTTTTTTTTCAAGATAGAATTCTACTATAATATAATCTAAGTGTACATGTGTATGAAACTCTCTTCTGGAGACTTGAACCCGGCCTTTACCCCCCACACCTTACAAGTATTTATACTTGTGAAGTGACCATCGCATCAAAAGTGTGTGGTGATGAGAATGTTTTAGAATCAAGTTGAAAATTAAAATTTGTTTTTCCTATTATAATTTGTTGATACTTAGCGGTATGTATGCCGATACCCTTCATTTTAATTTTTCTCAAAAACCATATTGGATATAAACACACACACACACACACACACACACACACACACACACACACACACGTTCTAATTGATATAGGCGTGTAGGCTCATTTTGTGTAACTCTTAGCATTTTTATGAGTTTCAATCTTGGAAATTTTATACCCATCATGATGCCATATACAACTACTTACTTAAGAGCACTAGCAATAATGGTGCTAAATAGCTATTTTTAGTACCACTAAATATCAAAATGTACCCTACAATAGTGGAGCCAAAGTTATATTTTTTGGCTCCACATCTACAGTGCACAGCTACTTTTGGCTATGCACTATAGCTGAAGGGTAAATTTTTTTATTTTATTTTTATTTTGTATTCACATTGCTTTTGTCTCTCTCCTTCCTACCTCTCCGTGTCTCTCCCAATGTCCACCATGCGTTCACACTACTTTTAGTTGTGATTGTGTTTTGGTGATTGAATGAAATATTATTTTATTGTAATGTTTATATTATTTTATTATGTTAAAAGCTAAAATAAAATCATTGTTGTTAGATGTACGAAGGTAAAATAAATAAATTGACTTTTTGTGATGCTAAAAAACTAAAAATTTGGCTCAATTGCTGTCCTTTCATTCCCATTCCCTTGTGTTAATATTGCTATGCACACGCTAGAATGTGACTCAAAGTCATGCACAACTAGATTAGCGTAAGCTCTTTGGCTACAACCAGAGTGTTAGGAAGGAAAAAAAAAAAAGAACATAAAAGCGTGGTTTGTTCAAGAAAAAAGAAAAGAAAAATAATACTCTATATAGTTGATAGAGACCCTCTTCTTGCTCTTTAAAATTGGTAGCAACTAGTGGATATCCCATGTGATGCGCGGTGCATTTTAATAAATTTAGTAAAAAATTATTTATAATCCATTGATTTCATGAATACTATTATTGTTTGTCATAATTAAACTATGAAGTTTTCTAGTAAAACAAAATTGAAACTAAATGAATTGGGGAAAAATTCTTGTAGTTCATGCAACCAACAAATGTCACCATATTATGTTTACATTGTCACCTACAAACCTGGTGGTTCTTATGTGTCTTTCTTGTATGATTTATACTTTATATATAGTTTTTATAATATTAATTTCTATATTTTTTCGTGCCACTAAAGTCTCTATCTCCACTATATCAAAACCTATAATTTTTATGCTAGTGAAAGTAATTTTTCTTTAGTTTTATAATTGATATGAGATAAAATTAAGGCCCATTAATATTTTAATTAAAAAAAAGTATGAATTCTAAGTCCTTAATTATAAAAGGGTGAAAATTGAAAGAGTGTTATCTTAATCAATTAGCTATAAAAATTGCTAGAATACAACAACAGAAACAATAATGCTATAGTGACGCAATAATATCATAATTTAACCTCCAATTTTTAATTCAACTAAAAGCAGCCAAAACAACAAGTATACTACAAATCCTTACCAAGTATATGCATCATACTGAAAAACCAAAATCAAAATTGGCACATAATATGGAAAAACCATACTAACCACATTACAAAGCTACATTAGTAAAAACAAATACATAAAATCTAAATAAAATATCATAGACGAACATAATATTTTGGAAGTTAACATACCTCTCAAAAAGGGAACCAAAGATATTATGAGAGAAATTATGGAAGTTTGATTTTTAAGTCCAAAAGAAATGGGGATTTATATTTGACAAATGTGTAAACAAATAATCATATTACTCAATATTCATTAAATCTGACTCTTGTAATTCTGCATTGAAGTAAGTCTTATGCATAAAATTGAAAAGTTTTCTTAATTCCTTTTTTTCCCATGACTTTTTAGATTTATCCGTATCTATCCAAAGTATTTCAAATAATGAATGTATACAAATTCTTTGAATTTTATTAATGTATCAAAATAAATGCATATGTCATTACTTAATAGTTTGATACAAATATTAAATTTAGATGAGGTGAAAGCCCAAATTTAAAAAAAAAAAAAAAGAAAAGAAAAGAAAAGAAAAGAAAAGAAAATGTCATATAATGCGCCACTTGGCAAAACCTTATACACTCGCACATGCGGTCTCTACTTTTATATATACTAGTGTTTAACTTGCGCAATGCGTGGGATCATTTTATGAATTAGAAAACAATCAACTTAAAATAGGGAAGGGGGTAGATGGTTAGTTGTTCAGATAATGATGTTAATGTGTATGTGTTCTTCTAAAAGATAGACATAACTTAGCATCAACACATGATCTAGAGAAAATGTCAATTGAAATCTCATAAGTTCTAACTAATTGTTTCAAGGTTTTTTTATACCCTCCTTATCAAGGATTAATAAATTAATAAGTCTTAAACTATTCGAAATCTTGCAAATGTCCACAAAACAATTGGTTTTACGGAAGATATGCTCAATTTGTTTGTTGGGAAAGATCCTTAAAAGATATTCCTTCAATAATTTAAAAATATAAATATAAAAAAAGGGAAAAGGTTGCAATGTTTGGTTGCTAAGAGAATTAATCATAAATTCCAGAATTTTGTTGCTAATATGCCAAATTCATGACTCATTAGTGTCTAGATTGGCATAACAATCAAATTGGTTCATTTTGCAAACTTTAAATATTGCTATTACTTATGAAGCACTACTAATTAATACCACATTTATGTCCCTTCTTCAACCTAGATTTTTGCCAAAAATATGGAGTTTGGACCATTTATCCAACACACAATTTTCTGCAAGCCACACACACACACACACACACACACACACACACACACACAATATCATATTCTCTCTAACAGTATCCACATTTACTATTCCACACCATCCAATTGATTGCTTTCACATGTTAAAAACATGGGGAAAATAGCACTAAGTTGAAAATTCCATATGATCATTGACAGACGGATTTTAAAATGGTCTTTAACCATGATTAGATGTCCATATTTTATTGGTGAAGCAGAATTTTTAAGCATTATTTCATTTTCATAATGACTAATAAAGTATCTATATATAAATCACTTTCTCAATAAAAAGAAGTATCTACAATCTGCCACATTGGCTATTGCACACACAATCTGCAATTATCTACCATTAAAATAAAACTTTAAAGTAGCTAACCCTAGTAATTATGCAAATAGAGTGGAATATTAACTAAAATCTAAAAGATAATCAACTTTGTATAAAAAACATTACACTTTCAGATTTCAAAGTTCTACAATTTCAATCACTCTTCAAAAATAGCAGAACAAGTAGGATGGAAAACAAAAACTGAAAATTAAATTGAATTCAGTAGTTGCTATTTTTCCTTCTTATTCTCTCTAGCAGTTGTATTACACATTCTCTTTCTATTTCTTTGCTTCAAATTCAGGTCCCCAAAAAGAAAGTTATTGGAACCCAATCCACCACTCTTATTGATTTGTATAACAAAAAAAAGTAAATTGCAAGCACATTATGCTGTTAAATATGACAGCAAATCAACTTCTCAATTTCATAATGTCTTCCTTTATTTTAACTCAATAAGAAACTTTGGAAGTGTACTATCTTACATAGGTCTAAAGCAAATTTGATAGAAGCCAAGATGGATGGATATTCTATAAATCTCCAAAGCTACTATCTTCCAAGTTGAAAACATGAGTTCCATTTTGATCATTGAAGAAAATGCAATTCCTTTTATACCCAGTAAACTCTTCAGCCGAAATTGGAAAACAAAAATCATTAGCCAAAACAAAAGCTCAATCACCCAAGTTTTTTTCCGACTCCCATCGACCCCACTCTTCATCCAGCTTATACACTTTCAAATCAACCACTTTGGGACCAAAGATAACAAAAAACGGTAGAGTCATTTACATTAGTTCAAGGCAAATTGGAAATCATAACTACATTATTGGCAGACCTACATTCAATATGAGTTTATGATTTGGAACATTAAAAAAGCTTATCAGATTAATGTGGAATTAAAAAGAGTAGAAGTTAAATGGATAAGAATGATAGTTAAGCTATCCTAACTTGTCAGCTTTATCCAGCAATGTTTTTTGAGAACACCTGGAGAATGTTATAAATTTGTCTAAACAGAGGTAATTCAAACAATAAATAAATAATGGATAAAAAGGAAATGCAGAGGTGAGAAGTTTCAGGGGGAAAAAAAAAAACCACCTATTTGAAGTATAAAAAAGAGTATGCTAACCTTTAATTAATAATGTTGCAGAGAAGAGATGAGGTGGAGCAGCAAATAATATGGCAGTCGCAATAACTTAACAGTACATTTAGGTTACTCTTCTAAAAAAAAAAAATTTAACAATACAAAGAAATACATAAAGATTCATAGAGTAAGGTTGTGTATGCATTTGTTTGTCTTGCTTGTAAGAGTATGTTATTTATAAAATAGATTGAAATACATTAGACTTCAGATTTTTTTCTTCATTGATGCAATTTGCTAAGCACCCTTTTGACGTTTTTGAAGCATTTGGAGCGGCATTCTTTTATGACCAGGTCTTCCATCTTTAGTAGTTATAGGAGCAGTTAATTCAGGTCTTTCAATAGATGTTTCTCCTATTTCTGTTTTTTTACTGGCTATGTACTTGTCCTTCCTTGATTTTCTTACAATTTCCTCCATTGTGTCCTACAATAATTTTCATTCTTATGTATTAGGTAGATATGTATAGTAAGTTATGTGTAGACTAATCTTTAAATCATGTCGTAAGCAAAGTGAAGTAAGTATGCTTCAATTACCTGATGTTCTTCAACTTTACATGAGTCATTTTGCTTATGTGAAATTTCCATCTCCAAAATCTTTTCCATACTTCAAATTATATTCATCAAGATGCAGTTGGAACAAATATTCATTGCCAATTATTTTCTGAATCTCTTTTGGTAAAATATTCTCATCTAATTTCAAAATCTATATGAAAAAAGTATCATACAATTAGCAAAATATGTACACATATATGCGTCATGTCTTGTGCAAAATACGTATACTTCAATTTTCAGATAATAAAGATATAGGGCTGATATTTATATATGAAATTAACTTTTCTTGCATCTCTACAAGTTCTTTTTTAGTTTTAGATATAATTTTCTTAGCTCCTTTGTCAAACAATATGAATGTGGTTGAACCGGTCTCATCTTGTACTTGGGACTTGTATTCTATAGCTATTTTGGATACAAGTTTGTTAGTAGAATATTATATATATTTTGTGTGTGTTTGTGAATTTACAAATCATTTTTTCTTTCATTACATTGGAACTGCAAACTTTGGCTCATTTTTACAATGTTCACACCATAGAACTCCTTTGACTTGTTTCACTTTCATCTTGCATATAAGACATGCAACATAATACCATCCATATTTGTTGTTGATATTAATGATTTTGGCATTGCATGTTACCAGTAAGTCCTAAAGTACAAAGTTTAGTTAGTTTATAAAATTATATCTTATTATAAGACACATAAACAATTACCAATTATGATAAATTCATAATATAAGAGTATAGTTGATACCTTTGTCTCTGAGTTCCATTCCAAGTCCTTTATTTCAACAACAATTTTTTTTATTATGTAAGGCAAGTTCTCCATCTTGCACTTTAGGTAATCCCTTTGGCAGTATTTCTTTTACGTTTATGTACATTGTGGTGTTCAATCTATGCATCAACATTAACAAATTTTTTTTTTTTTTTTTCTGAATATTCAATTTTTTAGCATAGTCGTACAAATTGTAAAAAGGAATAGATATAAAAAATATTATATATCTAAACAAAGTGAAATAAACATGTCTTCTTAAAAATACCTTCTGGTCTCTCTTTTTTAACTTCTATAGCATCTATTTTATACAATTTTATGCTATCTATCATTTAAGAAGTATCACAAAGTAGGTACACACTCGAAGAGAAAAAGTGTAATAGTAGTTACTTGTTTCTAATTTCTGCAACTTCTGGAATGTCTAAATTGACATACAACTTTGTTGCAAAAGTGGATGATAGTTGATAGTCACCTACAAAAAAGTTGTAAAAATATATAAGCATTATTGATACATAAATGTTATGTATTTGATAAATGATTCAATCAATTGTTACCTCTGAAAGTTTTCACAATAGTTGAAGTGACTATTACAATGAATGGCCCTTTATTTGTTTCATATAAATCATCATCTATTTGTTGTGCAGTATTTCCCCACAAAGTTGTTTGAACTGATTTGTTCTTGAAGTTGTTTATATGTAAGTTTGAGTTATTTAAAAACTATAACATATAAGTTTTTAAAAATGCATATATATCTTACTCTTCTAACAATAGTTGAACATTTCTCATCTTTGCTGGACACCCTCTTGTTTTGATCTCCTAAATGTCTCCAATGTAGTCCAAAATGCCAATCACATCTGGTAAGAACATATTTTTTTTTAAAGATAAGAGTCAGTATTAAGTTATGAATTGCATTATTTTTTAGCTCTGTAAGAGTATATGCTTGACTTGTAAAACAATTAAAATTACCATTCAAGTAAGTAGTGTCATAGCAACAGAAAGCTATTGTTCCATAATCAGCAAATTCAAATTGGGATTTAGGTATTGAATGATCAAATCAGCTGAATTTTAAGACTGAAGTTGTTGAATTGAAAAGTATTTTGAGTTTGTCATGTACTGGACGATAGTTCCCTTTATTTTCTTCAACTAAGAAATTTGTAATTGTATATATGCTCCCTTCATTTAGTTGTGGACGATAACTTTGAGCAAGATTCTTTCTGATTCTTGCATGTATCAATGTTCTCTACGAACATTTCAAATGAATTATCCCTTAATCAATAGGAGCAGTACATAACAACCAATTTACATTGACTGACTGCAAGTTTTAATAAAATAATATTAGTAAAATTTATTCTAAAAGGAAGTCAATTATGAATTTACTTCTTTGTCAACCAATATCATATCGAGGCTAATCAAATCATGGTTGTTTGCTATATTAACTGCATCCCACATTAGTAAAACTCTTAACTTTCACTTTTGAGTTATCTTTGTCCCTTGATATATGCTTCAAAGTTGTGTACTCCATATTCATTTGAATTTGTATTATCTACACAATTTAAACATCAATAAAATTTATATATAATTATGGAGTAAAATCTATCATTTGCAACATAAGTGACAATCTAACTTATATTATTGACAGCTTTAAAATAATGAACAGTATGTATTATGTCTGCATAGACCATTCAATATTTCTTTATGTACAATATTAATATGGCAGGTTCAACAATAAAAACAATGTTAACATTCTGTGACCATCTATTTGGCCACTAGAAAAAAGGGGAATAAATTATTTGGGACATAATAATTATACATGTCAATTTAATCCAAAATAAAGTTTTAATTGTATCAAAAAAAAAAAAAAAAACCAAAAACAAAAACAAAAAAAATTAGGCTATTTCAATGTTTCAGTTTGATTTATGTAATAAAAATCTGTAAAAATAAATATATATATATATATATATATATATATATTTAAACAATACAACAATTGAACAAAAAGATCTCAAGAAATTGAAAAAATAAATGGAAAATTAAAGAAAAAGGTAGCCAAACCTAATACTTAATGAGTAATGCAGCAAAACAGAATTTAATATGCAGTAAATAATTCTAGGGAAAACCATAATTTTAGTTTAAGGAAAACCATCAACAAATCTATACTTTTCAATATTCGACAAAACATGAAGACAATCGGAAAAGAAAAGTGAAAAACTAACAAAAGTCTCCTAAATGGGAAAAAAGAAAAAGAAAAAAAAAAGGAGAAAATTAGAACTCATATGTTTTTCAATAGAGATAAAAGAAGAACCCTAGAAAATTAAATTCAATAGAGGGAAAATGATTTGTGGGTAGTTATAGACAATTGGGAACGGTAATTTAATAGAAGAAAAGCATGCTCACCTTCTAAATAGTCTGTTGTTGCAGAGAAGGCTTCTGAATAGTTTGTTGTTGCAGTGAAGGAATGGCGGTTGAAACAATCGAGGGAGGGATTCTCTATTTGTGTGTGTGTTTGGCTGAATAAGTGTACCGCTTGAAGATTTTAAGTTATCGCACCACTTGAATGGTGTTTATAAGTTTTCGCACTTTTTTTTTTTTTTTTTTAGTGTTCTTTCCTAGAAGTGTCACAGGTTTTAAAGTGTATTTTTGGGTTTTCCAAAAAAAAAAAAAAAAAAAAAATCCTTTTTTAACAAAATAAATAATAATAATAATAATAACGACGATGGCTGATTCATCAACTTTGGGTTTGATCAATTTATCCCGATGGGCCCAATTATGGGTCTCATCCAAGGCTTATTTACTTCAGTAAGAGAAACTGTATCATACAGTCAATGACATTTTTTCCCCATGAGTGAGGCTGGGCTTGGGATTGGCTTTTATTGTATATGATTTTTCCACATAACTCCATTGGTCTCATGGTTATTAGATGAAATGGATTGGGCCTTTTTAGCTTAAGGTATGGGCCTACCCACATGGGAAATTGGGAATTGTTACTAACCCACAATAAGAATTTATTTGGAACTTTAATTATGAGATTTATGTGTATTTGGCAATTGTCTGATTTGGGAATATGCAATGGCCTTATTTAATGTAATTTTTTTAATCTTTAAATGTCATCCAAACTTCTTCTCAAAAAAAAAAAAAAAAAATCCAAACTAACAAAAGAAATTCCTAAAACCTATCTTTCCGCAACCGGCTTTTAACTTCTACCTTAATGTATTAAAAATTATAAATTTTAAAATAGTTAAAAGGATTAAAGTTGAAAGTTAAAAGCTATTCCAAATGGTTATCATGGTAGATAAAAATTTGGCTTGCCAAGTTATATAATTCTTGATTAAAAGATAATCAATTATGAATATACCTCTTTATCAATTAATATCATATAATTCTTGATTAAAACTCTTATTCTTATATATAAAAATTTGGCTTGCCAAGTCATATCTTTATTAACCCTCCTTATCAAGGGTTAATAAATTAATAAGTCTTAAACTATCGAAATCTTGCAAATGTCCACAAAGCAATTGGTTTTACGAAAGATATGATCAATCTGTTTGTTGGGAAAGGTCCTTAAAAGATATTCCTTCAATAATTTAAAAATATAAATATAAAAAAAGGAAAAGGTTGCAATGGCAATCAAATTGATTCATTTTGCAAACTTTAAAGATTACTATTACTAATGAAGCACTACTAATTAATACCACGTTTATGTCCCTTCTTCAACCTGGATATTTGCCCAAAATATGGAGTTTGGACCATTCATTCAACACACTATTATTTTAATCTTTTGAACCTGTGTGGAAAGCTACAAAATTGAAGTGCAGGTAGAAGCATGAACGCAATTTTCCGCAAGCATTTTTAGCAAAGTTTTAAGCATTATTTCATTTTCATAATGACTAATAAGGTATCTAAATATAAATCACTTTCTCAATAAAAAGAAGTATCTATAATAGCAATCACATTCATTGTTTTATTAATGAAAATCCACCCACCAGCAACCATAAAGTTACAACAACAAAATACATTCTCTGCAATTATTTGGCATTAAAATAAAATTTTAAAGTAGCTAACCCTGGTAATTATGCAGATAGAGTGGAATATTAACTAAAATCTAAGAGATAATCAACTTTGTATAAAAAACATTACACTTTTAGATTTCAAAGTTCTACAATTTCAATCACTCTTCAAAAACAACAGAACAGGTAAGATGGAAAACAAAAATTGAAAATTAAATTGAATTCTGTAATTGCTATTTTTCCTTATTGATGATGCTGAAAATCGTCAATAAGCCACACAATACTCATGTGCTTGAAACAAGACCAGCGAAACAAAGACAAAGAAAACTTTAGAAGAGTGTCGGTGTGGTACCATCCAAAGACTCTCCGAAGGTTAAGTCAGAGAACTTTTCACAACTCTAGAGTGCTAGAGTTGGGATATATTATACATACCTTGTTATCTGAAGGCTTTCGGATTTTATAGTAGTGTAAAACCAACCTCCGTTTCTTGTGTAGGAAGGCATTTCCTTACGAGGAAGATCATCATTAATGAGTGTATATTACGGAATCCTTCTCACGCTAGGATTCTTTCCATATTGGGATTCTATCGACTAGGGTTAGCTGTGGGACACAAGTTGTTTCCATTTAGGACTCCTTGGAAGTCATTTAAATCATGTAGAAGCCACATGGCCTTTGAGATTCGTCCACCTCACGCTTGTGCATCTAGGATTCATTTACTTTCAGTCCACTAATCTAATACTGTCAGGTTCATTTGAATGGATCCGTCATCTTAATTTTACCCTCTTCAGCTGCCCCTTCACTCCATGGGGTCGTGATCTCATAGGGGACAGACCCGTGGAGTGACGGTTCAACTTGTCTCTTGAGAAACATACCTAGCCTGACAGGCTGGCCTAGGGTCATTAATGTCATAGGGACACATGCCGTCTATTTAGTGGTCAATCTCTTGAAACGAAGTGTCTGTTTGTCTTTTGTGCCGTTCTCTCTATATAAACCTGCCTCTTTATCCTTCATTCTTTACTCTTTGCGAAAAAATTACAATCAGAGCGCTGCTGTCACCTTTGCCAAACAAGCATCCTATCTTCCTAGTTCATCCGTCAGCTACATTTTCCCTGCTGCTCATCTTCAACTGGGAAGTATTCTTTGCCTTTTGTAAAATTTTCATTTTTTAAACTTTGCACGTTTGTCACCTATGTAGAACTATCAGTGACTTAGGGTTTACCCGTCACATGTAGGTGAAAGATGTCTAGCGCGTCAAGTAACCAATTGTGTGTCCGTGAGGGGGTGGTCTACAATAAAGTGTTCCCATTACAGCAGAATGACCCTGGCACTTCAAGTGAAGAGAGGGATTCGTCGGCCATCTCTCTTTCAAGGGATGAGGAGATGGATAGGTTAGAGGATGACTATAGTGACGGCCTAGATTGCGGTGAGCCCCCTATTCAATTTGTCATAGGTCCTAATGGATTTAGGGAGTTCATAATGCTACCCTTGTGGACAATTAATGATTTTATTTACACAATCAAAGAGCCTCACTTCAAAACACTTAGGGAAAAGTATCAGATACCCGTTAACATACCCCTCTGTCTACCCTACAAGTTGGAGAAATTTTACTATGAAGGTGTTGAAGGCATCGGGGTTTATGAGCAGATGCTGAAGGCTGGGCTCAGATTCCCCCTTAGTTCACTCCACCGTTACCTCCTCCAAGACCTAGGTTTGGCCGTCACCCAGATCTACCCAAATGCTTGGAGGGTCTTCCTTGGTGTGGAGGTTTTGTATGGGGCTATGTTTGACGGGGCGTGAAGGTTGACAATGGAAGAATTCTTTCACTATTACTATTCGGCTAAGATTGCTTAGTCAAAGGGCATGTATAGCTTTATGCCCAGGAGCCTGTTGTTAAGGCTCATGTGTGATACCCTGACTCCAATAGGAACTGGAAGAGTCGGTATTTTTTCATAGAGGGTGACGAGTGGATGTGTCGTCCTGATGACCATGAATATATGCCCATCGACACAACATGAGGCATAATGCTCCCGTCCGGTATGTATTCGTCTATATTCATGTCTTTAACTATTTTAATTTTTTACATGTTACTTTAACAATCCTTTTTGGTAGTCCGGGAGCAACCACAAGTCTCGCTTGAGCAGTAGAGTTTCTTGGAGAAAATTTTTAACAGAACCAAGCTGTCAGAGAGGATGTGGGCTAAGTTGGTAACCTTAGACACTTTTTTCTGGTACTGTGATGGACCAAAGCCCACAGCAGCTGCCTGTTTGCTTTTGTATTATCAAATTTTTGATATCCGTCCACCTATGTACAGAGATGGATGTCGCTAGGAGGAGGGCCTATATTAAGCAGCAAGTAGCTTTGAAAAAACAAGTGGAAGGTCAGACCTTTAAGGGGATGGGTTCATCCAAACCGTTTATTAAGAGGAAGCAAGAGGAGAAGATCGACTATCTTCCGAAGAAACCCAAAACTGTCCCTAAAAGGCCATATTAGTAAAAGATAATCAATTATGAATATACCTCTTTATCAATTAATATCATATCAAGACTGATCAGCTCATGGTCATTTGCTATATTAACTGCATCCCACATTTATAAAACTCAAACTTTCACTTTCAAGTTGCCTTTATCCTTCGATATCTGCTTCAAAGTTGTGTACCCATATTCATATGAATATGTAATATTTGCACAATTTAAACATCAATAAAATTTTAAATAATTATGGAGTAAAATCTACGATTTACGACATAAATGACAGTTTAACTTACATTATCAGTAGCTTCAAAATAATTTTAATAAATAATATGTATTACCTGTAGGTAGATCATTGAATATTTCTTTATATGCAATATTTTTTTTGTATGAAAGTGATCATCATTATTGATAAGTCCCTAGAAATCAGTGGGCTAAAAGGTCTTTGGATGTTGTTGATCTTGAATGAGTCCTGAAAAACCAAAGAAGATCAGAGAAGACCGGTGGAGGCCGGTCTTGAATCCTCCGATGGTAAAGTTAGCGGATTGAAGTAGAAAAGAAAACACTTCAAAGACTTCACCAATATTTTTAGAATACAAAAAAAAAGTGTCCATACCTCTGCGTAGAAGGGTTTTTATATAGTGTTAGCTTGGCAGTTATTTCCCCTATTGTCGTAGAGTTTGGAGGATTCAGAGGGTAACTTCCATAACTGTCGTAGGAGTCACCTCATCAGGACTTGTGTTCTGATTCAAACAATCATGACTCTTCAACATGACTCTTGGTGAACCTCACTCGTCCATCATTAAGGACGAATGAGGTTCAGTGCTAGTACATCCTTCATTGGGTGAGTGAATGAAGGACGAGTGTAAGAGGATGGTAAGAGAAGGACGAGCGTATCAGCCCTTCGTTCTCCACTTTGTACATTGCTATGGATGGACATATGGATGAGTAATTAACTTGGCATTTTTCTTACACCATCAGTTGCCCCCTTGTCTATGTGACGTCCAAGAAAATATAGTAATTTACTCCTCTGGATGGATGAGCTTTTTTAACAATCAGAGATGCCACATGTCACAATCTAATTGATGGTTCATTTCGTCGATTCATTTTTTCGAGACGAAGACCACGTGTCAGCATCTAATTGGTTGTGTCGTTTCATGTGCTTAGGTCAACCATCTATAAATAGTGGAATGTCCCCATTACCCTCCTCACTTTTGAGATTTTTCTTCCTTAACATTCATCGTCTAGAGCCTCGTCTAAGAGTTTCCTCGCGTCCATAGTTTCAGTTCGTCCTAGAGCCAGGTATTCCCTCTCTCCTCGTCTTTTAGGTTTTCAAAATTTTCTTTTTAGAAAATGTCAGAAATTACCATTTCCTCATCTAGCAATAGTACAGAAAAGGCTATAGACGAGTATTATGACGAGAGTAGTGATAACTCTAGTGATACCAGTAGTACTAGTAGGGGAAACACCGCTGATGAGGAGTATGTCTCAGGGGTCCCTGGGCTTCCTTTTAGAAGAAGTATAGAAACAACTTAGGAAAACTATAGGGTCCCAGGTAGGTACCTCGTCTTCCATCCCTCCGTCTAGTCCTTTGGATGAGATGGAGGTAACTGTATATAGCTGTGCTGTAGATATTCCTTCAAAGACGGATGAGGAAAGATTAAATAACCTTAGGGAGTGGTACCAAATCCCAGACGAGTTTAATCCTAGATTACCCGTCCGTGGAGAGTGGTGTTGTAACCCTCATTTTGGGATAGGTGTATACGAGGCCTACCTTCTTGGAGGTCTTAGGTTTCCTTTAAATTCTTTCACCAGAGAGCTGTTAGTTAGGTTAGGTTTAGGAGTGTGTCAATTCATCCCAAATGCATGGAGATTAATTATCTCTATGTAAATTTTGTGGAAGGAAGTGTTTGGAGAGGACCGCCCTATTACTGTGGACGAGTTCCTCTACTGCTAGAAACCCTCAGAGATTCATCAATTTCCTGGCTTTTATTAGTTCATAACTAGGAGTAAAGATTGTAGACTGGTGAGATCCTTGGCCTCGTCTAACAGAAAATGGAAGACGAAGTTTTTCTTCGTCTCTGGATTCTGGGCTGGAAATCCTGTAGACGTTGGTCGGGATACCTTTGGTCGTTTTACTGGGGACCTAGGGAACCTTCGTCCTGAGGGTAAGTCCCTTAGCTTTCCCCTTCTTCTCTCTCTTACTTTTTATTCATTATTATCTCATTTAACCTTGATTAATTCCATTATAGCCGTTGGACGACCCACTTTGAGCAAGTTACACCGTGACCGCGTCCACAGAGCTCATCTACATGCAGACAGGGATTTCCATTCCTTGGTCAATCTCAGACGACTAGCCAAGTGGGGGTTAGGTCCTAATCCATCTGACATTGCACTTGCACACGAGATTACAGTAAGAAAAAATAAGTATTAGATTTCTGCATTCCTTGCATTTTTTATTTTCATTTTCCTAAGTGAATTCTCTTTGTCTCTTTATAGGAATGGCAACCATGAGAGGCAATAAAGGAAAAGGGGTAAGTGCTGAGGGGAGCTGTCCTGAGCTTGATCGCCAAGCTTGTCCTGTTGTTGGAGAGAAAAGGAAGACCATATCCAAACACTTGGATTTGGAAAACCTCCCCAGCAGACGTGGTAAAAAGGTTAAACATGGCTCGTCTCAAGTAGTTAAGCCTACTCTGTCGTCCCAGCAGCCAACCAAAGTCTATGATATTGACTCGTCCACTCCTGTTGAGTCCACTCTGTCCAAGACTCCACCATCCAAAACTGTACCCACCTCGTCTCAACCATCCCAAAAGGCCCCTTCAAACATTATTGAAAATGAGGACTTGGCCTGAGAGCGTTTTAAGAATACTGTTATGGACGAGGATATAAATCTTTGCTACAACATGTCCCTCAAGGACTTCGAACACTCTGGTGTCCATGACCTTTTCAAGGTAATATTTTTCTTCGTCTTGACCAAATGTACGTTTTTTTTTTCTTTTTTTTTTTTAAACTTATATTTGTTGTTGACTTTTATAGGGCATGTCTAAGTTTATAGTAGCGTCCAGACAGGCCACTGGGTTGGACAAGACGAGGATCTTGCTAGAGACGAGGATACAGGAGTTGAAGGAAGAAGCAAAACAATGGGCTGAGGTGGCTGCTAAGACGACGGACGAGGCGAGGGACCTTAAAGCTTTGGTGGAGGATTTGAAGGCTAGTGCTGCAGAGAAAGATGCTCGTCTTGAAGACTTGCAAAGAAAGAGTGACGATCACAACATTCTCCTCTCTAAAGCCAAGGAAGATGTAGTGGCTGAATTCAAAGCATCTAAGCAATATACAGATGCTATGGACACCAAGTATGCAGCAGGGTTTGAAGACTTCAGGATGGACGCTGCTGAGAAGTTTCCTGATGTGGACTTCAGCTCCATCGTGCTCAATTTGAATGCTGCCACCACTAGCTCTCTCCTTGGTCTCGACTCTGAGGACGCCAACATAGAGGACGATGCCACGACTCAGCCTCAGGACGACCCCAATTTAGATGCCTCAACTTAAAACATACCCTGATGACTTAGTTTTTTTTTTTTTTTTTTTTTTTTAATATTTTTTTATTAAATATATATGTAATTTGAGTACATTTAGTTCGTCCATGTTTAAGGACGAATTTTTATAAAACAGTTAAGGGTGTTTAGGACGTTTCTTGTCTGCCCTTGAAACAATAAAATGAATATTGTTTGTCTTATATATGCATGGACGAGTGTTTATATTTTATACTAGATTTCCTATTTTACTCGTCTACATTTCATATACAAACTCAAACCATTTTTATTGGAATTTCCACTTGAGTGTGATTTGTCCATGTGAAATGGTAACAAAAACATCACTTGAAATGGTTAAGTAAAAGCATTACTCGTCCTTAGACTTGTTTATGCTTTTTTCTTGTCTGTGAAATGCCCCTTTTTTTTTAAGTGGGTGATTTAAATAAGTTCAAAACGCCCATGCTTTTCCTCGTCCGTGGTATGGTTAGGTATTATGTTTTACCTTGCCCCATTTTATGGACGAGCATGCCTTGGTTTCGCTTGTAATTTGATATGAAGCACAGGCTTTATCTCGTCCTTTGCTTTGGACGAGCATGCCTCGACTTCACTTGGAAATCTTGAGATTACATCTCTGCATCTAGAGAATTTTCTCGTTTTGAGCTTTTCAGCTGTTTTTAAGTCAATATGAACAAAAAGCAGTACTTAAATCATGGATTCACACAACATTATGTACATTCCACAAATACTGTTCACAATACAGATATTGTTCATAGACAAGGCATGTCTTAAGAAACTAATGCCTGCCTCAAAAGAAAAACAAACACAAGCCAAACTATAATTTTGTCCTTAACATAATAATAAGACAACAATAAATAAACAAGTCTTTTATGTAGAATAGTTTTTTATGTAGATAGGCAGCCTCCAGACTCGTCCAAAGTTATGTTCATCTAAGCTGGCATTTTATTGATAGTACTTCCTTAAGTGCTCCACATTCCAAGGATGCTCCAACTTCTTCCCATCAAGGGCTTCCAAGTAATAGGATCCTTATCTTTTGCAGTTGATGACTCTTTAGGGGCCTTCCCAATTTGGTCCCAACTTCCCATGAGCCGGGTTTTTTGTTGCTAAGGAAACCCTTTTTCGGACGAGGTCTCCTATGCTGAAATGCCTTGGCTTCACCATTGCATCATATTGCCTAGCCATAAGGTTTTTGTACCTTGCCATCCTTTGTTCAGCGTCCATCCTTACCTCGTCTATTAGATCAAGGTTCAAACGGAGTTGCTCATCGTTATCTTTGTCTTGATATGCCGCCACTCTATGATTGGCCATATGCACTTCTGCACGTATGATTGCTTCTGTTCCATAGGCTAGCTTGAAAGGAGTTTCTCCTGTAGGAGTTCTTGCTGTCGTTCTATATGCCCACAGAACACCTAGTAGCTCATCTGGCCATACTCCCTTAGCCCCCTCAAGCCGAGTCTTGATTATTTTTAACAAAGATCGGTTTGCAACTTCCGCTTGGCCGTTAGCTTGTGGGTGGGCTCGTGAGGAGTAGTGATTTTGAATTCCGAAGTGTATGCAAAAATCTTTGAAAAGTGCATTGTCAAATTGTCGTCCATTGTTCGATACCAGCACCCTGAGTACTCTAAATCTGCACACAATGTTCTTCCATACGAAATTCTTGACATTTTGTTATGTGATGTTGGCCAAGGATTCTGCTTCTACCCACTTGGTAAAATAATCAATTCTAACCACGAGGAATTTCATTTGTCTTACACCTAGTGGAAATGGACCCAGAATGTATAGTCCCCATTGTGCAAAAGGCCACGGGGCCGTCATTGGAGTCAAATACTCTGATGGTTGCCTGGAGACATTGCTAAATCTTTGGCATTGATCACAGACCTTAACGTAGGCCTTAGCGTTAGCTTGCATGGTTGGCCAATAATATCCTGCACGAATGATTTTGTGGACGAGCGACTTGGCTCTTGAGTGATTGCCACATGCTCCTTCATGAATTTCTCTTATTATGTAGTTTGCTTTGTTCGGGGCCAAACACCTGAGATAAGGCTAGGAAAAACCTCTTTTATAAAGAATCTCATCTATAAGAACGTACCTGGCCGCCCTTACCCTCAGCTTTCTAGCTTCGTCCTTCTCTTCTAGGAGTCGTCCGTCTTTTAGGTATAACACAATTGAAGCCATCCAATTTGCTCTATCTTCCACCTATTGTACTTCTGGGATGTCTATACTTGGCATATATTGAATTTCATCAAATTCGTCTACGACTTCACTCGCTGAGGCTTTTTTCGCCAAGGCATCAGCTTCCATGTTTTCCTTCCTTGGGATTTGAACGAAGCTAACTTCCTCAAACTTTTTTATAAGGCGCATCACTCTGTTTAGATACTTCCTCATTCATTCTTCCTTGGCTTCAAACATGCCATTCACTTGGCCTATGATTAACTGAGAATCTCCCAGGATGAGGAGTGACTTCGCTTCTACAGACTTGGCCAATTCCATCCCTTTGAGAAGAGCTTCATACTCAGCTTCATTATTAGTTGTCTGGTATTGCAAACGAACTTTGTGTTTTAGTTTGTCTCCCTCTGGAGATTGTAAAACCACACCTATTCCTCCTGCGTACTGTGTAGATGAACCATCCACATAGATGACCCACTTAATATTTTCCTTCTTACCCACCTCGTCACAATTTAAGGTAAACTCTGCAATGAAATCTGCCAGAGCTTGAGCTTTTATGGCATGCCTCGGTTGGTACTTTATGTCAAACTCACTGAGTTCGACGGCCCATTGGATCAAACGTCCTGCAGCCTCTAGTTTGTTCATTTCCTTCTTGAGTGGGTGATCTGTCATGACGTTAATGACGTGAGCCTGAAAATATTGCCTTAGTTTTCTGGGGGCTGTTATCAGTGCAAAAGCCACTTTCTCCATTAACAGATATCGTCCTTCCGCTCCCCTCAGTGCTTTGCTAGTATAGTATACAGGTCTTTGTACCTTGTCTTCTTCCCTCACTAATGCTGAACTCACTGCGTGTGGGGTGACTGCCAAATATAAATACAACTCTTCTCCTCGCACGGACGGGCTTAACAAAAGGGCCTTGGTGAGATATGTTTTCAAATCTTCAAAAGCTTTCTGACACTCATCAGTCCATTCAAATGCTTTTTTAAGAACCTTAAAAAATGGTAGGCATTTGTCAATAGCTTTAGAAACAAACCTGTTGGGGGTGGCAACTCGTCCGGTGAGGGACTGGACTTCTTTAACATTGCTCGGAGGCTTCATACTCAATATTGCTTGAATTTTTTCAGGGTTTGATTCAATTCCTCTGTAGGAGACCATAAACCCCAGGAATTTTCCTGATGATACTCCAAAAGCACATTTGCTAAGGTTCAACTTCATGTGATACTGCCTCAGCGTATCGAATGTTTCCTGCAAGTCGTCCAGATGCCTATCTTCGTCCTGATTTTTCACCAACATACCATCTATATAGACTTCCATTTTACACCCGATCTGTGGACAAAACATATGATTGACCAGTCGTTGGTACGTTACTCTAGCACTTTTCAAACCAAAAGGCATCACTTCATAACAAAGTAATCCCTGACTGGTGACAAAGGACGCATTCTCTTGGTTCGCTTCATCCATCCTAATCTGATTATATCCAGAGAAAGCATCCAGGAAACTGAGCAGCTTGTGGCCTGCAGTAGAATCTACCAGTTGATCAATGCGTGGTAACGGGTAACTATCCTTGGGACAAGCCTTGTTTAAGTCAGTGAAATCAACACACATTCTCCACTTGTCATTCGCCTTCTTGACCATGACCACATTGGCCAACCAGTCAGGATAGTATACCTCTCGAATGAACTTCACCATAATTAACTTCTGAACTTCCTCCTTAACAGCATTGTTTCTCTCTGGGACGAACTCCTTAACAGCATTGTTTCTCTCTGGGACGAACACCCTCTTCTTTTGCCGCACTGGGTTGGAGGAAGGGCATACACTCAGATAGTGGGTAATGACACTAGGATCTATAACCGGCATGTCTTCGTGACTCCTTGCAAACACATCTCTGTTTCTTTTTAAAAAACAAATGAGATCTTTCTTGATCTTCATTTCCAGATCTGCTCCAACCCTGGTACATCTCTCAGGGTTATTATCATCTAAAGGAATATCTTCCAATGCTTCAATGGGTTCTGCCACAACTTTCTTTTCTTCAATATTCATTGCTTGAATTTGCTCGTCCCCAGCCAGCATGGTTAGATAACACTCTCTTGCTGTTAATTAGTCTCCTTGTACTTGGCCTACCCCATGTTCCGTTGGCAACTTGACTGACAAGTGGTAGGTAGATGTAACTGCCTTCCACCCATTTAGGGTTGGCCTTCCAATTATTGCATTGTAAGAGGATGAACAATCTACCACAAGGAAGTTCACCTCCTTGGTAACTTGCTGTGGATATGCCCCCACTGTCACTGGTAATGAAATACTGCCTACAGGTTGTACCTTCATTCCACCAAAACCCACTAGGGGGGAGCTCGCTTGTCGCAGCCGATCTCGTCCTAACCTCATTTGCTGAAAGGCTGGGTAATACAAAATATCAACCGAGCTTCTGTTATCTACCAACACCCTTCTGGTCTTGTAGTCAGCAATAAGGAGGGTGATGACAATAGCATCGTCATGAGGATGGTGAATTCTCTCTACATCCTCGTCCATGAAGGTGATTGCCTGCTCATCCGTAGTTCTCTCGCTCGGTAATCGTCCAGAGAGTTGAACATTCTGTACTGCTTTCAAGTATGCTTTCTTTGACTTGGACGACTGTCTTGTAGGACTTCCCCCTAGGATGATTCTTATTTCTTCGAGCGGTGGTCATGATAATTCCTCTACCTTCGCTTTCAATTTCTCATCCTTGTGGTCTCGTCCAAGGAAATTTCTCAACTTTCCTTGCCTGATGAGATTCTCAATCTGCTGCTTCAAATCAAAGCATTCATCTGTATCATGCCCATGATCCCCATGGAAGCGACAATACTTATTCCTATTGCGCTTGTTAGGATCTCCCTTCATCTTCTCCAGCCACTTCAAAGAAGGCTCATTCTTGATTTGCATAAGGACTTGCTCAAGTGGCACATTCAAGGGGGTGTACTGCTGATTTCGCACTAAGGTTGTACTGCTGATTTCGCACTAAAAGACCTGCTTTCTTCTCTCGATCCCTTTTATCTTCTGTCCGTCCCTTCTTAAGACGAGGGCCTTACTCCGACTGACGCATTGGGTTGGCTTCAACTTTCTCAACTCTCTTCCTCTTCTTGGCTATGATAGCATCCTCTGCATTCATAAAGTTTTGGGCTGAATGAACTAGTTCAGCCATGGTTTGAGGCGCTTGTTCATATAACTTATGGATGAATAAATCAGAATGAACTCCATTATTAAATGCTGCCAGAAGGAGCTTATCATCCACCTCGTCCACCGCCAAGGCATCCTTGTTGAAGCGGGTGATGAAGGACCGCAAACTTTCATTCTCTCCTTACTCTATGGTTAGCAAGCTAGACGAAGAAAGTTTGTGCCTCTGCCCTCCAATAAAATTGTTAACGAACAACTTGCTTAACTCTTCGAAGGACGTTACTGTATTAGGAGGTATTTTGCTAAACCACACTCGTGCAAGTCCTTTGAAGGTAGTAGGAAAAGCTCTGCACATTATTTCATCTGGAACTCCTTGAAGATGCATAGTAATTTTGAAGGTGGCAATATGGTCAAAAGGATCTCGCATCCTGTCATACGAATCTAAAGGAGGCATCTTGAACTTAGGTGGCAAAGGATGAGCATTGATGGACGCCACAAAGGGGGAATCAGTTCTGTGAACTAAGTCTTCCACAGGGTTTGTTTTCCTCATATTTTCCCTCATCTCGTCCATGACCCTTCTCATTTGATCCATTTCCCTTTCCAAATGAGGTACCCTCCATGAAGCGGTACCCCTCGACTGATTTTCAGTTTCAACATTCCTTTCCTCTTCTTAACTTTGGGCCCGTTCTTCGACATTCCATTCATGAGGCTGCTTCCTTAACTCAAGTCGTCTAACCAACTCTTGGTTCTGATGAGTTAACTCTGCCATATCAGCGGCCATGGATTGCATATGTTGAAATGAAGATGGTTGCATGGTGGGGGCTGACTGACGGTCGCGGTGAGGGTTACTAGATGTGTCCCTGCTTTGTTTAGGGCCTGGACTCGAAGCCCTAGAACTTGTCCGAACCATTTCAATCCTTTATTGGAGAAAGAAATTACAGAACTTAATAAACTAAGTTCAAAAGACAACAAATTTCTTACTCTTTCCCACAGACGGTGCCAACTGATAAGTCCCTAGAAATCAGTGGGCTAAAAGGTCTTCAGATGTTGTTGATTTTGAATGAGTCCTGAAAAACCAAAGAAGATCAGAGAAGACTGGTGGAGACTGGTCTTGAATCCTCCGATGGTAAAGTTAGCGGATTAAAGTAGAAAAGAAAACACTTCAAAGACTTCACCAATTTTTTTAGAATCCAAAAAAAAGTGTCCATACCTCTGCGTAGAAGGGTCTTTATATAGTGTTAGCTTGGCAGTTATTTCGCTTATCGTTGTAGAGTTTGGAGGATTCAGAGGGTAACTTCCATAACTGTCGTAGGAGTCACCTCATTGGGACTTGTGTTCTGATTCAAACAATCATGACTCTTCAACATGACTCTTGGTGAACCTCACTCGTCCATCATTAAGGACGGACGAGGTTCACTACTAGTACGTCCTTCATTGGGTGAGTGAATGAAGGATGAGTGTAAGAGGACGGTAAGAGAAGGACGAGTGTATCAGCCCTTCGTTCTCCATTTTGTACATTGCTATGGACGGACATATGGACGAGTAATTAACTTGGCATTTTTCTTACACCATCAATTATCATTTTTTGCAATAAGTACTCTAAGGCCATTTCTGCTTGTAACTCTGGAGATGGCAACGTATAACTGTCCATGACTGAAAACTAGTTTGTCTAAATAAAGTCCAACACATTTCAAAGATTGACCTTGGCTTTTATTAATTGTCATAGTAAAGCAAATTGATACTGGAAACTGTCTTCTCTCTAGTACAAAAGGCCATTTAAATTTAGAAGGGGAAAAAACTATTCTTAGAATAAATACTTTATCTCTAATATGAGATCCTGATATTATTTGAGCTTCTAAAACCCATTTTGATAACTGAGTGACTAAAAGTCTGGTACCATTACAAAGTCTAGCACTTTGGTTTAAATTTTGAAGTAGCATTATTGGTAATCCTACTTTCAACCTGAGTTTATGGTTTGGAATACTAGGGAACTTCAATGAATTGAGAAACTCTATTGGATACATGACATCTTGATCTAGAATTTTGGTTGAAGCTTTACATATTGAATCTGCACTAAGATATGTTTCTTCATCAACACTAATAAGGTCAATCATGTAATTGTTTATGTCTTCAACAACTTCATTTGTTGGAGCTAAAATTGCCCTATCTTCTAAATACTTTGAATCATTGAATTTAGAATGGAAGTCAGGGTAAGTAGCATTCACGGTATCATTGAAAGGATGACTACCAGGTTGAATTAGTAAGTCATGTGGTATTTCAATCAATGCTTCACTTTCACTATTGTTAAGTTCACCATCACCAATTTTCAATATCCATTCAGTAAATTCTCTTGCAACAATATCACCTAGATTTTGTGTCAGCCTTATATTTTTGGTCAAAATGAAAACTCTACAATTGTTCCATAATGAAGACTTGTTAATTGATGCTTCAACTATTTGTTCTCTTTTTCCTTTTAGATATGACCAGTAATATTTGTCTAAAATCACCACCAAGAACAATTGTTTTTCCTCTAAAAGGTTTGTCTACACTATTGCTAGCAATAAAACGTAAAATATCTCTTAGTGAACGATCAACAACTTCAAAATAGTTTCGGTGTGTCATAGGAGCTTCATCCCAAATTATAAGACTTGCTTTTGTCATAAGTTCTGCAATTTGTGAACCTTGTTTATTTCTGCAAGTTGAATTGTCTATTACAATTATTGGTATTTGAAATCTTGAATGAGCCGTTCTTTCTCCTGGCAACAATAATTTAGCAATTCCAGATGATGCAATTGCAATGACAATCTTTCCTTCTGAATGTAAACGGCATATAATGGTTTTCCAAAAATAAGTCTTCTTAGTTCCTCCATGTCCATATACAAATAAGAAGTCACCTTTATTTCTCAAAACAGAATCAATTACTGCATCACATATATTCCTTTGATCAGAATTAAAACCATTAAAAAAGTTTAATATGTTCCACTGCTAAAGAATCTCTATCATAATCCAATTCTTCTTGTAATATTCTATTGTTGTATTGTCTCAGAAGCGATGTGTTTGGATATGGTATTGTTTCAAATTCTTGCAAAGACCTTCCACTTATTATCAGAATTTGTTCTATATCACTAGTGCGTAATTCTGCAATTCGAAGTCATCAAGATATAGATTGTCATAGTGTAAAATTGCTCTTTGACGATGAAGAATGTCCTTAGATAATAACCACCAATTCAAAATCCATAATTTATAGGAGTTAGAAACTTCACAAAAAATCAGCATTGTGATGAAAAGCTCACGAAGTTGTTTTCTTGAAGCCCAATTTGACGCATGATTTAAAGTTTCATGCCACTATTTATCATCATCAAGCAAACCAAGCGCATAACATGCTAATCTGGAATCTGAATATACTACATTATTTATAGTTCTTATTTCTTTAAAGGATCGAGCTCCTTTAACAACATTTAATAACATATGTAAATAAAAATGCTCTCCACTTGCAGGATTGGCATAGTATATACACCCTATACATCTTCCAGACTTCCTCAATCTCCATTCCTTGTCTCTTTTATGCCAAACCCATTTTGTTGGAAACTCAAAATAAGTCAATTCCCTTGCTTCTTCATACAATTCATTTGCTTTCATCCACTTCATAAATTTACTTTTTCTGATATCTTGTCTATCAATAACATTATCTAAATACTCAGTATCTTTAAAAACAACAGGCTGTTGATTTTCGATATGGAAACTAAGTCTTTGAACAGCAGATTGTCGATAGTGGATTTCAAACTCAAATATTCTCTAGCATACCTCTATGACAGACACATACCTACAATTTAAGTATCCCTTAACTTTATCCATGTCTGTCATATTTTGCATTCCGGTAGAAGCATTAACATGTAAATTTTCTTCGAGAATCAAGGTTGCACGATCAAGTCCCTTCGTAATATACTTGAATAAATATTTGATAGACCTTGAATGATTATATCACTTGACATTTATGTGAGCTTGAAATTTCACCAATAAGTCAATATTGTGAGGAACTATATATCGATTATCAATTTAACTCCGTTTCTTTCAACATATATTCCATTATTCCTTCTTTTATATATTGGGAAACCATCATTATCAACAGTGGTTTGAGAACAAAATTTCTTAGGAAAGTGCTTCACACATTTGTTCTCAATCTTACAACTTGCCCTTGAATTTATAGATCTGCAAGGACCATGGACCATGTATTGTTTGACAACATCATAAGCTAGTGGTTCCTTATTCAAATTTGGAATTTTTGCTGAGATTATCTTGTCAATTTCTACTGTTGTAGGATGTTTTTCATCATTATGTAGAAAAAGTAATATGTGTGCATGAGGTAGGCCTCTTTTGATATTAAACGATGTAGACAACTAGTACCAAAATAGCAAGTTAATTATATTAATATAGAGTAATTATGAACACCAAAAGGAATCATTCTTCCAAAGTGTATCTGCAATCACTCTTCCAAAGTGTCGACCATGCTTTAAATCGTTTAAAAGTTGATCAAGTTTTATCTTAAATACTCTTGCAACCACATCAAGTTGATCTTTGATTTTCTGCCCAGGTTTCCTAGATAGGAAAAGCTCAATTTTTGGCCATTTTGCATTGTATGTGAAGGTAATAAACAGATCTGGGTGGCCAGGCCATCTACAAATCGCCATTGTATCTTGGTAATTTTTGATCATATACCTTGGAATTCCTGTGAAACTTGAAGGTAAACAATTTTTTTTCCAGTAGATGTAGGGGTGGTATCACTTCTCATAACTGCATCCTTCAATCCATTACACAGTTCAATCCTCAACTTTTCTCGATTATTTTTCACCCACATAAGTCTTTTTTCCTCAATACATGTACAGGCATCTACATCAAATTGCTGAAATAATCGACCACCAGATATCAATGTATGTCCTTCACCATCCCGTTCTTGCAATCTGAATGCATAATACTCTCTCATAGTAACAAAGTCATTTGTGTTGGATTTGGTCTCATCTATATTTCTGCACAAAATGCCAAGCCTAAAGCCATCCTTACCATATAAAAATAAAAGAGGATATTGCAATGCCATGTATGATGGATGCAACTCATTGATCCTATGTAACCCTCTTTCTTTTAATTCCACAATAATATCACGATATGCATTATCAACACCAATATCACCAACAGTGATTGCAACAATTTCAGAACATTTAGGAAGAGTGTACTCTCTTCCATCTATAGTTCGTGAGCCGATAAGACGTAATCTTAAATGATGAATATCACGTTCTATGAAACGATCTCTAGACGTACGAAATATCTTCACCAAATTGTTTGACTCATCAAACATTTGGACCAATGTGTCAACGATAGATGGATCAAGGTCTTTATTAACTGGACTGCTACTAAAGGCATTCATTCTATGTTGGACTTCATTTTTAGTATCATAGAAATATAGCTTTGCAAACTGTGGGTCCTCACCATTATTAGGAAGAAGTGTTCCAATCCTATGATGGGTTTGACCATTAAGTCTAAAAATGTAAGGGCGTCTACCATCGTTAACTCTATTATCCACTTTGAATATTTTAGATCATTGTCCACCAAGAGGATCTAACTACTCACTGAGAAAAGGAGGGGTTTTTTTAAGCAAAGGCAACTTCACCTTACCCTCCATACAACACAAAGAAAATTTTGGAAATATAGGCCTTTTATATTTTACACTTCTTTCTTCATACAATAACACCGCACCACAATTGTTACATATAGGGATGTCCATCTCACCTGCCAACCCGCCCAACCTGCCTATACCAGACTTGCTACAACCCGATCCAACAGCTCCGGTGGTCGGACGCAGGTCCCGAGCTCCAAAACCCGACACCGACAATTCGGTTTCAGTTCCCTTCCTTCAAAACCCATTCAACCTGACTCACCCGAAGAGAGAACGACAAGTTGCAATTTCATGCTTTCTGATAAGTTTTCAATTGTGATTTGGTAGATTTCGACGACTAAAACACTAGATCTGGCGATTCTTGGTATAATTTGGGGGGAAAAAGCATCGGATTTGGCGAAATCTTCTGCCAGATCTGGCTAGATTGCACCGATCTTGGATGGATCGGGAGAGATCTCGTCATTTTCTACTTTTTTCATCCTCTCTAGCGGGTTTCGACCTTACCTGAAACCGCCACTCACCTGATGGAAACCCGACTAGTAAAACCTGACCCTAATACGAGTTAGTTGCTGGTCTGACACCTCCCTACCCGATCTCTGGCGGGGCAGTTGCAGGTTGGGCACAAACCCAACCCGTGGACAGCCCTAGTTACATACTGTCTTTCATACTATTTTCTTTTGGATTGCTTTTCAAACATTATCATTCGTCTTTTCTGTCATGCTAATCTTGCATTTTCCATTTTCTCTTTTACTATTATAAGATGGAAAAACGAAAGTAAAATTAGCATTTGTTTTAAAAGTGAAAGAGTACATATTTAATAATCTTCTCAAAGCTACTTTTGTTCAAATATTTTTTAATCAAACATCAACAAATGATAAAGAGATACAAATCTAAATAAAACCAACAAAGGGGAAATTGGGCTTAGCATCTATTTTAAGAGTCAAAGAGTACATATTTAATAATCTTTTCGAAACAACTTTTGTTCAAATATTTTTTAATTGAACATCAACAAATGATACAGAGACACAAATCTAAATAAAAGCAACAATGGGGAAGTTAGGCTATACTGGCCTCTTAATTTAATTCAATAGTTCTTCTTGAATAGTAAAAAAGGGTCTTAAAGCCAAAGTAGAGATGATAAACCTACAATAGCACGTGAGAATGTAAATGCCATTGAAAACACAAAACATGGCAAGTTTATTTGAAGTAAATAGCAAAAAAACTATCAGTTTACTGAAATAATTGAAAATATAGAAATTAATACTAAGAATGTGACATACACAATTAAAACAAATGAATAAACAAAATAAGAAAAGCTAACAACAAAGACAATAACATATTTAAAAACACTGCTAATAAACTGAACCTAATAGCTTGAGCAGTACAAAAAAAATAGATACCAAGTTTAATAGAACAATTTTGAAATAAATATCAAGAAGGAAAAAAATAATAATAATAGTAAGCATTCTAGTAAATCAAAACAATAAATCAAAAGAGAAATAATAGTAAAATTAAATACTAAGAAGGAAAAAAACAAAGGCAAGAATAGAAGTGGGTGTGCTAAATATGTCTTAAATCATGAAATTTGGTGTAAAGATAGAATTAATTTAGGTGTATTCTCTGAAACTTGAGATCTAAATTAAAATTTAAAAATCAAATTTTAATGCTAAGATAAGAAGCTAGTATGGGGTTGATGGAAAATTTAGATTCCTTAAACACACAGATTGCGTAGCCTAGATTAATTAGCCAAGTTGTTACTTAGTCAAATTATGCAATTCTAGGTTAAAGCAATCAAATAATCATATCAAGATATAAAGCAGCGGAAAATAAATAAACACAAGATATGATCACCCAGGAAACCACTTGGTAAAAACCTGGGGAGGATTTGATCCACCGATCCTCAAGGCATAACAGAATTCACTATGAAAGAATTGAAGTTCTTACAGAAGGACTACAAGCTCCCCGCTCGACTTCCTAATGCTACCCACCAGTAAAACTTCCTGACACGACCACGCGTAGGCTCCGAATCCACGGACTACTTCTTTCTTGAATTCTTCAATCAGCTACAAGCTCCCCGCTTGCTTTTCTTTTAAGTTCCAATGGTTGCAACAGTAATAATCTTCAAGATGTTGAAATAATCTCTACCTTGAAAACCCTAAGTTTTGTGTAAAGGAAGTCTCCTCAAAGATCTCACACGAGATTCACACAAAACAGCAATGTATGAGCAACAAAGCAATGTGGACAACCTCCAAAAACGTGGCTAAAGTTTAGTTTATATACCTAGGGTAAAAACACAAAACCCTAAACGTTTAATGAAGTAGGGTTGAGTTGGAAATTCTGCAGAAAATTCAACCTGTGTGATTTTTGATCGATCGAGTCTATTCTTCGATCGATCGAGCCAGGCCGAAAGTCCCAAGTACTTCTGCAGCCACTCGATTCCAACTTTACAATATTAAACCAACTTTGAGCGAGTCTAAACAAGACTAAATACAATGTTTTGATCATGGTTTGCCAACATTACAAATTAGAGTTCTAAATACATAAAATCCTAAGACCTTAGAACCTACGAACTCCCCCTTTGGCAATCCGTGACAAAACCCTAATTAATAGCTCAAAGTTTTACAAATAAAAAGCCCTTTACAAAGGTAATGCTCATAAAATCAAATTCAGCCTAACTACTATCCATCAGTTGCAAGTGTAGACAGCAGCTTAGTTTAATCAACCTGTATATTCCTGAAATACTCAACAAACGCATAAATGCATGTGTGACAGAAAAGAGTAAAACAACAGGTATAACATTCTTGTAAGATTCACACAACATAAAGTAAATGTATAAAGACATATAAGAATGATCAAGTCATAAATATAAATCAATACGCAGTGAATCATAAAGCAACAAGAATCAATAAAAAATAAATGCATATCAATCAATGTTACTCCCCCTAACATGAATATCCCCAAAAATGATACACAAAGTGAGGCACCTAGATACAATCTAAAAAAAATCTCCCCCTAACTACAAAAACTCCCCTACAAGTCAAAACTTCACTCCCCCCTTTTGTGACGGAATGCCAAAGAGCAATTACAAGTCGCCATCAAAAGGAGGTGGTGAGGGTGAATGAAGACGCGCTAAATCAACTTGGAGAGCACGAATGTCGTCCAGCAAGTCCACCAAAATCTGACCATGAGCCGCCTGAACGGTCATGACAGTCTCCAAAGTACGACGAACATCGAAGTCGGCCGAAGGAGGTGGAGGAATATCAGTAGCAGCAGCATCATCACCAACTAGATCAGGAATATCCTTACCAGCAAGACCAGCAGAAGAAGAAGGAGGAGGAGGTACGCTACTAGAGGGCTCAGACCTAGGGTGTTTAGAACCAGCTCGAAGATGAGCGGCCCTCTGTCTAAGAAAAGACGCACCTATAGGAGCTATCACATGAACAGGCTCAGAGGAAGGAAAGCCACTAAGATCAAGATAAAGAAGAATCCTATGAATGAAAATAGGATGTACAAGAGCATGTGAAGGGATGAACTCCTATAAACATCGTTCAAAGAACGAAAAAAAAGATGGGGAAAACTGATAGAAGTGTTAGTAACTAAGGCATACAAAAATACACACCTCTCAAGAGGAATGGTGTACACATGAGAAATGGGCCAGATAAAATGGCAAGCTATCCTAAAGAAAAGATAATGTAACCCGGAGAGCTCAGCAGAAGTGATCCGAGGATCAGAACCCCACTGGACAGTAGTACCAGTGATGTAAGACAAAACATCGCTCAGCTCGAGAGACTCATCATATGGATAGACAGGATGCCGGACCAATGGTACCCCTAGAGCATCAGCCACTACCTGAGGAGTAATGGAGTACTCTATGCCTCGTATCCAACTCTTTACTAAAGTGTTGGAATCATAGATGCAGATAGAGATGTTCGAATAGAACTCTCTAATCAAGGCAGAAGGTGGAGGAGGATCAGAAACATCCACCAGAGGTAACCAGCCTCGACGCTCAAAATTTTTCCTAATGGCAGGATCAAGTTCATCTAACAACACAGAACGCTCAGCCCATATCCGTCTCCTAAGGTTAAGCTTATCAAAAATCTCTTGGTTTTTCTCACTTGGAAACTTCTCACGATCAAAGGAAGGAGGGGATGGAGAAGAAGAAGGAATAGACCTACGGGCTCTAGTTTTCCTAGGCATGATGCTAAGGAAAGGACAGAGACACAAAGAGAAAACCAAAAGAAAATACAAGAAAAAACAAAACTAAGGCAGACTGCAAGTTAGCAAAAAAAAAAATAATAGAATTAAAATCTATATGATGCATGAGCAGATACAATGCCATGATGCATGTACTAATGCAGTGAGCAATTAAGTTCAATTGAGATTAAATTGACAAAATTGGCTTGAGCAGGGAATTTTCTTAACAAAAACCCCAAAAATTTAACATCAACTGAAAATTTTTAAAAACAAAATGATGAATTGAGCAACACAAACCACAACACATAGATTATAATGCTTAATTTCATCAATACAACAAGCCAATTTCATCAAATTCTACTCAATTTAACAAAATCCCCAAATCGGATCAATTAGTAAACCCTAGATTTTTCAATTTCACACCAAACTCAAAATTGATCAAATTAAACTATTTAGATCATGTCTATAGCATGTCCCCACAAAAACCCAATGATCAATTGCATAAATTATGGCATGAGTCAAAAGAAAAATCCAAATATGCAAAGTGCGAAAATCGCCCTTTAAAAGCATGAATTTATGCATGAAATGATGAAAAATAAATCAAAAGGAAGGGTAAAAGTGTCTTACCGGCTTGAGGAGAGAGAGATTTTGCAAAAACTTCGGAAGAAAACGGCAAAAAACCACAAATTGAGCTTGCCAACACGGAGAGAGGAAAAAGGTTTGAAAAGTTTTTGAAATAGGAACTTTGAAAAAGTCAGAAAAGAACCTTTTAAAAAACCTTTTTCACGATATTCGATCGATCGAAAATTACATTCGATCGATCGAATGTGAAAACATTTTAGAACAAACTAAGGCACTTTTTCGATTGATCGAAAAATAGGCTGGGTCGATCGAAATGGGCAGAGGCTCACTAAATTTTAAGAAAAAAATCCAGTTTTGAAAGACATAAACCTAAAATTTTAAAACAACCCTTCAAAGCATTAAATTGTAAAAACAACATGTATGAGTATGAGATGGAATGATTTTTCAAAAACCCAAAATTTGACACCCAATTTTCTCAAAAACAAATTTCAATCATTCTTTCATTGAATTTTCTCAAGCAACAAAAATGTTGTGCACAAATCTCAAGATATTTTCAAACTTGGTTGGTTAGACCAAAAACACACACACACTAGCATGTACAGTGTTTAACAAAGAGTAACTTGTGTAGTGTATGATACTAGCAAAAACTTGAGATACATGTGAGGTGATATGTGAATGGCAATCAAACACAAAGTCTACACAATTCATCACATAGAATTTAAAAGAGACTATCACCTAAAGAGTTACATCCTATAACTCCCACATCTCCTAGAACAAAAGCTTGCAATCATGTAAGTTTCTTGCATTTTTGCCTCTTATTTGTATGAGATGGCATTCAGCCTAATAGTACATACCGGTTTGAATTAAGTGAATTGGCATCAAGCCTAATAGTACACACCAGTTTTAATTTAATTTGAGGCTACACCTTATGTTCTTTTTGTGCATGTGCTACACTTTCTCGAGCACAGAATCTTATGATATGCACTAAGGTGTTCATGATTGGCTAGTGAACAGTGGTGAGATGGTTATTTATGCATTTCTCAAAAGAATCAAGTCCGACAGTTAAATAACATATGACTTCATGATTAAGACAAAGAGATTAAAAACCATACACATCTTTCCCACACAACATGCACTACAAAGTTTCAACTAATCAAGTGCAATGAAAAAGCTCATCAAAGTTAAACAAGGTACACAGACCATGATATGTGTCAAAAGATAGACCAACCTTGTTTTTCAAAAATCAAGACAAATAGTGTCTAACATAATATTTGCTTTCTCATTTTTTTCCTTTTTTTTTTATTATTAAAAGAGAAAACAGATACATCCTAGAATGAAATGCATGAATGTAATGCAATGCAAGTCCTAGAACAAAAACAACAAAAAGACAAAAACCAAAGAACCAAAGAACAATGATCACCAAAGAATAGAGCAATTAAGCACAAGGACCATGTCAGAAAAACTCAGTTAGTTCGAGTCTTTTGCATTCAAGACCTATTAGATGCACCATGAGCATTGGAGTTCTTATTCACATTCGAGTGATTCCCAACTCCAGGATTGGAATAAAGGTTTAACACCTTTACCAATTCACCAATTAGTGCCATAGGATTTTGTGCTTGAGGCACAGACACTTTTGGTTTAGTTGCTCTCTTATCAGCTTGACGCTTGTAACAATTAGGACGAATGTGTCCAGACTTACCACAATAATGACAAACCTAAGCAGGTTTACCATGCATCTTGTCCTTAGATTTGGTAGGCTCCTTTGGTTTAGATTCTCTTAAGTCTACCCTAATCTTCCTAGGTGGTGAAACTTCTACAGGTTTAGCTACCTCACTCACAGGTGGTTTGACAGTTTCACTCACAACCTCACTCACAGAAGGTTCAGAAGAAGAAGCAGGAACAAAATTTGTGGAATGTGGAGTAGAGTCAAAGATGCTTTCAACATATCCCAAACCAGATTTATCCACAGGATACTTTTGAACATTCAACATGTGATCAAGTTTAGAACTAGCAGATCTAGCAATAGATAAATCATGTTCTAAAGTTCTAACTTTATCAAGCAAAAGCATGTTCTCAGATTTAACATTATTCAGAAGCTCATTAGCATCAAACAGTTTAACAAGCAAATTTTTCTTTTCAAGCTCCAGAGAGTCAATTTTCTTTAGGCCAAGATTAACTTTCATAGCATCCTTTGCAGCAATTTTGCAAAGTTTGTTATAAGCCTCTTGAAGATCTGCATCTTCAGAGAGTTCCCCATCAGAAGGGTTCTCTTCAGCAGATACGCTTTCACTGACCATAGCAGTAGCTGTGAAAGCAATGAAGTTTCCATCCTCGTCACCACCGGACTCATCATCAGAAACCTCATTATCACTAAGGGTTACAGCCATAGCTTTACCCTTAGTCTTCAAGAATGTAGGACATTCAGATTTCATATGACCATACCCTTGACAGCCAAAACACTGAGGACCCAAAAAATTATTTGAAGATTGACCAACTCTATCATTTGGTTTTTCAAAATTATTTACCTTAGTGGGATCATTCTTCCTAAAATTTCTAGGTTCAGCAGTGTTGGTACCTCTTGCTTTTCTATTTGTATTCCTAAGAAAGTTCTTAAAGTTTTTGGCAAGATAGGCAATCTCTGTAGCAGAGAGCTCATCATCAAATCCACCACCATCAACATCATCAACTGACTTAAGAGCTATTGATTTGGATTTGTTTACTTTAGGTAGGTCAGACTCATAGGATTGGAGAGATCCTACAAGTTCATCTATAGGGATGGAGTCCACATCCTTGCTTTCAGTAATGGCAGTCACTTTGGGTCTAAAATCTTCAGTTAAGGATCTAAGAATCTTCCTAACAATTTTAGGTTGATCATAGATTTCACCCAAATTAAAAGCAGAATTGACAATATCATTCAATTTGGCATAAAATTTATCAAAGGATTCATCATCAGACATCCTAATACTCTCAAACCTAGAAGTCAATTGTTGCAATTTATTAATCTTAACTGCCTTTGTGCCTTCATGCACAGTTTGGAGGATTTTCCAAGCAATATGAGCAACCTCAACATTAGAGATCCTCTTAAATTCCTCCATAGAAATAGCATTGAAGATGGCATTCATAGCTTTGCTATTGAAGCCTGCTGCTTCTTTTTCAGAATTTTGCCACTCATTCACAGGAGTAGTGGGCTTCTCCCATCCGTATTCAACAGAATTCCAAACCCTTTCATCAATGGATTTTAGGAATGTTTTCATCCTTACTTTCCAATAAGCATAGTTATTCTCATCAAAGTGAGGAGGAACAAACAAAGAGTGTCCATGCTCCATGACAACTGGGGTCAAGGATCAGCTCAGAGATAGAAATCTCAATCAAAAAGAGCTACCGGCTCTGATACCACTTGATGAAAAATTTAGACCCCTTAAACACACAGATTGCGTAGCCTAGATTAATTAGCCAAGTTGTTACTTAGTCAAATTATACAATTCTAGGTTAAAGCAATCAAATAATCATATCAAAATATAAAGCAGCAGAAAATAAATAAACATAAGATATGATCACCCAGGAAACCACTCGGTAAAAACCTGGGGAAGATTTGACCCACCGATCCTCAAGGCATAACAGAATTCACTATGAAAGAATTGAAGTTCTTACAGAAGGACTACAAGCTCCCTGCTCGACTTCCTAATACTACCCACTAGTAAAACTTCCTGACACGACCGCGCGCAGGCTCCGAATCCATGGACTACTTCTTTCTTGAATTCTTCAATCAGCTACAAGCTCTCTGCTTGCTTTTCTTTTAAGTTCCAATGGTTGCAACAGTAATGATCTTCAAGATGTTGAAATAATCTCTACCTTGAAAACCCTAAGTTTTGTGTAAAGGAAGTCTCCTCAAAGATTTCACACGAGATTCACACAAAACAGCAATGTATGAGCAACAAAGCAATGTGGACAACCTCCAAAAACATGGCTAGGGTTTAGTTTATATACCTAGGGTAAAAACACAAAACCCTAAATGTTTAATGAAGTAGGGTTGAGTTGGAAATTCTGCAGAAAATTCAACCTGTGGGATTTTCGATCGATCGAGTCTATTCTTCGATCGATCGAGCCAGGCTGAAAGTCCCAAGTACTTCTGCAACCACTCGATTCCAACTTTAAAATATTAAACCAACTTTGAGCGAGTCTAAACAAGACTAAATACAATGTTTTGATCATGGTTTGCCAACATTACAAATTAGAGTTCTAAATACATAAAATCCTAAGACCTTAGAACCTAACAGGGGTAATTCTTCTGGATTACGTCATAAACAACCATCCAAACTCACAAACTGTTCATCTAACAAGTACAAAGTATCAGTCATGATAGAACATGATAGAATTGCAATGACAATACCAACTTTAATTCCATTTGAAGATGGTTTTCTAGCACGTATAGTGAAATACTTTAATTTAAATTATTTCATCAAAACAAAAACAAAATTGTATCATAATTATATGATTTTGAAACTACGTAGACACAAATAAAACTAGAGCACCACTTCAAAAACCAAAAAAAGCTTTTTAATTCCTCAAAGCTTTTCTAATCAACCTAATGAATCATAAAGTCAAGCAAAAACAAAAGTTAGCATCTTGCTATATTTTAATAATTTTCGTCACACTTTTAATAGTAATTGAAAGCCTATAAATGCGTATGTTTGGATGAGCACATCAACTAAAAAGGCTTTGCTTTTACACCAACAAAGAGAATCCCTTTATTAAAAAAGAAGTGTAGGATTGTTCTTGCAAAACACTAATTACAAATGCAGGTATCAATTATACAAAATGGTTTTAAGCAATAAAATTTATAACAAATTTTTTTTTTCTCATTCACATGCTCATCTTTGGATTTCTCTTATAAAAAACGTAAATGCAGTATTTTTATTATTATTTTGTTCTTTAAAGAAAGTGGTGTTAAATAGTTCAAAAAAATATGAAAGGTTATTTAAAAGATGATCTTTTCAGTTGTTATTCTGTTTGAAAATTCGTTTGAGGAAATTATTTCTCAAAAACAAAATTACAATGAGAATTTAAACATCCTAGAAAATAATTTTGAATTTACTCCACATATATTCACTCTACAATTGAAATCATTTCAAAAACAACATACAAAATGTCATAAAACTAATCTAAAATAGATAAAAATTGAATAGAACATTGTTAACAATTAGTCATATACAATAGAAAATTTTAAGAACATGGGTAACACAATTATTTATTCCTATAATTTTAAGTCAATTTGAGATCAAAACATACATAAAAGGAAATAACAATAAGACATAAAGAAACAATAATTGTAGTAGTGACAAATTGACAATCAAAATCAAATTAAAAATATCAAACTTCTTCAATCTCCCTCTCAGTCTCTAATGGAAGGAGAACTCTGTTTTTCTTTCCTCTAAATGGAATTTTTTAAAATAGTTTATGAGAAAAAAAAAAAAGTAAAAAAGGAAGACTGAAATAAAGCATAACACTAATCTACCATATGCTTCTACTAGTTTTATAGTAATATTCCCTCATGTAAAATCATTTCTATTATGCTTTGAAGTATTGATGATGTCTCACCTATAATTTCCCATGCAAATGCCCATCCATTACAGTGATGATTCCAATTTTCTTAAAGTTCATACTAATCAAATAACCTATAGCTAAGCAAATTGCCTATTCAGCTAATCTCACCTCATGTATTGATAGCCACAATTATCCTACACTAATTCAAGCAAGTCTAAAATAAAAACCATACAAATTTTAAAGGAAAGAAATCTAATATTAAGTAAATCAATTTCAAGTAATATCAATTAGTCATTAAATTTCTTTGTATGAAATTTAGGAAGCATGAAGTAATTCTACTTTAAAAAAGAAAAGAAAAAAAGAATAATCATTAAGGCATATTGTAGGAGCAGAGTTTAAATTGATAAGCATTATGTAGTAATGCAACTCATATCCTAACAGCCCACTCAACCAAACTTTAAATCAAATAAAAATTAAATCAAGCCCCTAAGAAAACAATGGAGAAATAGAGACATAAAAAAAATTATAGATTCAAAAAAGTAAATCAACACTGGAAGTTGTCTTCTTTTTAGTACAAAAGGCCATTTAGACTCAAAAGGGAATAAAAGAAAATATTTGATTATAGAAATTTGGAACAAAAAGTTGAGGAAAATAAATGTAAAGAAGTAGGACATAGGCTACACTACATATTTAAATTTTCAAAAAGAAAATAAAAATGAGACCAAATAACTTAGGAGCCGAAAAATAGGATCAAGTTAATTACACACATACTAAAGTTTATAACAATAACAAAACTGTCAAAAGTATACTATGATTAGAATCCCTAAATATAATAATAATTAAAAAAAATAGTTGAAGAAGCAGATTAAAGAACCAAACAGATATGAAGAATGCAATTGCAGGAAAATACTCCCTTTAGATAAACCATGCATGTCACTTAAAGAATTTGTCTCATAAATATGGTCATTAACAAACTCTTCATGGGAAACGAAAATTGACCTTGAGCAAATATTCAAAATTCCACAATTTCACTCCCCCTTCCAAATAACAGAACAGGTAAGAGAGAAAACAAAAAACCCAAAAATTATAATGTAATTAACCATTAAAATTTAGGTAGGATTCAAAATTCTAGAAATTGTATTACAAAAAGTTACTATTGTGAAACCTATAGTTGGTACACTCCTCCATGGATCTCAATAAAAAAAAAATACATTTAAGAAGTTCATTGAGTTGCAAAGCTAAATTTTCAATAAAAATTTGAAAAATAACACCAAAGGGTGGGTGCATGCATATATGATAAATTTTGTGAATTACAAAAATCAATAGCTACTGTACATGAAACACTTTATGCTAGGTACCATAAACTAAATATACAAAACTGGCTTGAAATTGTAATTAGCAATTATACAACCCTCACTATTACAAAGTAAAATGTCTCAAAAATCAACCACCACAAACACAAATAAGTGAAATTGATTAGAAAGCATAGTGAATAAAAATTTGAGGAGATTTCCAACCTTCTATAAGGCTACTAGAAATAGGGTTAAAAAAATTAAAGTAGTTCCTACTTTCTATTAAATTAAAAGATGAAAATAAATATCAATAGAGAAATAATAATAAAATTAAATATCAAAAAGGAAAACACAAAGGCGGTTGTATTCTCCAAGCATTCAGATTTTAAACCATCCATGTTAGAAATATCACTATTAAAATCAAGGGTAAACATAGATCTGCACAAAACATAAATTAATTCAAATTTTAGGGGTGAACCAAAACAAGCACAAACATTACAAAAAATTGCCAAACAAAAACAAAATTTAATCAATATAACAATCGAACAAATAGAACCCAAGAAATTGTAAAAATAAATCGAAAGTTAAGGAAAAAGGTAGTCAGACCTTAAACCTAAATTGAGTAGTGCAGCAAGACAGTATTTAACTAAATCCAACAAAGGCGATTGTATTCTCCAAACATTCAGATTTTAAACCACCCATGTTGGAAATATCACTATTAAGATCAAGGGTTGTTTCCATTCCATTTGAAAGGTAATTAACAATTCAATGTTTTTTTTTTTGTTTCCCTTGAGAATGATTTGACAAAACATAGATCTGCGCAAAGCATAAATTAATTCAAATTTTAGGGGTGAACCAAAAAAAGCACAAACATAACAAAAAACTGCCAAACAAAATACAACAATCGAACAAACAGAACTCAAGGAATTGTAAAAATAGATTGGAAATTAAGGAAAAAGGTAGCCTTATTAAAACCCTATAAATGGTAATTGAATAGGAAACAAAAAAAGAGGAAAAAAAATCCGTACCTTCTAAATTATTTTCTAAATCGCTTCTAAATCGCCTATTGTTGTAGAGGATGAAAAAAGTTTCTCAGTTTTCACTATTGCAGAAGACAAACAGAGTACTTTATTTTCGCTTCCTTTTGGATTTCCTTTTTTTGTATGCCTATTGGTCTGGAACATAGTATTATGATCTGTGTGTCTATGGAGTTGCAGCGAAGAAGTGGAAGTTAGAGTGAGTTTGAAATTTCGATTGGGAAATAAGGTGTTTGCGTTTTAGGGTTTGTGTTTGTGTTTTTTTTTTTTTTTTTTTTTGGTGGATAAGCGGCTTGGTGTTTTTATAAAAATAGGGTTTGCATTTTTCTTTTTTCTTTTTTTCCTGTATAAGCGGCTTGGTGTTTTTTATAGAAATACCTTTGATGAAAGTGAGTCTTCCAAACGCACTGTACGGTATTTTAAAGAATTAACTGTAGGTAGGGTTTGTTACAACGTTTTAAAAACATTGGTATATGGCTTATTTCTATATCCTTAAATGCCCTATACTAGTAGTTTTGAAAGCGCAGGCATAGGCAACACTTATTACAGCGGTTTAGAACCACTAGTATAGGATGTATTTCTATTTCCCTAAATACCCTGTAGTGGCGTTTCAAAAACTACTGGTATAAGAAGCTCCTATTATGGTGTTTTAAAAATGTTGGTATAAGGCTTATTTCTTTATTCTTAAATGACTTATACCAATGGTTTTAAAAGCGTAGGCATAGACAGTATGTATTACAATAGTTTAAAACCGTTGGTATAAGATGTATTTCTATTTTCCTAAATACCCTGTAGGGGTGGTTTTAAAACCGCTGTTATAGGTACACCTATAATGGATGCATCAAATTTGTCCAAAATTATTATTGTTATTATTTTTTTTACAAAAAGTACAAGAAGGAGGGAGGATTTTTTGAAACCGTCCATGTATAGAAACATGTCATACAATGTGTAACTCAACTTTTATTATATCATTTTTTTTATTAGATTACATATTATATGATATCAACCAAAAGTCTTATAGCTCAACTGGTTGGTACTTCTCATCCTTTTCAACGTAATCATCCAGAGTTCAAATTCCTCATATCTCAACTATCAATTTGTGACATGATACAATAAAAAACCAAATATAAAGTAAACCTTCAATTCATTACCACATTTGGTGGTTGGTCCCTTAAAAAGTTCAAAAACTCAATGAAATGCAGATTTCTATAGATCCATCATTATCTCTATGTTACTCTGATTGTCACTTCATTATCATATTTGGTGACTGATCCCTAAAACAACAAAAAAGTTGGTGGCAAAAACTCTATAAAGTAATCATCTAGAATTCAAATCCCTCATATCTCAACTATCCATTTATGACATGATACAATAAGCAACCAAATATAAAGTAAACCTTCAATTCATTACCACATTTGGTAATTGGTCCCTTAAAAAAGTTCAAAGACTCAATGAAATGCACATTTCTATATATAGATCCATCCTTATCTCTATGTTACTCTGATTGTCACCTTCATTATCATATTTGGTGACTGATCCCTAAAACAACAAAAAAGTTGGTGGCAAAAACTCTATAAAACGCACATTTCTATAGGGTCAAGGCATCCTCCATTCTTGACTCTATCTTATCTTTGAGTATTTCTCTTTATCGGGATTTTTTTTTTTTTTTTTTTTAAGATGGCACCCCAGAGAAGAGGTAGTGCAATCGTTGTCTCAGTTCTGCTATTGGGTATGCTCCTTCACTGTGGTAAGGTTTTGGCAGCAACCTATACTGTTGGAGATGCTGGCGGATGGACCTTCAATGTTGTGGGTTGGCCTAATGGAAAGACCTTTAGGGCTGGTGATGTACTCGGTAAATATGAATCATTATTTTCTATATATATATATATATATAAATAACTTCATACTTTTTCAATCACCATTATTATTATTTTTTTGTAAATTTCTGATCAGTTTTTTTTATTATTTTTTTTAATATTATAATTATGGGTATAGATTGTTTTCACATCCAACAGTATCTTCTCTCTATCATAATGTTTGACGATTTTCTATTAAGGTTTATTATTTTTCTTGTTTTCATGTTTCAGTGTTCAACTACAACCCAGCATTCCACAATGTGGTCGGTGTAGGTAAAAATGGTTATGATACATGCACGGCATCATCAGGACAAACATTTCAATCTGGAAGTGATCAGATCAAGCTTGTGCAAGGAGGAAACTATTTCATTTGCGGTTTTCCAGGGCATTGCGCAAACAACGTGAAAATAGCTGTTAACGCAGTGTGATCTGAAACAAAACGTTCTGAGATGTTGTCAAGATGCAATGGAATAATCAATAAAATTTATTTCTAATATGCTTGAATATGAGATATTGCTTTTTTTCTTTTTTTCTTTTTTTTTTTTTTTTTTTTTTTTGCACTTTCTTATGAAGTTTTGCTTAGCTTTTACTGTGATATATGGTGCGGCAAAAGAAATTATTTGACTGATTTTTGGTTTCCACAATTACCATGCGTCTTAGGGCATTAAAGGTGCAAATATTTGTTTAGTAACCAGCAATTCTCATCTCCTCAAAAACCTTCAAATCAGAATTATCCTTCCCATCTTGTCAAATCCAAACAAAAGGGTGGTGTCTGTAATTAAATATATCAGGCTTAATCCCTCTCTTTATCATAATTTTAAACATCCATTGCTTCATGGAAAGTTCCATTTTCAAGTTTGTTTATTACAAAATTATGATGGATGTACTCATTCTCTGTTTTGAGAATAGTTGAGTTTGACATTTAATACAAGCGTATTTTTTATATAAAAAATAATAATAGAATGACTGAAATATAGAAATTTTATATAAATATATATATATATATAGTTTTTTTTTCCATCAAAAAATTAATAATATAGTTTAACAGTTAACACTTTGATGCCTTTCAAACCTACTTTGGCATTTGTGACTAGATAGCTCAGTACTATAGCTAAGTGCCAATTAATGAATGACGGTCCCAAAGACGAGGGACAATTGTCGGTTCTAAAGAAGGAGCCACCCCAAGAAAGGGTCTCAAGTCTCAATCCAATGAGAGGATCACACAAATGTTGACCACTATCACTAAAGCCTGTAGATGAGTTTCGAGGAATGGATTTAACTATTATGTGAATCAGGAGGACTAATGTTTGTGAACTCAAGTGACAGTGACTTGAGCGATAGAGTTCTTGATGACAGTGGAGTTACGGAGTTGGATTTTTTCGGAAAGGATGTCTATGATATTGGCATTTTGCTTCTTGAGCTAATTATAGGAAAGGCACCCATTCAAATAAAAAAAATAATTCAAACCATTTGGATGGGAGTTACATTGATTGGATTACTTGTCTTTTGACTTGCTCTTCTTTAATGTGCAATTTCATTGATAAATCTCTTATTGGGTTAGGTTTTGATAATGAAGTCTTTCAGTTGCTCAGAATTGCTGGTGCCTACATTGAGCCCTTACGTTGTCATAGGCCCACAACCCTTGAATTGTACCATGCGATAAGCATCCTTAGAAAGATTTATGGCCTCATATAAATAATGACCCGAAGATATTGAGGCAATTTGAAATTGCGACTGCCAGTATTTTGAATGAAATTGTTGAGGCTGAAAGTATATAGAACACATATAGCACATTAAAACACACACATACACGAAGGAGAAAAATCTCATAGATCATTTAATCTAAAATTAAGATGTCAAAAGCTCAAACACGTAAAAGCAGCAAAAGAAACATCACAAATTTATGCATAAAGCCATGCCTATATGACTTTTAAATAATCCAAATGCAGCAATATTAGAAGCAATTTTAAGGATTATTTCCTACTCTCAGTGGCTTCTGCAACATAAAAATCACAATCAACACATATACATCTTATAAAGAACAAATAACGTATTTGTTAATGTTCTACATGTCAATTGAAAACAGTCCTAAGTTAACAACCAAAATAGGAGTTATAACCATAACCGGAGATTGTACTAACTTCAATAAATATATGTATCATTGTCTAAGGGAGTCTGTAATTCCTATCAAATTAAAAAATAATAATAAAAATAATAATAATCTGATTTCACCCAAACCAAGGAAAGAAGACATACAGGACTTCAGCCAAAAACATTCTCCATTCAGCATTGCAGTTAGCAGGGCTTTGATAAGGGGTGGATTCTGTGAGTCAAAGTGACCTGATGTAGTTGCCACTTGGGATGCGCTGCCACTAAGGGGTGACGTATCTTGTTTCTTTTGCTAGTCACAACACCGACTTCAATTCCATTCCTATGTGTTTTAACCAATATACTACCATCATAATGCAAATACCTTATCAAAGCCACATATAACCCAAAGATCTATCCAACTATTATAGGGGAAAAAAATATCATATTTAATGCAGAAATTTAAAAATAAAGAGGAAAACTTACTGTTAGCAGTCCTGGCGAGTTAGTGGTGGGAGGATAGACATTGGCAGGAAGCTGGCTTGACAGAGGGGTTGACCTTCAGATTTCTATCTCCCTCTCTCTCTTCATTTATCTCATTTTGTTTTATGTTTGAACAACACGGCTAAAAGTTAGATGGACATTTTTTCCTATGTGGGAACACCTCTTTAAAGAAAACTATTTTGAAGAAGCTATTTTGACAATATTTTTTATTTAATTCATGCAAGAAATTGGGGAGAACTTATTAATTCTATTGAAATCATAGGTTCGAATGAAGAATTGGGACAGTTGAAGGACACGTTAAGGAAGATGATGAAAATCAGAAAAGTTATTTGGTTTGATAGAGTTCCTATTGAAGCTCGGAAGTGCATGGGTGGTATGGGTATTGGATTGTTTAATAATCTGTTAAAAGAGATTGTAAGTGCTGAAATCGGACTTATAAGATGGTCAAAAAATTCAAAAGCTACCATTGCACATACAATACCGATAAAAAATGGCTATATTGAGAAAAATATTCCAACATCCATTAGTTCTCTGCCATACACCTTCCCAATGCGACTCCCTGGCTACATCTATTGCCCCCTATGAATGATTTCCATATTTTACTTAATGAGATGCCTCAATCCCTCTATATTCAAAACTTACAATCATTTCCCTAGAAGAGGTTGATTAAATGTACTAAACTTATGCGGCACAATCCTCCCAAGTTTAACGAGGAACACACCAATCCATAGTCCACTAAACGAAAGTTGTTAGGTACATCCAAGCCCCCTTGAGTTCTCTTATTAATTTTTGATCTATTAGCAACATGAATAGGGATCATCAAAATTGAAATAAAATATACTTATAATAAAAAAAAATTTGTAAGAAATACATAATTTATTATTATTATTATTTTTTAAAGAAATACATTGGTAGTCTAGATAATGTATTTTTGATAAGAGTGATCCCTCCTCCTTCAACTTGCTTTTGTTAACCTTGATAGAGTACCATATTTTCCTAATAGAAATCCAAACCCACTTCCTACATTTTCACCAAAATCATGTCTTTCTAATAGATATATGAAATATCCATAGTTAAAATGATCGTATAACATTTTTGTGCCTAGCTTACCAATTAGGCAATTACTCCAAAAACACTGCTATCAAGTTTGCTGTCAAGACACTCATTGGCAATAAACACCAAATAAGAGATTTGCCAATCTTCAACATTTAAGTGATCCATGAACACTTTTTTTTTTTTTTTGGTTAAGTAAAGAGATTAGCAAACATCTTTGCCATAAGCACATATAGACATTTCCAAGGTAATATGGTAAAAATCATTAATACTGACACCACCACTTTTTTAGTTTTTTTTTTTTTTTTTTTGGAATCAAAGTGACATAAATAGCATTAGAGTGTTTTCAAACTTGTGGTTATAGAATTACACTTCCCCACAACTTAATATCTAGCCACCATCTCTGGCCAACATCCACTTCAGTATTGTAACATTCAATTTCACTATCTCTAACACTTACTAATCTCTAGCCACCATCTCTGGTAGAAAACAATATATCTCTTACCCTTTTCTCTCTAACAGTTGCATTGCACATTTTCTTTCTATTTCTTTGCTACAAATTCAGGTCCCCAAAAATAAAGTTATTGGAACTCAATCCACCACTCTTATTGATCTACATTTTTCTTTGTTTACATTTTTATTTTCACATGGATTTCTTCTAAATTTTTCTCATTGATTTAGGCATTATTTTATTTTTCATTTTTTATGATTAGGTTTGATTCTTACTTTGGCAATTAGAGCTTTATTTTTACCGATTTGAGATCTAATTAGGGCTTTCAAGTACTTTTTTTTTCCCCCAGGCTTTATTTCTTTTATCAATTACATTGGCTCAGTTTCATAATTTCATTGGGTTTTTGAGATTTGTTTAGTTGAAGATAGAAATATGTGTGTTTATTTTTGGGTTTGGGGTTCTAGTTATTTTTGTAGTTGGGTTTTGTATCTCACTTTTTCATTAGTAATGCTCCTATTTGATGCTTCTCATGCCCAAAAGATTCAGAGGTTCCTCTCTCTGAATTCACTTCAACTGAGTTGAGGTCTTTTATACTTATATTTGGTCTTCATTCCCAAAAGATTTAGAGTATTCTTTATTTGGTCGAACATAATCTGCAAGAAATTCACTTCATGACTTCCTTTTTCTCTCGTTTAAATGGTTGATTGTGTGGATTTTCTATAATGGGTTGCGATCTTCCATTTTTTTTTTTTTGGTATCCCAACCATCTAAAGCCTTTCGGTGTATCTATCCCTTCCAAATTTCCAGGTTGACTTCCGGCTAAGAGAGAGTACGCATGGTAAGTACAAAACTAAAATCAAACCGAAATAGGGAAAAAAAAAAAAACAAAAGAAAATTGAAAAAAATTGAGAAAACAAACATTTTCATGGAGAACCCAAAAACCCGAAGCAAAAAAGAATCAAAACGAAGATCAAATCTAAACATATCCAGGAAAAAAAAAAAAAAAAAAAACCTCAATAAAAAGTAATATAACCGGAGCCGGTTCCGACAATCTGATAGTGGTAGATATATAGTCTAATGGTGTTGATGCTTATAGATTTTTCTTTCTCTATGTGGTTGCAGTGCCGGTGCTCAAAGTCTGGCAATACAACAGTTGAGGGCTTACAAACTCTCGCCTTCTCTCTCTGTTCTGCGTTTTTTTTTTTTTTTTTGGAGTATTGCAAGCCTTTAAATTGTATTCTGTCTGGTTATCTTTCCTTTTATACTAAGAGAGTGAGAGGCTATCACACTGTGTGTTAACGTTGCCAACCAATATAATTTATCGCTTTTTACTTGTAAATGTGCTTTTATATATGGTATTAGATATTGACTTGAATTGAATTGAATTGATTGTTGGATTGCAGACAGACTTTTACATAAATGATAATAAGGTCAAAAATTTGAGTAACCTTTTTTCGCAACTTGCTAGGTAGCAAATTTTGATTGAAGCTATTTATTCTTCGCAAGTGATTTGGATTTGTTTGCCAAAACCTATCGGAAAAAATTGTCAGGGTCTAAAAGAAGTATTAGATGTGTTCTGTGATCTCTCTGGGCAGAAGGTGAGTCAAGGGAAGTCTAGATTTTATTCCTCTTAAAATGTTCTTGTTATAAGGAGGGAAGAGTTTTGAAGCTGTCTAAACTTTCATTCTAGGCCAAATCTGGGAAAAGGATTCCCCTTGGAAACTCTGGGGATCCATGATGTAAGATTTTTATTTTATGATCAAGAAAGTTCAAGGTAGACTTACTGGTTGGAAAGGTCATCTACTTTCCTTTGCTAGTAGAATAGACCTTGATGCTGTGCCTACCTATGTGATATAATGTGTCCTACCACCAACGGAGGATCTTGATTCCTTGGATAGAATTAGTAGGAATTTGTTTGGGGATCAACTGAGGAGAAACTCAAGTTACATCTTGTCTGTCAGAAAAAAATCACAAGGCGTAAGAATGAGGGGATTTTAGGCCTCCAAGCACTGAAACCAAAAAATTTATCCTTGTTAGCTAAAGTTAATTTGGAAATTAAAGGTTCAAAAGGATAAATTTTGGGCCATGATTCTTACTTCTTAGTGGTAATTATAGGAACCCCAATCAACTTTTTTCTGGAACCTGGACTGCCATCAAGAAAGGGTTAAAGTGTATTCATTTAGGGGACTAAATAGATGGATGGATCTAATAGCTCTCTGAATTTCTTGTTTGATAAATGGATTGTTCATTGTTCATCGTAGGGTACACACTAGCTATTGTTGTAGCTTCTAATGTAGATATGGAGTTATGGGTCTTAACTTAAATTTGTTGGCTAATAGAAGTTGAGATTGATGCTAAAAGTGGTTGTGGAATGTGTTGGTGGGGCCTCCTTGCTATAGTATTTCTCATGTATCTCTTACTGCGAATTGCAGGAACCTCCTTAGTTAGATTCTATGGTGAAGAATAAAATCATTGCTTCCAAGCAGTTAACCAGTGTGCAAATGCCCTGGCTAGGAAAAGGGCTGGAATGCAATAGGACTTTAATTTGCTTTTCTATGACAACTTGGGTTTGTATTATGATGGACTTTGTTCTAAATCTGGTTTAGATAGAAGTCCTCTTTTGTTATGTACTTATCAAATGCAATGTCGATAGTTGTAAAACAATTTGTCAATAAACTTGTTGCTGCTTTTATACTTGTATATATATCAATTTGACCATTGGATTTTTTTACCTGTTTATGTGAGGAAGTGATGGAAAATTGGATGAAAGTAAAGAAACTACTTTGAATTGGTATTGACAAAGATGACTAGAGCCAGGATTCCAACATGGGGGCAGGGCCGAGCTTAATTTCTTTTCATGAATAGGCCAAGTTTAATTTAAGCTCATTGAATTTCATCACATTAACACCACAATCTCATATTCGTGGACACAATCTGGGATCACACTACAATTAACAAATACTAATTTCATTGGTGGTGATTTTTCAAAATTTTGTTTGAGGATTTTCAAATACCAGGATGTGGGGTCGGTTTTTGTAGCCCAAGCCCAAAAGATATGGGTTAAAGGCCCAACGAACCCAGAACAATGAATTTGTAGAGAGTGGGTACAAGAGCTGGGTTGGTTATGAAGTATACAATGGTTGGGTAGGTTACTTGGCGTGGTGATAACATGAAATAATGCTTGATTAACTCCATGAAAGAATATCCGAAGAAGTGTTTTATTGAGTGAACAGTGATTACAACGTTTAGAGCTACAGTAAAGCTTCTCTCTCCCTTCTTGTTCTTACCCTCATGTGTCCCTCTTATTAGGGACCCTTCTTCTTTATATAGCATCCTTTCCCATCATCTCCACTGTCCACCTGTTCTTCATCTGCGTATCCATTCAAGTGCACGTCATGTCAGGTGTCTGCTTTAGTTCTTGGTGAGTGGCAGTAGCTGAGGTTGCATTGTTCAGGGGTCTTCTACACATAAATGCGGCTAGAAAAGCTGTTGCAGTGCATTAAATATGGTAGTGGCAGCTTTTTCTTTAGATATCTCATCGTTCTGATTATCCTTAGACCTACCTAGAACTTATCATTATCATTAGGATCGCTAGGAAGATTATACAGACCTTCCTCACATTTGTTTGATCAAGACTATTTGTGGCTGAGGAGTGAGATGTCTTCGGACAAGTGGTGATCTCTTCGGACGGTACTCCCTCCACACAGGACATCAAACACTAGAGGTTGTGAACAAATTAGCTTGTTATCTCTTTTTTTTTTCTTTTTTTTTTTTTTCCTTATGAAGAAATCAAACATTATAGTTGAATTTTCCATGATCTACCAATAAAAAAAAAGCCATTTTAATTATAGGGATTATGTTACAACTTACAACAACATAACAATTCAAATAATTTCTTGACTTCTCCTATATAAAAATTAATTTTTTAATTTTTATTCCATTACTTTTCTATTGAGTTTTCATTTCATTTCATTATTATTATTATTTCAGTTTTAAGATACTTCATCATTCTCTATCTTACAAATCTATTATATAAAAAATTAGTCAAAAAATTAATGCTAATAATTCATTACAAAACAATAAAGTTACAATTTGTTACTTACTTGTGGGTAGGACCAGTCAAACATGCAATACAATTTCAATTTTGGTATGTTCCCACCTTTCCACTAGCCCCTCACTAACAAAGAAAATTTAATACAATAAAATTTTTCTCTCTCTCTCTCTCTTTTCGATGAGTGTAGAGATTTCCTGCCTCTATTCCTTTTTTCGTTGATATTTGTGTTTAGTTCAAAAGTTCAAATAGAAGTCACAACTCAGATGATCAAATAAACCAACAAAAGTTCAGCAATTTTTGCACTAGAATTCAAATGAGAGAGACATTGGTGGTGGTGCTTTCAGATTCCCAACTGCAATTGCTGTGCTTGCCACCATCTACCCCTCATTGCTTTAGGTTTCAGAGTTTCATTCAGTCACTCTCTCTTCCCTTCTCTCGATTAGCCACTTAGAGCATTTACATCAGTTCTTCTAATTTTTTTTTTTTTTGTTTATTTTACAAAAAGAACACACTTTTTTTATTTTACACATGCAGCTACATTTACAAAACATCTACATTAGTTTATCTATTATACACTTCATTTTATTTAAACAATAATAATAATAATAATAATAATAATTATTATTATTATATATTTCTCTCTCATCTCAAACACACTTCCCCTCACTTTCTTCTCTCTGCTTCTCTCATCCTAACCTCGTCCCCCACACCCACACACACAAGGCGAGGTCATATCATCAACTTTGGCAATATCAATAGGGCTCCCACGATAGCAGTGAGGTCATACAACAACATCTCTGCTGGGTTTTCTTATGGGTTTTCGTATGAGTTTAATTTTGAGTTGGATTAGGGTTGGGTTTTTCAATGAGGTTTGGGTTGATTTTGAGTTGTTTTTGGTTTGATTTTATTGATTTTGTGTTTGGAAAATCAACTATTGAAATGGCTTGTGGTGGTGATAGTTGGGTGGTACTAGATTACTGTGGTGGTGGTGGGTTGGTGGAGGTTGATGTTGGCTCTTTTTTTCTTCTTCTTTCATGGTGAAGGTTGAATCTTCTCTTCTTCTTCACGGTGAAGAGAGTACAAGGAAATTAGACAAGAGAGGATGTGAGAGAAAATAATAATAAACAAATGGGATACAAAGCTACAGTAACTTTGTATATATACATGGTTACTGTAGAAATTTTGCATAGAAACTATGTTATAGACCCACTAAAGTGGGTAATTTTTGAACAAAAAATGTGTAAAATTGATAATTTTTTGTATTTTACAATCACTAGTGTGATTGCTCTTAGGTTTTCCTTCTGTATTTTGGTGTCTTGCATGTTTCTCCTAGTTACAATCTACTTGGGTTTTCTTTTTTTTTTTTTTTTTTTTTTTTTGGGGGGGGGGGGGGGGGGGGGGTGGGGGGGTGTCCTGTGTATCTTTATTTTGTATTTCATGTTTTTTTTTTCCCCTCTTAGGTAGAATTTTGCTCTATCCTAATCTTAGTATATCTATGTATAAAACTTTCTTCTAAAAACTTGAACTCCAACTCTTACTCTCCTCCCACCCCACAAGAACTTAAACATGTAGCTTGACTATCATGCCATGGTGTGCATTGTGCAGTGGTAAATTTATTATGTGTTGTTAGTTGGGAAAGTTTGCTATTAGTAATTTTTGTTGTTGTTGGGCTAATTTTTTTGGAATTGTTAATTTTATTTTAAATTTTAGATCTATAATTTTTTTTTATGGTTTTTAAAAAAGATAAATGATATTGTTAAGAGGGGCTAAGTATAATTTTATTGTACCAAATTAATTACTAAAATTAATACACACACACACATACATATATATATATATATATATATATATATATTGCAACTACTTACTAACTTATTTTTATATTTAAAAAACCTATAGAAATAAACATGACAAACCCACATAAAACTATTTAAAAAAAAAAAAAAAAACTTATTTTATACTTACAATTGGGTAATATGTAGTGAGACCACTTGTACGTTTAAGTTCTTGCAGTAAGACTGGTATTTTTTCCCCCGTCAATTTAGTATATAAATTTTGGTACTATAGCAATAGATGTTCTTATTTTTGCACCAAATTATTATTATTTTTTAAATGAAAATGAAAAGGTTTTATTGCAACATCATAAAAGTTCACACGGGATTAGTACTTGTGGGTACTCGAGGACTGAAGAGGAAGCTAAGGGGTCATAATAATGGCCGAGGACTAAGGAGGAAATTGAGGGTCACAATAATGACGTGAAGGTGCTGTAAGTCATGGGCCCAAAGGAAGAAGGTGCCTGAGGAGGGGAAGTTAGGATCTAAAGAGAGTGGATGACAGTGGGAAATAGGGAAGCTTTAGGCTTGGACTAGCCTGTTGCATCCACATTAAGTAAGGCCAATAGCTTTATCAGCCACATTAATGAGGAGGTGACTTGAGCAGTATAGGCCACAGCTAAACAGGTTCCTGCCACCATCTTCTCAGATGTGAAAGGTAACATGTGTCGGAACAAGAGGAGGATGAGGCAGAAATGAATGGTGTAGATGCGATGGAAGGGGGCTATATAAGGAAAGGAAAGGGCATCGCCAAAATGGGGAGAAAAAAGGTGTATAAGAAAAGAACAGGGAACAGTGTTACTTTCCATTCAAATTTAGCCTCCTCGGGAGCCTGTATGTATAGCTTGATGCTTATTCATTTCTTGAACAAAAGTCTGATCTTTGAACGTTAGTGTCTTTGGGTAGAGCCCATTGTTGTTATTCTTTCCCATCTCTTACAAATTTCATTGATTTGGGCCAAGTTTGAGGGGAACACCTCACTATTCTAAATGGGCTCTTACAATTGGCGCTGTTTGTGGGGAACAGCAAGTGCTTGAGGATCTGCCTTGAACAATGATGGCTAACAAAGGCCAAGGTGAGGAAGAGTCAGTTGGCTCCCACAGGGAGAACCCTTTCATTAACTTGGAGCGTAGGAGAGACAAGCAATATACCCAAAGAATTGTGGTGGGGTCTCAACGCACTAAACGTACGAAGCGAAATCGTCTCAAGTCTAGAAATCAAGCCTACCTAAATAGGAGATGATAGCGTTGCAGCGGGAGGTTGATCGTTTGTGCAGAAAGTTAAGGCATAGGAAGCGTGATAGGAAGAGCCCATCTTCCCTATCAAGTAAGGGCTCAAAGGAGAGCCATGACCGAACCTATCGGTGTAAGTCTAGAACTCCACCTAGCGAAACCTACTTAGCCTTCTCATGTTAGGACAATCTAGAGAAAAGCAACAACAGATGTGAAAAAGGGCCTCCTCATCATACCAAGGAAAATGACGCCATGAGTAAAGCCCTATAGCAAATTTTTAAGTCCCCTTTCATCAGGAGGATTAACAAGGCTAAACTCCCTTAACGTTTCTCCCAACCAACATTCACCATATATAACAGAATGACTAACCCCATGGAGCATGTCAGCCACTTTAATCAGAAGATGGCTGTCCATGCCAGCAACGAGGCCTTTATGTGCAATGTGTTCCCTTCTAGTCTCGGGCCTGTTGCCATGCGTTGGTTTGACACGTTGGATGAGGGGTCAATATGGTCCTACAGTAGGGTCCCCAGGCCATTAGATGCTTTACTATCTATGGCCATGAGGGAGAGGGAGACCTTGAAAACCTACTTAGATCGGTATTGGGAGATGTACAATGAAGTGGACAGAGACTTTGAAGATGTGGCAGTAAAGACCTTTAAGGTCAGTCTCCCGACCGAGCATAACCTGAGAAAATCATTGACAATGAAGTCTACCTCGAACATACGCTAGCTTATGGATCGCATAGACAAGTACAAGAGATTAAAAGAGGACCAAATACAGGGGAAAGGGAAGGCTAAAGCATTCCTCAAGAAAAGGGTTCCTCGGAGAGGAGGATACCATAATGATCGACCTCGAAGAGACTTCCCTAGCCACACGACACCCGTGGGAGTTCAAATGATCAACTCACTATTCAAGGAGTCGGTGCACCAGATACTAGAAAAGATAAGGAACAAACCGTTTTTCAAGTGGCCCAACAGGATGGGTGGGGATCCATCCAAGAGAAACCAAAGCCTCTATTGCCATTACTATAGGGACATGGGGCACACAACTAAGGACTACAGGACTGTTCAGGATCACCTTAATCAGTTGGCGAGATCAGGGAAACTTGATTATTTCTTGCACCAGCCTGCGGAATAGGCTAGACACTCGAGGAGTGGGGTACATAGAAACGACAGTCCTCGGCCAGCATTGGGCACCATTAATATGATCCTGGCTAGATCAGGAGGGAACGTTAAGCCAAATCCTCGAGTCATGGGTGTGGCAAGAGGATCCGACTTAGAGACCAGAGACTTGAGTTTTTCTAAGAAGGACAAGTGAGGAACCCTCTAACCGCATGATGACGCCATGGTGGTTACTGTAAGGATTGGGGGCTATGATGTTAGGAAGGTACTGGTTGACCAAGGAAGCCAGGCTGAGGTAATGTACCTAGACTTGTACTGGGGGCTGAACTTGAGGCCCGAGGACTTGGATACGTGTGATTCTCCACCAATGAGCTTCGATGGCAAAATGGTAGTCCTCCAAGGAATGATCAAACTCCCCGTACAAGTCAGAGACGTGGAAATCCAAGTGAATTTCATAGTGGAAGAGGTATTCTCCCTGTATACTACTATCCTTGGCAGACCCTGGCTTCATGCCATGGGAGCTATTTTGTCCACCCTGCACTTGAGGGTCCTACCTACGAAGAGGTGGGAGAGCTAGTGAGCGATCAGGCTATGGCCAGGTAGTGCCTGGTGTTAGCAGTTGCACGGCAATCATTAGAACCTGCCGTGATGAATAAGGATGCATTCCAATAGCAATTAAAGGAGGCTGCAGGTGGGTAGCAGATTGAGACACCAGGAGAATCATTTGAGGAATTAGAGAGGGTAATGATAAGGCTTGATTTGGAGCAATATTTCAAATTAGGCACACAGTTGCCACCCCTAGAAAAGGCAAAACTAATGGAGTTCCTAAGAGCAAACCTTGACATTTTTGCCTGGGGTGCCTATGACATGCTAGGAATTGATCTTGAGTTGACCTGCCACCGGTTGAACGTAAATCCCGAGGCCTTACCACGTAGACAGCCTCTTCAGCGGTCATCCGAGGATCACGCCATGGCAATCAAAACAGAGGTGAACAAGCTGAAGCAGGCTGGAGCTATTAAGGAAATCTTCTACCCCGAGTGGCTGGCTAACACGGTAGTAGTTAAGAAGAAAAACGGGAAATGGTGAGTATGCATGGATTTCACTGACCTAAATAAGGCATGCCCAAAAGTCCCCTTCCCTATTCCTAGAATTGACCAACTAATGGACGTCACAATGGGACATCCTCAGATGAGCTTTTTGGACGCCTTTCAAGGTTACCACCAAATACCTCTATCATTGCCCGACCAAGAGAAAATGGCCTTTCACGCCCTCAATGGAAACTATCATTATCGAGTGATGCCCTTCGGACTCAATAATGCAGGATCCACTTATCAGAGAATGGTAATGTGTATGTTTGAAGGGCAGATAGGAAGGAACATGGAGGCATACATCGATGATATGGTAGTGAAGAGCAAGAGGATAGAAAATAACCTAGCCGATCTGGGAGAAACTTTCTCAACATTGAGAAAACATAAACTATGCCTCAACGTGTCCAAGTGCTCTTTTGGGGTCAATTCGGACAAATTCCTAGTGTACCTGATAACCTACCACAGAATCAAAGTCAATCTGGAGCAGATCAGGGCCATTAATGGCTTGCACCCTCCTCGGAATCCCAAGGAAGTGCAGAGGCTGATTGGGATGATGGCAGCTTTAAATAGGTTCATCTCTCGATCTGCGAACAGGTGTCATCCGTTCTTCCAACTGCTGCACAAGTGGAAGGATTTTCAATGGACCGAGGAGTGCGTAATGGCATTCGAGGATCTCAAACGATACTTATCCAATCCACTGGTACTTTCCCGACCTAATAAGGAGGAAGTATTGTATGCATACTTGGCAATCACCAAACACGCTGTCAGCTTTATCCTAGTTAGAAACGAGGACGGAGTTTAGAGGCCCATTTATTATGTTAGCAAATCCATGCAGGAGGTTGAGATGCACTATCTTCCCTTGGAAAAAGCAATACTGGCCATTGTACACGCCACAAGGAAACTTCCTCATTACTTCCAAGCCCATACCATAGTGGTGCTTACTCAGTTACCCTTACAGGCTCTAATGAGGAAATCTGATTATACTAGTAGGATTGCTAAGTTGGGGGCCTATGATGTCAAGTACATGCCTCAAACAATCAAGATCCACTTATCAGAGAATGGTAACGCATATGTTTGAAGGGCAAATAGGAAGGAACATGGAGGCATACATCGATGATATGGTAGTGCAGGACAAGAGGATAGAAAATCACCTAGCCGATCTGGGAGAAACTTTCTCAACACTGAGAAAACATAAACTACGCCTCAACACGTCCAAGTGCTCTTTTGGGGTCAATTTGAGAAAATTCCTGGGGTACTTGATAACCCACCATAGAACCAAAGTCAATCCTGAGTAGATCAAGGCCACTGGGATGATGGTAGCTCTAAATAGGTTCATCTCTCGGTCTGCAAACAGGTGTTATCTGTTCTTCCAATTGCTGCACAAGTGGAAGGATTTTCAATGGACTGAGAAGTGCGTAATGGCGTTCGAGGATCTCAAATGATACTTATCCAATCCACCGATACTTTCCTGACCCGATAAGGAGGAAGTATTGTATGCATACTTGGTAGTCACTAAACAAGCTATCAGCTTTGTCCCAGTCAGAAATGGAGTTTAGAGGCCCATTTATTATGTTAGCAAATCCTTGTAGGAGGTTGAGATGCGCTATCTTCCCTTGGAAAAAGCAATACTAGCCATTGTACATGCCACAAGGAAACTCCCTTATTACTTCTATGCCTATACCATGGTGGTGCTTACTCAGTTGCCCTTACAGGCTCTAATGAGGAAATCCGATTATACTGGTAGGATTACTAAGTGGGGGACTAAGTTGGGGCCTATGATGTCAAGTACATGCCCCGGACTACCATAAAGGCCAAGTCCTAGCAGACTTTGTAGCGGAGTTTCCTGAAGGTGTCCTTGAGGAGAAAAGCACAACCATGGGTACACCAGTCTCACCAGTCACTACTGCCCCATCATGGCAAGTCTACATGGATACATCTTCCAACCGAAAAGGAGCAGTTGTGGTGATTATACTGATTACACCCGAGAAATTGATAATAGAGAAGTCATTATGACTAGGATTCTTAGCCACTAACAATGAGGTCGAGTACAAAGCCTTGCTAGTAGGGATAAACTTGGTTAAACTGCTAGGAGGAGAGACAGTTGAGTAGTACTCAAATTCTAGGTTGGTTGTGGGTCAAGTCAGTGGTGATTTTAAGGCTCGAGATGGAAGGATGCAGGGGTACCTTGCCAAAATACAAAATGCCCGAACTCATTTCAAGATTTTTATCTTGAGACAAATCCCAAGAAGGCAAAACTCGCATGCGGACTCCTTTGCGATGTTAGCCACTTCACTTGAATCAAGTCTTCCTCAGGTTGTTATTGTAGAAGAGATGGACACCTCAAGTCTCATGAGAGTACCGTCGTCAGGTGTATATAGCATCCATGTGGGGCCGAGCTAGATGGACCTCATAGTAAGCTTTTTGAAGAGAGGGTCCTTACCCGAAGACAAGTTCGAAGTAGAGAAGGTGTGTAGGGCTGCCCCTCGATATTGGTTGTCTGAGGAACAGAAGTTATATAAACGCTCCTACTTAAGACCATATCTATTGTGCGTGCACCCGAAAGCCATGGAGCCCTTATTAGAAGAACTGCATGAGGGCATTTGTGGGAGCCATATTAGAGGAAGGTCTCTAGTGCGCAAGGCTCTCACCTAGGGGTACTGGTGGCCCAACATGCGACAAACCTCACAGGACTATGTTAAAAAATGTGACCAATGTCAAAGGTATGCCCTAAATATTCATCAATTAGGAGGAATTCTGAATCCTTTGTCTAGCCCCTGACCATTCGCTCAATAGGGCCTGGATATAATAGGACCTTTTCCTTGGGCCATAGGAAATCGGAGATGGCCCCTCGTCGGCACAGACTACTTCACCAAGTGGGTAGAGGCCGAACCCCTCTCCAACATCAGGGATGTGGATACCAAGAGATTCATCTGGAAAAACATCATCACTAGGTTCGGGGTACCTCATACATTAATCTCGGACAACGGCCTCCAATTTGACAATAAGGCCTTCAGGAGATACTGTGGAGAACTGGGAATCAGAAACGAGTACTCTATACCTGCATACCCCCAAGGGAATGAGCAGGTCGAGGCCACCAGCAAAGTTATAGTGGCCAAACTGAAGAAAAGGTCGAACGATGCAAAAGGAAAATTGGTGGATGAGCTGCCCCACGTGCTATGGACCCACCGTACCATACCCCGAATATCAACGGGGGAAACCCTATTCTCAACGATGTATGGTTCAAAGGCAGTAATCCCCCTTGACATAGGATTTCAAACTCTGAGAACAGATCAATTCAATGCTAAAGAAAACCACCAGTTGCTCCTGGACAGCCTGAACGTTGCTGACGAAAGGTGAGAAGTGCCAATGGTGAAGATGGCTCACTACCAATAAAAACTTAAGCAACAATACGATAAGGGGGGGTTCAAATCTAGGCCCTTGGCCCCAAGAAACTTAGCTCTGATGAAAGTAATAGGAATAACTAAAAACCCTACTTGGGGCAAGCTAGGTCCTAATTGGGAAGGGCCATATAGAATCACCTCCGTAACAGTTATCAGGGCCTACCACTTGGAGGACTTAGACGAAAATGTGATCCCCTACCCTTGAAATGTAAATAAGCTATGACGTTATTGTTATTGATAAGATCTTCTAACATTTGTATCTCTCTTGATCAAATCACAAAATACTAAATGTTGAATAGAACCTACGACTTGCCTGGCTCCAAGGCCGCAAGCCTAAGGTAAATCAACACTGCAAAAATACTAAGTGTTGAACAGAAACTAGGACTTGCCTGGCTCCTCAGCCACAAGCCTAGGCTAATTCAACACTGCAAAAATATTTTAAGTGTTGAACAGAATCTAGGACTTGCCCGCCTCCTCGGCCAAAAGCCTAGGGTAAATAAACACAGCAAAAATACTAAGTGATGAACAGAACCAAGGACTTGTCTGGCTCCTTGGCCACAAGCCTAGTGTAAACCATCACTGCAAAAATACAAAGTATTGAACAAAACCTAAGACTTGCCCAGCTCCTTAACCACAAGCCTAGGGTAAATCAAAACTGCAAAAGTATCCTAAGTGTTGAATAGAACCTAGGACTTGCCCGGCTTCTCGGCCATAAGCCAAGGGTAAATCAACTTTGCAAAAATACTAAGTGTTGAACAGAACCTAGGACTTGCCTAGCTCCTTAGCCACAAGCCTAGGGTAAACCAACACAGCAAAAGTATCCAAACTGTTGAACAGAACCGAGGATTTGCAAGGCTCCTTGGCCATAAGCCTAGGGTAAATCAACACTGCAAAAATACTAAGTGTTGAACAAAACCTAGGACTTGTGTGGCTCCTCGGCCACAAGCCAAGGGTAATTCAACACTACAAAAGTACCCTAAGTGTTGAACAAAACCAAGTACTAACCTGGCTCCTTGGTCACAAGCCTAGGGTAAATCAACACAGCAAAAGTATCCTCAGTGTTAAACAGAACCTAGGACTTGCTTGGCTCCTCGGCCATAAGTCCATGGTAAATTAACACTGCAAAAATACTAAGTATTGAACAAAACCTACGACTTGCTGGCTCCTCGGCAACAAGCCTAGGGAAAATCAACACAACAAAAGTATCCTAAGTGTTGAACAGAACCTAGGACTTGCCTGGCTCCACGGCCATAAGCCTAGGGTAAATGAACACTGTAAAAATACTAAGTGTTGAACAGAGCCTAGGACTTGCCTGGCTCCTCAGCCACAAGCCCAGGGTAATTCAACGCCGCAAAAGTATCTTAAGTGTTGAACAGAATCTAGGACTTGCTTGCCTCCTCGGCCACAAGCCTAGGGTAAATCAACACTGCAAAAATACTAAGTGATGAACAGAACCAAGGACTTGTCTGGCTCCTCAGCCACAAGCCTAGTGTAAATCAACACTACAAAAACACTAAGTATTAAACAGAACCTAGGACTTGCTCGGCTCCTTGACCACAAGCCTAAGGTAAATTAACACTGCAAAAGTATCCAAAGAGTTGAACAAACCTAGGACTTGCCTGGCTCCTCGGCCATAAGCCAAGGGTAAATCAACATTGCAAAAATACTAAGTGTTGAACAGAACCTAGGACTTGCCTGGCTCCTCAGCTACAAGCCTAGGGTAAATCAACACGGCAAAAGTATCCTAAGTGTTGAATAAAACCTAAAACTTGCAAGGCTCCTCTGCCATAAGCCTAGGGTAAATCAACACCTCAAAAATACTAAGTGTTGAGCAAAACCTAGGACTTGCGTGGCTCCTCAGCCACAAGCCCCGGGTAATTCAACACTGCAAAAGTATCCAAAGTGTTGAACAGAATCTAGGACTTGCCTGCCCCCTCAGCCCTAAGCCGAGGGTAAATCAACACTGCAAAAATAAAAAGTGTTGAACAGAACCTAGGACTTGCCTAACTCCACGGCCACAAGCCCAGTGTAATTCAACACTACAAAAGTATCCAAAGTGTTGAACAGACTCTAGGACTTGCCTACCTCGTATGCCAATAGCCTAGGGTAAATCAACACCGCAAAAATTCTAAGTGTTAAACAGAACCTAGGACTTACCTGCCTCCTCGGCCGCAAGTCTAATGTAAATAAACATTGTAAAAATACTAAGTGTTAAACAAAACCTAGGACTTGCCTGGTTCCTCGGCCACAAGCCTAGGGTAAATCAACACTACAAAAATACTAAATGTTGAACAGAAACTAGGACTTGCCTGACTCCTCGGCCAGAAGCCTAGGGTAAATCAACACTGCAAAAATACTAAGTGTTAGGCAAAACCTAGGACTTTCTTGGCTCCTTGGCCACAAGCCTAGTGTAAATCAGCATTGCAAAAACACTAAGTTTTGAACAGAACCTAGGACTTACCTGGCTACTCGGCCACAAGCCCAGTGCAAATCAACATTGCAAAAATACTAAGTATTAAACAGAACCTTAGACTTGCTTGGCTTCTTCACCACAAGCCTAGCGTAAATCAACACTGCAAAAATACTATGTGTTGAGTAGAACCTAGGACCGGTCTGTCTCCTCAACCACAAGCATAAGGTCAATCAACAATACAAAAGTATCCTAGGTGTTAAACAGAATCTAGGACTTGCAAGGCTCCCCGGCCCTAAGCCTAGGGTAAATTAACACTACAAAAATACTAAGTGTTGAACAGAACCTAGTACTTGCCTGGCTCCTCGGCCATAAGCCCAGGGTAACTCAACACTACAAAAGTATTCTAAGTGTTGAACCGAATCTAGGACTCGCCTGCCTCCTCGGCCACAAGCCTAGGGTAAATCTACACTGCAAAAATGCGAAGTGTTGAATAGAACCTAGGACTTGCTTGGCTCCTTGGCCACAAGCCCAGGGTAATTCAACACTGCAAAAGTATCCTACGTGTTAAGCAGAATCTAGGACTTGCCTACCTCCTTAGCCACAAGCCTGGGTTAAATCAACATTGCAAAATACTAAGTGTTGAACAGAACCTAGGACTTGCCTGGCGCCTCGGCCTCAAGCCTAGTATAAATCAACACTGCAAAAATACTAAGTGTTGAATAGAACCTAGGACTTGCCATGCTCCTCGGCCACAAGCCCAAGGTAATTCAACACTGCAAAAGTATCTTAAGTGTTGAACCGAATCTAGGACTCGCCTGCCTCCTCGGCTGTAAGCCTAGGGTAAATCTACACTGCAAAAATGCGAAGTGTTGAATAGAACCTAGGACTTGCTTGGCACCTCGGCCACAAGCCCAGGGTAATTCAACATTGCAAAAGTATCGTCCGTGTTGAGCAGAATCTAGGACTTGCCTACCTCCTCAACCATAAGCTTGGGTTAAATCAACACTGCAAAATACTAAGTGTTGAACAGAATCTAGGACTTGTCTGGCACCTCGGCCTAGTGTAAATCAACACTGTAAAAATACTAAGTATTAAACAGAACCTAGGTCTTGCCTGGCTCCTCGGCCACAAGCCTAGTGTAAACCAACACTGCAAAAATACTAAGTGTTGAACAGAATCTAGGACTTGCCTGGCTCCTCCACCACAAGCTTAGGGTAAATCACCACTGCAAAAATACTGAGTGTTGAGCATAACCTAAGACTTGCCTGGCTCCTCGGCCACAAGCTTAGAGTAAATTAACACTGCAAAAATACTAAGTGTTGAATAGAATCTGGGACTTGCCTAGCTCCTCAGCTACAAGCCAAGGGTAAATCAATACAGCAAAAGTATCCTAAGTGTTGAATAGAACCCAAGACTTGCAAGGCTCCTCGACCATAAGCTTAGGGTTAATCAACACCGCAAAAATACGAAGTGTTGAACAAAACCTAGGACTTGCGTGGCTCCTTGGCCACAAGCCCAGGGTAATTTAACACTGCAAAAGTATCCAAAGTGTTGAACAGAATCTAGGACTTGCCTGCCCCCTCGGCCCCAAGCCTAGGGTAAATCAACACTGCAAAAATACAAAGTGTTGAACAGAACCTAGGACTTGCCTAGCTCCACGGCCACAAGCCTAGGGTAATTCAACACTGCAAAAGTATCCAAAGTGTTGAACAAACTCTAGGACTTGCCTGCCTCCTATGCCAATAGCCTAGAGTAAATCAACACCGCAAAAATACTAAGTGTTAAACGGAACCTAAGACTTACCTGCCCCCTCGGCCATAAGTCCAGTGTAAATCAACATTGCAAAAATACTAAGTGTTGAACAGAATCTAAGACTTGCCTGGCTCCTCAGCCACAAGCCTACTACAAATCAACACTGCAAAAATACAAAGTGTTGAACATAATCTAGGACTTGCTTGGCTCCTCGGCCACAAGCCTAGGGTAAATCAACACTGCAAAAATACTAAGTGTTGAACATAACCTAGGACTTGCCTGGTTCCTCGGCCACAAGCTTAGTGTAAATCAACATTGCAAAAATACTAAGTGTTCAACAGAACTAAGGACTTGCCTGGTACCTCAGCCACAGGCCTAGTGTAAAGCAACACTGCAAAAATATTAAGTGTTGATTAGAACCTAGGATTTGCCTGGCTCCTCGACCACAAGCCGGAGATAAATCAACACTGCAAAAGTATCCTATGTGTTGAACAAAACCTAGGACTTGCCTGGTTCCTCGGCCACAAGCCTCAGGTAAATCAACACTGCAAAAATACTAAATGTTGAACAGAAACTAGGACTTGCCTAGCTCCCCGGCCAGAAGCCTAAGGTAAATCAACACTGCAAAAATACTAAGTGTTGAGCAAAACCTTGGACTTTCCTGGCTCATTGGTCGCAAGCTTAGTGTAAATCAGCATTGCAAAAATACTAAGTTTTGAACAGAACCTAGGACTTACCTGGCTACTCGGCCACATGCCTAGTGCAAATCAATATTGCAAAAATACTAAGTATTAAACAGAACCTTGGACTTGCTTGGCTCCATGACCACAAGCCTAGCGTAAATCAACACTGCAAAAATACTATGTGTTGAGTAGAACCTAGGACCGGTCTGTCTCCTCGACCACAAGCATAAGGTCAATCAACAATGCAAAAGTATCCTAGGTGTTGAACAGAACCTAGGACTTGCAAGGCTCCTCGGCCCTAAGCCTAGGGTAAATCAACATTGCAAAAATACTAAGTGTTTAACAGAACCTAGGACTTGCCTGGCTCCTCGGCCATAAGCCCAGGGTAACTCAACACAACAAAAGTATCCTAAGTGTTAAACCGAATCTAGGACTGACCTGCCTCCTCGGCCACAAGCCTAGGGTAAATCTACACTACAAAAATGCGAAGTGTTGAATAGAACCTAGGACTTGCTTGGCTCCTCGGCCACAAGCCCAGGGTAATTCAACACTGCAAAAGTATCCTACGTGTTGAGCAGAATCTAGGACTTGCCTACCTCCTCAGCCACAAGCTTGGGTTAAATCAGCACTGCAAAATACTAAGTGTTGAACAGAACCTAGGACTTGCCTGGTGCCTCGACCTCAAGCCTAGTGTAAATCAACACTGCAAAAATACTAAGTGTTGAATAGAACCTAGGACTTGCCTTGCTCCTCGGCCACAAGCCCAACGTAATTCAACACTACAAAAGTATCTTAAGTGTTGAACTGAATCTAGGACTCGTCTACCTCCTCGGCTGCAAGCCTAGGGTAAATCTACACTACAAAAATGCGAAGTGTTGAATAGAACCTAGGACTTGCTTGGCTCCTCGGCCACAAGCCCAGGGTAATTCAACACTGCAAAAGTATTGTCTGTGTTGAGCCGAATCTAGGACTTGCCTACCTCCTCAGCAACAAGCCTAGGTTAAATCAACACTGCAAAATACTAAGTGTTGAACAGAACCTAAGACTTGCTTGGCTCCTCGGCCATAAGCCTAGTGTAAACCAACACTGCAAAAATACTAAGTGTTGAACAGAATCTAGGGCTTGCCTGGCTCCTCTGTCACAAGCCTAAGGTAAATCAACACTGCAAAAATACTAAATGTTGAACAGAACCTAGGACTTAACTGGCTCCTCGACCACAAGTCTAGGGTAAATCAACACTGCAAAAGTATCCTAGGTGTTGAACCGAACCTAGGAATTGTCTGGCTCCTCGGCCACAAGCCTAGTGTAAATAAACACTGCAAAAATACTAAGTGTTGAACAGAATCTAGGACTTGCCTGGCTCCTCAGCCACAAGCTTAGGGTAAATCAACACTGCAGAAATACTGAGTGTTGAGCATAACTTAGGACTTGCCTGGCTCCTCGGCCACAAGCTTAGTGTAAATCAACACTGCAAAAATACTAAGTGTTGAATAGAATTTGGGACTTGCCAGGCTCCTCGGCCACAAGCCTAGTGTAAATCAACACTGCAAAAATACTAAGTGTTGAATAGAACCTAGGACTTGCCTGGCTCCTCGACCACAAGCCGAGGGTAAATCAACCCTGCAAAAGTATCCCAAGTGTTAAATAGAACCTAGGGCTTGCCTAGTTCCTCGGCCACAAGCCTAGGGTAAATCAACACTGCAAAAATACTAACTGTTGAACAGAACCTAGGACTTGCCTGGCTCCTCGGCCAGAAGCCTAGGGTAAATCAGCACTGCAAAAATACTAAGTTTTGAACAAAACATAGGACTTTTTTGGCTCCTTGGCCACAAACCTAGTGTAAATCAGCACTACAAAAATACTAAGTGTTGAATAGAACCTTGGACTTACCTGGCTCCTCGAGCACAAGCCTAGGGTAAATCAACACTGCAAATGTATCCTAAGTGTGAACAGAACCTAGGACTTGCCTGACTCCTCGGCCATTAACTTAGGGTAAATCAACATTGCAAAAATACTAAGTGTTGAACAGAACCTAGGACTTGCCTGGCTCCTCGGCCACAGCCCAAGGTTAAATCAACACAGCAAAAGTATCATAAGTGTTGAACAAAACCTAGGACTTACCTTGTTCCTCAGCCACAAGCCTAGGGTAAATCAACACTACAAAAATACTAAATGTTGAGTAGAACCTAGAACTTGCCTAGCTTCTTGGCCACAGGCCTTAGGTAAATCAACACTACAAAAATACTAAGTGTTGAACAGAACCTAGGACTTGCCTAGCTTCTCGGCCATAAGCCTATGGTAAATCAATACTGCAAAAGTATCCTTAATGTTAAACAGCACCCAAGACTTGCCTGGCTCCTCGGCCACAAGCTTAGGGTAAATTAACATTGCCAAAAATACTAAATGTTAAACAGAAGCTAGTGCTTGCCTGACTCTTCGAGTCACAAGCCTAGAGAAAATTAACATCGCCAAAATTCTTCCAAGTGGTAAATAGAACCCAGGACTTGCCTGGCTCCTCGAGTTACAAGTTCTTGGTAAATTAACACTACTAAATCTCTTCTAAGAGATAAACAGGACTTGGGCCTTCGTAGTTCCCCTTGGTCACTAGCCTAAGCCTTTCTTGGGGTTTCTAAGATAATGCCACCAGGATTGTCCAAATCTGAGTCCTATCCTAAGCAAGTACTGATTGATAAATTTTGTAAGTTACATGAGTTAGCCAACTACTAATGCTGTGATAGATTGCCTAGGCACACTTATTAGAAATATAAGAAGATAACTAGAGCATGGATGACTGACGCATAAGGAATAAAGAATGTATACGAAAAAAGGATGCAATTCTTCCTTCGTTAAAAATTTAATACAAGAAAGAAAAAGAAGGGGGCACCATATATACAACGGCTCACCACCAAAAAAAAAAATCCCTAAGGAACTAAAACTAGGCTTTGGGCTCTTTCTCCTTGGCACCCTTCTTCTCTTGCTGTTTCTTTTCTTGCTCCTTCTTCTCTTTCTTTTTCTTCAAAGGCACCCCCTCAGGCACCCCTTCCTCGGCCTTTACATCCACCACGGTGTCTGGAGATGGGAGCTCTTTCATTGTCTCTTTCCCTTTGGACAAGGTGGGAGAAGGAACCGAGTCTATTTGCCCCACGGAAAAAGGAAGAGCAAGGTTGGGTTCCATTGGAGGCTGAGGGAAAGTGGGAACCAAGCGCAAGGCCAGGGGCTAGAATACCCTCTCATGAGCATGAAGCTCTGACTCAGGGTCAACCTCAACAATGTTCATGGTCTTGTTCCAAACCTCTCAACTAAAGGCAAGAGCAACATCATGAAGTTAGGCAATGAGACTCGCAGCTGTCTTAGTCATACCCGCATCGTAAGTTGCTTGGTCGGCTTGAGCCTTCTTTGCCTCCTTGGCCTCCAGCTACTTGTTCGCCTGCTTTAACTCCACCACTGTAAGATCCATTTTACTCTCGGCCTTCCTTTAGGCCTCTAGGGCCTCGGCGGTTTGCTTCTCATAGCCCTTCAGAGCAGACTCAGTGTTCCGATGAGCCTTTTCCACCTCGGCGAGCTGGGCAAAGGCTTCCTTCAACTTTCTTTCCACCTCAGCTCGAGCTTTGTCCGCAACCTCCTGGCACTTCTCGGCTTTCCTTGCCATGTCCAGAGAATGTTCAACCCATTCCTCAGTTATGAAGGTGGTTTGGACAGCCTGCAAAAAGGAGAGCAAACCAAACAAAGTGAGTATCATATAAAGCCTTATTGAACTAACTTGACAGATGAATAAGTTGGGCGAAGTACCTTGGCAAGATCTTACTTCAGAGACAGGAAGACCTCTCTTTTTCTGAAGGACCTTAGCTCCTCCATATCCTCAGAAGGCACAACACCCTCTCCAGGCATTCCGCCACCAAGCCTGAGCTGCCTTTCTTAGAGTCTCTTAGATTGGCATCATCAAGCACGAGAGCGCCTAAGCTTAGGGTTAAGATGGGCCTCCAAACAAAGGCCTTCCTAGGTTGGTCCCCGCAACCTCCTTAGAAGTCCTAGTGTGCTCAGGCCTTTTCTTTTGCTGCCCTTTTCCTTCCTTGGCTAGGGGCTCAGCAATCTCCCCCTCCTCAGCCACTTTTGCACTCTTGCCTCCTTGACCGCATTTCCTTTTCTTGTCTGCGGCCTCAACTAGAGATGTGTGCGTTGTGGCAGGTGTCTGAGGACATGGTGGCATCGTCATAGCCGGGGAAGAGCCCCCAGCATGGGTTGTCAATAGGGCAAGGAGGTTGGGAGTCTTTTCCTCGAAACCCATATCTGCTGATGCCTGGGCTTGTGAAGTGCTAGGGGCATCTAGACAACAAAAAACATCGAAGTCCCTATTCGTCACCTCCTGAATAGACTCAAACGTGGATTTCGCGGCCTTAGCATCTAATGGGATAGGGGGTTCTTGTGAATAAAGGAGCCTCGCAGCTAAGGAGGCCGGGAGTTGAGTGTTCTGGGTCCCCTCTTGAGGTGGTTTTGGAAGCAGAAAGCCGGGCACAACGACGTCTATTAAAGCCAAACGAGAGTCCCTGGCTTTAATGACGTTCTTCAGACTCTAAAACCGCTTGATGGATGGTTTGTACCCTAGGATAACGTGGGCCGCCCTTAGCTACCCATCCTTATGCAACAATATTTAGGACCTAAGGATCCTGTTCAAGTCCTTGAAGTTCACTAAATGTTTGGCAGGGGCTGTGTGGTACTCATCTGGCAAATAAAACCATAAAGGTTGTTAGTGAAACAAAAGAGAAAAAGGAAAGAAAACTATAACACCAATTAAGCTAAGCAAAATCCTAAGTGTGACGTCCTCAAGAATGATACTTGGTTCCCCCTTCTGGATGGGACAGTGCATCCCATCATGCCATCCTCTCGAGACAATAAGGAAATCCTCGTCCATGCCTTTACTCGAGTCCGGTAGGCAAGAGATTAACCTAACTGAGGGAACCCTACATTTCATGTAGTACTTGGTTTTCTCCCCCTTCTGGCATTGGTATACCCAATTTACATCATGTCGGGTAAGACTCGTCCTCATCCTACGGTTCAATGCGTCTACACACCCAAGGATTCTAAAGATATTAGGTGAGCATTGAATCGAGGTTAACCTATAGTTCATAAGATAATCATGGGTTTCCTTACCCATAGGGAGTTCCATCCCACCTTCAATAAAGGCGATCATAGGAATGACCACAGACTCGGAAGATCTATCTAGGACCAACCACTCACCCTTCTCACAGTGTCGAATTTCCACGTCATTGGGGATTCTATATTGTGCCCTAAAGGTTGCCCTAGCCTCGATAGTGTCCACTAATTTAGCGTATCTACCCATAACCCTTTGGGAGATAAAGTATGAAACTTGTGAAAAAGAAGGTACAAAGGAAAGCAACACACCTACTGATGAACACAAAAAGGGCTCCCCGAGAGTTTTTTTTCTTCAACTTAGATCGCCAGAATGCTTAAAATGAGCCTCAACTAGCTCCAAGTTCTCCTTTTATAGGAGGGTAAAAAGCGAGCGGCAAAATTCCCACCCATCTGTGTGGAGAAATGAGAACCGTACGATCCTGATCAAATCGTTAAACATGGGGAGACAAACAGCCACCTAGAGCCATAAACGCAAAATCATGGAGTTCGAAGCGTCAGGAGCATGCAGAAGTCAGGAGAAAGGATGTTGATACGTAGGAACGCGTATGGCACGTATGTATCTCGTTTAGAACACTAAAACTCTACGTTTGTCCCTAAACAAACAGTGAAAGTTTTAGGACAAACAGTGAAAGTTTTAGAGGGCTATTGTGGGCACCCGGGGATCGAGGAGGAAGTTGAGGGGTTGTAATATTGGCCCGAGGACCGAGAAGGAAGTTGAGGGGTCACAATAATGATGTGAAGGTGCTGTAAGTCACAGGCCCAAAGGAAGAAGCTGCCCGAGGAGGGGAAGTTAGGATTTGAAGAGAGCAGATGATACTAGCCTGTTTCATCTACATTAATTAAGACCTACAGTTTTATTAACCGCATTAATAAAGAGGTGACTTGAGCAGTATAGGCCACATCTAAACAGGTTCTTGCCACCATCTTCTCAGATGTGAAAGGTAACATGTGTCGGAACAAAAGGAGGAGGAGGTAGAAATGAATGGTGTAGATGCGATGGAAGGAGGCTATATAAGGAAAGGAAAGGGCGTCGCTAAAATGGTGAGAAAAAAGGTGTACAAGAAAAAAACAGGGAACAATGTTACTTTCCATTCAAATTTAGCCTCCCTAGGAGCCCGTATGTAAAGCTTGATGCTTATTCATTTCTTGAATATAAGTTTGATCTTTGAACATTAGTGTCTTCGAGCAGAGCCCATTGTTGTTATTCTTTCCCATCTCTTACAAATTTCATTGATTTTGGCCAAGTTTGAAGGGAACACCTCACTATTCTAAGTGGGCTTGGGTCCTAACTCTCTTTTTTGGCCCTTACAGTACCTTTTTTTTTTTTTTTTTTTTTTTTTTACAATTTACTAAATGGGTAAAGATGAAAAAAAAAAAACAAAAAAAAAAAAAAAAAAAACAAAAACAAATTAAGAAGCTCTTACTCCAACATTATATAAAAGTTCTAGAAATGCTGCAATTAACACTTCTTAAAATTTTTAACCGAAATTTGGGTTCTAATTATCACATTTGGTAGAAACTTTTATTGTCAAATAAGAGATGTGAAGCTCAATCCTCATGTACACAAAACTAATTGGTGTTTTAATCTAATAATAAAGGACAGTTATTATTTAGTGGCCATAGATTGATATTTATATCTATAAATTAAATAAAATATAAAAAAATTACTCCACTTTTTTCTATATTTAGTATTTTTTATAAACAAAATTTTATATATCAAAGAGGAGGGTAAAAGGGCCAATCTCATTTCTAACTTCTGAGAGAAAGATCCAGTGGGAAGGAAGGGATGGCAATAGGCCAATCCTAATTACAAAATTTTGCCCAAGGGGCAATATTATTAGACAAAAAATGTACATGTATGGAAACAAAAAACAAAGTCCAAAAGAGAAAAGAACTTAGAGTTAACTTAATATAACTAGAAAAGAGAGCTAAAGATTTTGGTGGAGAAAAGGAAAAACTTTAGAATCTCCTTCGAAATCAACAAATTTCATAATCACCTTCAAAGCTAAAAGGACAATTTTTGAATCTCCTTCAAACACAACAAACATACTATTAGTATTACTATGAGTAATTACCGTTTGACTAGCCTTTTTTTTTTTGGGAGAACTAACGACTACAAATTTGGTTGCAATCAATAAATACAATTTCACTTAATATCGTTTTATTAAATGTAAATTTTTACAAATCTATCATTTGAATAACATTTGTTTCTTACATCTTTCATTTTTGCAAAAAAATTTATATTTTCAAAAATATACATAAAAAATAAATTTATGAATCAAATAGTAAATAATATCTATTTGGTATAAAATTTAACATGCAAGTTGAGAATATAAAAAAAATATGCAATCCAACTACATTTTTTACTATCTAATTTTTGTTAGTAGAAATTGTAGCGAACTTTACCCCTTATATTTAATATCTTAAAAAATATATATAAAAGATAAAAGCCAGATGTTGTGTGTGTTGAAGAAGGAAGATGAAGTCTGAGTCTGAAAAGAAGAAGGTTGAAGAAGAAGCCTAAAAACGACTACGTATTGATTAAACAAAACACATCGTTTCATTTAAGTGAACATGCACCAAACACATCGTTTTACTTAAGAGAAGACTTCATTAATAAAACGGTGCGCTTGGCACTACTCAAGCATCTGTGTAGTTTAGGAGCAAAGATTCAGTTAGTTAGTCTTAACAAACTTCCTAATTTATAGGGATTTAGTTTCAGATATTTTGGGTATTAACTTAAGCATCTAGGCAGATTCTTGTTGTATATATATACCTGAATGAGCACAGGTGATTTATTATGTAGAAAACACTAAAATTGAATTCAATTCTTCTATTCATTCTCTCTCTCTCTCTCTCGTTCTGTTCTTCTCTTGCTTTCTTGCTATTTCCTTCTTTTCTTAAGCTTTTCTTTCTCTGTAATCTGTATTTCTTTGTTGATTCAACTGGTGATAATCTTCAAGAACTCAGTTCACTAGTTTCTGAGTTTTCTTCATGGTATCAGAGCACACTACTACTGCTGCTACTCAATCTTCAACTATGGCTGCCTCAAGTTCAACAATGGCATCGTCTTCATCCACTTCCTCAATGTCATCAAATCTGGTAAACCAGCCTCTTTTGATTCTCTCTAATATGTCCAATATGATGACAATAAAATTAGATAATACGAACTATATTGTATGGAAACATCAGATTTCCATGGTTCTTGAAACCTATTCCCTGTATGAGTTGCTTGAAGAACCTCAACTAGTTCCTGAGAAATTTCTCAAGGATTTATCTGGATCATACACTACAATTGTGAATCCAGATTTCTTGATTTGGAAATCAAAGGAAAAGGCCTTAATTACCTTTATAAGTTCAACTTTGTCTTCGTCTATGCTTGCACTCACTGTTGGTTGTGCAACTGCCATAGAAGTCTGGAAGGTGTTGGAAAATAGATTTTCTTCAGTCTCAAGGTCTCACATCATGAACCTTAAGAGTGAACTTCATAACTTGAAGAAAGGAAGTGAGTCTGTGGATGTGTATCTGTAGAAAATTAAAGTTGTAAGAGACAAATTATTGGCTGTTGGAGTTATTGTCGATGATGAGGAATTACTCCATATTGCAATCAAGGGACTACCTAAAGAGTTCAATGCATTCAGATCAGCAATCAGGACCAGGAGCACTCAGCTTGGTTTTGATGAACTCTCAACCTTGTTAAATGCAGAAGAAGAATCTCTCAATGATGGTTTGGAGGTTAAAGACTCTATTTTTGCTATGGCTGCATCAACTAATCAAAGGTCAAATGGTAATGGTTATAATCATAACCAAAATAGGGGTAGAGGCCGAGGGAACTTCAACTTCAATAATAGAGGAGGAATAGGTGGTAGAGGCTCAAATGGTCAGTTTTCTCAGTTTAATCATTTCAACCACTTCCAGCAAGGTCAATCCAGTATAAGTGGTCCTAAATCAAATAGGCCTATATGCCAAATCTGTGAAAAGCTTGGGCATATAGCTGTAGATTGTTATCACAGAATGGATTATGCCTATCAAGGCAAGCATCCACCTACAAAGCTTGCAGCAATGGCCACAGCCTCAAATGCTTATTTCAATCAAGATCAACCTTGGCTTGCTGACAGTGGAGCAACTGATCATGTCACTACTAGTCTCAATCAGCTTAGCTTCCCTAAGCCATGCACCACTCAGGATCACCTCACTGTTGTTAATGGACAAAACTTACCAATTACTCATACTGGTACTGTTCTAATTTCATCTTCTTTCTCTAATATTCAACTTAATAATGTCCTTAGAGTACCCTCAATTGCCTCTAACCTTGCTTCTGTCTACAAAATTTGTCATGACAATCACTGCTGGTGTTATTTTGATAAAAATATTATTTCCATCCAGGCCTTGGACACAGGGAAAATTCTCTACCAAGACAAGAGTGAAGGGGGAGTTTACCCTATCTATCCTTATCATGCTTCTCGGCCCTTTCCATTTCATAGAGTCTGTAATAATGTTTCTAGGTATTCTGATTTCAATAAGACCCTTTGGCATATGAGACTTGGTCATTCTAATGATCAAGTTCTCAACTGCTTGTTTCCAAATGTCAAGTTTGTACAAAATAAAGTCAGTCCTGTGATTTCTACTTGTACTCATTGCTTATATGGTAAAATGCATAATATTCCTTTTCCAAATTCTCAATTTAAAGCTTCTGCTCCTTTTGAACTTGTGCATTCTGATTTGTGGGGTCCTGCCCCTACTCTATCTGTCAATGGGTTTAAGTATTACATCTTATTTGTTGATCACTACTCTAGGTTTATTTGGATTTATTTCCTAAAGTCCAAATCTGAAGCTTTTTCTAAGTTTGTTCAATTCAATGCTATGGTTGCCACTCAATTTTCTTTGAAAATCAAAACCTTTAGATCCGATGGAGGGGGTGAATTTACTTCCAATGAATTTAGATCTTACTTAGCCAATCATGGCATTTCTCATCAAACTTCTTGCCCTCATACCCCTCAACAAAATAGAGTTGTTGAGAGGAAACACAGGCACATCATAGAAACTGTTATTACCCTTCTATCTCAATCCTCTTTGGATTACTCCTTTTGGTCCTTTGCAGCTCAGACTGCTGTTACCTTGATCAATTTGCTCCCTACTTCTGTACTTTTTTGGAAATCTCCTTGGTTCAATCTTTACTCTTCCTTCCCTGATCTCAACCATCTTAAAACTTTTGGGTGTGCTTGTTACCCTAATCTGAGGTCTTACACAGTTCATAAACTTGAACCTAGAACTAGCGAGTGCATTTTCATTGGCTATCCTTCTCAGTCTAAAGGTTACCTTTGCCTTAAGCCTCTTACAAACCGTGTGTACACTTCTAGGCATGTCTTTTTTGATGAGTCCAAATTCCTTGCTGCATCACCTGTTCAATCTGTGTCCTCTAATAATCTAACTCCTATTGTTCCTACTTGGTTGTCAAATCAATTGTATCTTCACTCCACAAATCAGTCCTCCTTACTTGGTCCATATCCATCTCACTCCCCTAATCTGTCACATTCCACCTCAACCACACATAATTCAGATTCTTCCCTCTCCCTTAACATCACTCCTACTCCCCTTTCTTCTCCTTCAACTTCTCCTCATCTTCCATTACCTTCCACTGCCACTGTCCATGTTCCTGACCATATTCCCACCCTCACTGATCCCGTTTCTTTACCTTTTCCTCACCATGACTCTCCTCCATCTGTGCCCTTACCTCTTCCTACAATTCATTCCCATCCTATGCAAACTAGGTCCAAGAGTGGTATTAATAAACCTAATCCCAAACTGTGCTATAAGGCTACTATTGATTATACCTATACAGAACCCCCTTCCTTTAAAATTGCTTCTAAGTATCCCAGGTGGTGTGAGGCAATGGCTGCTGAGTTTGAGGCTCTTTAGAGACAGCAGACATGGTCTCTTGTTCCTGCTCCTCCACATATTAACTTGGTTGGCTGCAAATGGGTGTTCAAGCTTAAGTTGAATAGTGATGGTTCCATTTCTAGGTACAAGGCCAGACTTGTAGCTAAAGGATTCCATCAACAGGCTGGTGTGGATTTTCATGAAACCTTCAGTCCTGTGGTTAAGCCTGCAACAGTGAGACTGGTTTTGGCTATTGTCGTGAGTTATAGATGGGAATTAAGACAGTTGGATGTGTCAAATACTTTTCTTCATGGATTTCTCAAAGAAGAGGTCTATATGCATCAACCCCCTGGATATGTGGATCTTGTTCATCCAAATTATGTCTGCAAACTTCACAAGTCTCTCTATGGTCTCAAACAAGCACCAAGGGCTTGGTTTGAACGATTTGCATTCCACTTACTTCATCTCGGCTTCACTGCCTCCATGGCTGACAACTCTTTGTTTGTGTTCTGCTCAGCTCACACTATCATTTATCTCCTTTTATATGTGGATGACATCATTGTTACTGGAAATGATTCCACTCAAATTCAAAATTTGATTACAACCCTTGGTCAAGTGTTTGAACTCAAGGATTTGGGACCTCTTAACTATTTCTTGGGCATTCAAATTGCAAAATCCACTCATGGTCTCACTCTAACACAGACTAAGTATGCCTCTGATGTGCTTCATCGGTTTCATATGGAGAACTCCAAGCCAACCAAGACTCCTTCGTGTCCTTCAACTCGTTTGGTCCCTCATGATGGTGTTCCCCTTTCTGATCCAACTCAGTACAGGAGCATGGTAGGTGCTCTTCAATATTTGACATTCACTCGTCCAGATATTGCCTTCAGCGTTCATCAATTGTGTCAGTTCATGAGTCATCCTACTACTACTCACTTTGATGCTGCTAAGAGGCTCCTTCGTTATATCAGAGGCACTCTTCATTTTGGGCTTTCTTTTACCCCAGGGCCTTTAACTCTTTCTGCGTTCTCAAATGCGGACTGGGTTGGAGATCCTACAGATAAAAGGTCTACTACAGGGTTGCTTGTGTTTCTTGGGCCTAATCTCATTTCCTGGTCTGCTAAGAAACAGAGCACCGTGTCTCGTTCTTCTACAGAAGCAAAGTATCATGCTTTAGCAACTACTGCTGCTGAGTTGGCTTGACTTCGAATTTTGTTTAAGGAACTTCGTATTTTTCTTGCTCACGTTCCTGTCATTTGGTGTGATAATATCTCGGCTATAGCTCTTTCTGCTAATCCTGTTTTTCATTCTCGCACCAAGCATCTAGAAGTGGATAATCACTACACTCATGAGAAAGTTCTTCAGAAACAATTACAAATTGGGTTTGTTTCAGGCCGTGACAATTTTGCAGACATCTTTACTAAGTCCCTTCCTGCTCCTTCATTTCTTCTTCATACGTCCAAACTTCTGGTTGAATATTCCCCCATCAGTTTGAGGGGGGATGTTGAAGTAAGGAAGACAAAGTCTGAGTCTGAAAAGAAGAAGGTTGAAGAAGAAGCCTAAAAACGACTGCATGTTGATTAAACAAAACGCATCGTTTCATTTAAGTGAACATGCACCAAACGCGTCGTTTTACTTAAGAGAAGACTTCATTAATAAAACGGTGCGCTTGGCACTACTCAAGCATCTGTGTAGTTTAGGAGCAAAGATTCAGTTAGTTAGTCTTAACAAACTTCCTAATTTCCAGGGATTTAGTTTCAGATATTTTGGGTATTAACTTAAGCATCTAGGCAGATTCTTGTTGTATATATATACCTGAATGAGCACAGGTGATTTGTTATGTAGAAAACACTGAAATTGAATACAATTCTTCTATTCATTCTCTCTCTCTCTCTCGTTCTGTTCTTCTCTTGCTTTCTTGCTATTTCCTTCTTTTCTTAAGCTTTTCTTTCTCTGTAATCTGTATTTCTTTGTTGATTCAACTGGTGATAATCTTCAAGAACTCAGTTCACTAGTTTCTGAGTTTTCTTCAGTGTGAGGTGTGAGGAGTGAGGAGTGACAGTAGGGTCTTCACTTCACTTTACTTTTATCCAGTAAATAAATCACAAAGGCAGAAACCCAAACAACACACATCATCGAATGAATTAGCAATGTCTCAGCCGAGAACAAAGCCTAAATTATCGTCTGTGTTTCTCCCAGACCACATCATTGACGATATCCTCTGTTGGGTACCAGCGAAATCCTTAATCCGATTCAGGTGCGTTTCCAAATCTCGGTACTCATTCATCACAAACCCCACTTTCATTTCCACACACTTCAACCGAGCCAAATTGCTATTTTCCAATGAAGAACACAGCAACAATCATAATGGTTTTTTGCTATATACACCACTACATGTGGATCCTCTTCTTAATAGCAGAAATTTGTGTACTGTTGTTTGCAATAGCGACGGCGCATTGAGCAACAACATTTCTAGGATCGAAATACCCTTTAGTCATTCTCGGATAATGGGCTTTTCTAATGGCATGTTCTGTTTTGCTAGCTATTTGGAAAACTGTAGACATATAATGTATTTGTGGAACCCAAGCATTAGGAAGTTTAAGATGCTCGCTGCTACTGCAAACATCGCCAACTTTTATACTCAGGTTGCTGTTGGTTTTGCGTATCATTCTCAAAACAATGACTTCAAGGTTTTGAGAATTGTGTGTAATGAGCCTGCTGAGGCCGAGCTTTATACACTGAGTACGGATTCGTGGAGAAGGTTTGTCATATCAGTTGAATCATCAACTGGGTCTGGACTCAATGGATCCATTAGTGGTATTGATGATTCACCCTGTGTATTTTTAAATGGAGCTCTGCACTCTATAGCATGTACTGCTTTGCGACACCATTTCATCTTGTCCTTTGATCTCAATGATGAGAAGTTCCGAGAGATAATGCTGCCGTGGAATTACTTTCATGGACTTTATCGACATTTATTGGGATTTTCTCGATATCTTGCAGTGTCCCAGGGATTGTTGACTTTCATTGTTTTTGGTAAGAGTCCAGCTGTTGCAAGTAGTTTTAAGTGCCTCATATGGGTGATGAGGGAGTATGGGGTGTCCATGTCTTGGACTTCAAAGATTGTAAATCTAGGTTGGGTTGACAGCTTCTATGGGTGCACCGACAATGGTGAATTTCTCATTGAGAAGTCCAATGGGCACCTTTTCTCATTCAATCATGAGAGTCTAGAAGAGAATTGTCTTGGAATTCAATTTCCTGCATGGGTAGTTTTCACAAGTAATTTAATGGAGAGTTTGGTTTTACTCGAATAGAAAGATTAGTAGGTTGGAGTTTCTAATCAAGTGCCTATCCTCATGAAATCGAAGTTGTCGTTTCACAGTTGTTACATCATATGAAGCTGTTAGGAGGTTTGTTCTCTATGTAATTTGTGGTTAACTGACGCTGTTATTGTGTTCTGTCTTCTTTCCTGTTATTGCTGACATGAAAGTATTGCTTTGATGTGGGAGGACTAAATTGGTGGGGGGAGGGATTAGAAATGTTGTCTGCATTCTAGAACAAGGAATATCATGATGAAACGTCAATATTATGTAATTTCATTGGAAATGTTGATGTCATTGTTGTTATTATTTTGTATTAACTTCTTAGGATTTTGTATATCACACAACTTTTTAAAGCTCTTGCATAGTTTTAGTATACTCAGATTTGTAGATTTGATTTGCACAACTTGGTATTAAAAATGGCTTTGCCCTATAAGAGACATTTTAATAGAAATTGTAATATACGTGGCGGGAAATCACTTTCCCAAACCGTAAATCATCCCATGCCTTGCATGTGGTTATGACCCTACTCTCATTTTCCCATAACATTATTTAACAAATGGAAGATATAACTTTTCTTTAGCCAGGAGCCTTAATCTTGTGCATAAATTTTGCCAGTTCATGCTTGTTCTAAATATTTGGATTTTGGATCCTTTGGAGTGATGGCATAAGTATGTCCTGTTGTAGAAACTTAAAATTTTAAAATTATTCAATCAAAGAGTAGAGCGGGGCTAAGCTTCTCTGTAGAACATAGTAAACTTCACAAGTTGTTCCCTGTCTAGAGGAACATGTGAAAACTAGCACATGACGCAAAGTTTTGAGCTAGAGAACCTCCTACCACAAAGGAAATTTCTATCAGTGCTGCAAACTTGCATCACTATGGAAAGTGATTAAAGAGAACACCCTTAGATGATTTCAAATAAATTTCACTTGCTGCCCATGTTTAGGGTATGTTCAGTAGTATGTGAACGTAAGGGTTGTTTTCCTGCTAAAAAGAAAAAGCATCCAACCTCTTCCCTTGGCTGTGCCTTATTGAGTTGAAATTGTCTGATGAAATTGCTCTTTCCATATCTATGTGATTTGGAAATGAATTTGGAATTAGATTTCATATACAGTTAGGAGTAATGCAAGCATAAAAAAGTGGAGCTTAGTAGAGATGTTATGATGATGAGTCACAATTTCTTTTTGAATTGGCTCCCAACTATTTTGGCACAACTCTCCATTGTAGCTAAAGACATGAATAAATTGCTCATCTTATTCTGCTTATTGTAATTAATACCTTTAATATTTCCAATTTTCATTAAGTAAATCTATACTTTTCCAAGTAGATGTATTTTCCTCCATTTGAACCAGCAATGGAGCAATTATCTGGGAGACCCCTATGACTAGAGGTTTGAAAAGAAACTGGAAAACTCTGTTCTGCTGATGATTACTTCAATCTTCAGGTTATAGGGATTAATTGTGGTTTGGCCACTGAAGTGGTGACAGAAGTGGAATGCCTGCACAGCCCCTTTGCATCATCAAGGATATGGATATTGATGAGCATTTGTGATTTAATTCACAGACACGAGCAGCAGTTTCTATATAAGGTAAAAGGGAAAAGTTAACGGATGTCTTAAATGCATTGGTTTAGGAAATATTTTTAGAAACTTTTTATGGGAAAAGAAATAAGCAATTAATTTTTTTTTTTTACAGTTTTTCATATTTCCTATAAAAGTGGTGTCAAAAATTTCTTAAAATAGTTTATTAACAATTATCTAAAGGGCACCTATTAACAGAACTGAAGGTAAGATATTAATTTAATCACAAACACATAATTTATAGTCTTCCTTGTGAGGTTGCAAAAGTCACGTAAGAAAAAACCATATTTAGGTTTAGGGAAAAAGTTGAAGGCGGAACCCTATCTGCACTGCAATTTCAATTAATAGGCTTTGTTTTAAAATGAAATTGCATCGCAGAAATGTTCACAGTTTTTTCTATTCAAATGGAATTCAAGAATGTTTACGATATGCCTGATCAGCCCCCTCAAACTTCAAATAATTTTATGTAGAGAGCTTGACAGTGCTACTGATTTGACGGCCATGCTAGGCCATGAACTGTTGTTGGCAAGCAAGTAGAGAAAAAGATAAATTGCTTTGTTCTAGAAAAATGTCTTGGAATAGGGGCTGTACCAATAGGATCAGAAGAAATGTTATTGAATGATTTATTTAAGGATTTAGCTAGTTCTGGAAATTGTAAGAGACACATTATGCCAGACTTGAAGTTGGAACCCAGTGGGAAGCAATTTTGAAATGGATTTAATGTTGGAACCATTTTTGTTGTAAATTGTTTTCATCAAATTATAGTTTCTTTCATTTTAGTTAAATTAGTTAGGTTAATGAATAAAGCGTGCACTTTATAGCATATATTCGAGTCCACCAATTCATTTTTTTCTTTGAGGTGGTGAGAGATTTCAAGAGATGATGCTGCTAAAGAATTGATAAATGGATTCCTTCTGATCTTTGAAAGACTTGTAGTGTTCAAGGGATCAATAGCTTTGATTGTTTTTGGTGAAACTCTAGCTGAAGAGAGTGATGTATGCTAAAAATGGGTGATGGAGTATGATGTTGTTGAGTCTTGTATTGAAACGGGTGTGCTATTGGATTTGTTAAGAGGTTCTGGGTGTTATATGTCACTTGATTTTTGTTTCAAGAATGACGTGCACATTCTTGAACATGGAAATGTCATGGTGTATTATAAATACTTAGCCAACATAATCTTATCTCAGTTTTATGTCCTTGTGAGACAACATGAACAATTAGTAGCTTAATATCTAACTTCTGCAATTATACCAGACGCAAAATTGTGTTATTGATCTTAAGCGGTCATTCAAATTGTTTATTTCAACATATCGAATAGAAGGCTTTTGATTTTGAGCACATTTATAATTGCATATATGTTTTTTTTTTTTTTTTTTTTTTTTTTTTATTGTACTTGCAGATGTTTAGGGTTTGCTGAAATTTATAAAATTATAGAAATATACTAGTTTCTGTAATATAGGTATGCTTGAAAGTTGACACTTCTTTAAGTTTGTATGTAGAAAGGGCCTAAGTCATATTTTGGACTATATATATGCTAATTTTTCAATGCAGATATGGAATTCATTCTTTGTACGAGCTTTGGTATATAGAGCTTATGAAACTATTTGCTTTGTTTTGTTTGCCCACTACCGACTGGCACTGGTGCTAGTCTGTGACTCTATAAAAATATTATTTCTTCTTCTTCCTAGCTAGTCGTTTGATAAGTAATTCTGATTTTGGATAAATCATCATATTATGATGTTTGGCTTATCCAAAGTAGATATGATTGCATGGTCTGGATTAGGTCCAGTGCTTCCAGTGCACTAGACTTGGTCAGATTGTGATGCGTGTCCAAAAGTAGACACATATTACCATCTCAACAGGTCTAGTGCCACTAAACACTAGACCCAAACTGCTCCCATGATTGCAAATACAAGTGAGTGAATCATGATTATTGCAAATGAAAGAAATATGGAAACCCAAGCCTTTGGTGAAGAAATGTGCATGTTAGCAAGCCCACTTAATTCTTGGCATCAGTATTATTTGGGAAAGAACCTTGCATCCCATCCTAAGCAAACTTTAAGAGACATTCCTCATGATATAAACTAGGTTTTCTAATTAAAAAAAAAAAAAAAAAACAATTTTGATTCATCTTAGATGCCCCAACATCCAAGGTAAGTTCACTGTAAATCTGCTTATTATTTGGATCAATTTGAAAATTCCAACACCCAAGCCCTCTATCCAAGCAACAAACAATCGTGGAAATAGAATCCACTAATAAGTGCTAAAACACTTGTTATTAAAAATCGCAGGTAATGATGCACTCGCTGTAAAAGTAACCTTGAATAGAAATATGGACACAATCGCATGTACAACGTGGCCTCTGCAATCAATAGAGCATCTCGTCATCTCATGCCCTTTCACAATCATCATATGGTCTCTCACAGTTTGGTCCCGGAATTTCTCTACTATAACTAGAAAATTTTAGTTCAAAAAGTTCGATATTTTAAAAATTGTTTGTCAAGGCCAACCTTGGCCCTCGGAAATAGTTCAATACTAACCGGGCGTATTTTGTTGACCTTGACAAATAATATGCTTTTTTGTGAGAATTTTTATTGAGCCTCACAAATAATATGATGGGAAATTCACCAAAAGATTGATAAATTATGAGCAGTAGACCGGAATGGACCAAATTAGACCGAATTAGAATGAATGGACCGAAATGGACTGAAATAGACCGAAACAGACCGACATAGACTGAAATAGACCGTATTGACTGAACTAGATCGAATAGACCAAACTGTACTGAATTGGGCGGAAGTAGACCGAATTGAACCAAGCTAGACCAAAGTAGACCGAATGGGCCAAAATGCTATAATGATGTGGCTCAACAAAAGTATAGTAACAATAAATAGTAATACTACGCCTCAGCTTTTATATATGATATAAATTTGCAAAGTACAACATTTGCCCATAATTTATAAAGGCGAAAACATCATTTTGGTCTCGACATTTTGAGGTCACAGTCAATTTAATCTCTATATTTTAATAACAGTCAATTTAGTTTATGTTATTTTCAACTTGCAACCAATTTAGATCTTACCATTAACTCATTAATGAAAAATGCATAAATAGCAAATGGTTTACACTGTTGGCACGCCTAGTATTAAACTATTACATTTTATGATGATGTGTCTAAATTTTAGTAAACACATCAGCATAGATGACAAAAAAAAAAAAAAAACAAAAACAAAAACAAAAACAAAAACAAAAACAAAAAACCGTGACCTTTTAAAAAAGTATTTGTCTATGACATTTATTTTAGCTAACAAAATATGCCAACTACCTTCTTTTTTTCTTTTTTGAGAGGAAATATGCCAACTACCTAACTTATAAACGGAAGAAAATTCTTAATACATGTCTTAATATACATCAACTACCTAATTTTTAGAGTAATATATATATATATATATATATATGTGCTAGTGTTTTTCAAGGCGTGTAGCAGTCCAAAATGTATCAAATAATATAATTTGTTTGCAATTTCCCCAGAGATCTTTGCCTCTTGTCTCTACACATTAGTGATATATTGTTACTTGAAAAAACTCTCCTTATTGTGTTTAAAATATTCTAACCTTTCAGCTTAAAATCTAGATAAGATAACGATATGAAAGAAGTATAAAATAAAAGTTTTATTTTTTTAATTTAGCTCCTTAACCATATGCAATAGTCCTTATATATATATATATATATTTTTTTTTTTTTTCTTCAACCACCACCGACATTTAAGTTATATAAAAGGCTATCTAGTTTTCTGGAATTTTTTTTTTTTTTTTTTTGATAGATAGTTTTCTGGACTGATGTGACTAAATATTTTAGTTTATTGTACCGTATACAAGTGAAACTTTTTTTTTTCTTCTAATTACAAGTGAAACTCTTAGTTTTATTAGTTGCATTGAATTTAATCATACTCAATAATTATAAAATTGTATATATTTCATTAGTTAATACAGCCATTGTACCAAAGTGTCGGCCAAAAGGATGTAAAAAGTATTAGACAAGATCCAGAAAGATGAAAGACATGTAAAATAAAGATACATAGGATATCACCACAGCTTGGAATATACTTAGATGTAATTTCCAGAGACTCTAGAGTAGATTTCAGAGTTTTAACGAATCAGTCAATGCAAAAGCCTCCATTTTAGAATATAGTTGACTAGCTTCAGCCATATCCAATAGTCTTTTTTTTTTTTTTTCTCTCTCTTTTCTTGTTGTGTATTTTCTTCAATCCCCCCTCTCTCCCCCACCTTTTAGCTTATATAAAAGGCAAGTTGGTTTTCTGGATTGAAGTCTCAGTTTTATTAATCAAACAATGATTAACCACTGAATTCACTTTGCAATTTTCAGCTTCTATATTCTTGTAATAAAATTACTTATTGACTCTTTCATCTCAAATAAAATATGTATGGAGAAAAAAAAATGATGAGGTACATCACTCTTAACCCAACATTTTTCTTTCTTGTTTACGTTGCAAAAACTTTTGACACTAAAGTAATATATATATATATATATATATATATATATATATATTTGATAGGGATGTGTAGGGTCTCGTTTTTCAGACTAAGCCCAAAAATGAATGGGATCTTGGCCCAGTAGATTAAGTACAATGAATTTGTAGAAAGCGGGTTAAAGAGCTAGGTTTTGATGTGTGGACAACGGTTAGTATGGGGATTTATGACGATCAAACAAAAATGAATTGAGTTCATTAAGAAAAATTCGTCCTCAGCACCATTCGCGGAGCTCTGCTCTTGTACATACTGAATGATAGTGGTTACATGGGTTCTTGAGATCGCCATAATGCTCTCTCCCCCCCCCCCCCCCTCCCCCCTTCTATGGTGGGTTTCTCCTCTTATATAGTCCTCTTTAAACGATCTGGACCTTCCACCTGTTGATCATCCAAGCCTATACTTGAGTGTCTGTCCCATCAGGCGTCTTCTTTGGTGTTCTGTGAGTTGCAGTAATCGAGGTGGTACTGTTCAAAGTCATTTCTTCATCAATGTAGCCATAACGTTAGTTGTGGGCATTTAATGCAAAAGTAACAATTTCTCCATGAATTGCTCCTCCGCCATGCTCCTGTGAATGGTCCATTGTGCTTGTCCTTTCTTTTAGAATGCTCTGGGAGGTTGCCTTAGGTGGCGTACTGCTCTCCCTTTCAATGGTCTTGGTTGACCGAGGACAGGATCGTCCTCGGCAATGTTCCTCGGTAATTTGGGCCTTCCTCATTCATCCTCGAACATTCCTTCTTTCTCGGCGTGAGCCTTGAGCTCAGCATGAAATGGGCCAGGGTTGCCAAATTCTCTGGCCCCACAGGATGCTAAATCAATATTGATGCCAAAGAGTTCCACCTATATTGTCTCCACAGTTCTCTTATCCCCAAGGCATTTTGTAGCCATTAGTACTCCTCCATAATTGATTCCTTCAAATTCACAAATCTTGAATCACCATGTTAGAAATACTGAATGTAATTATATTGTATTTCATGATGAAAAAATGTACATAAATGCCTTTATATAGGAGGCATATGTATGCAGTACAAGTAAATATATATGTAGTACAAGTAAATATGTGTGTTATACAAGTAACCTAATTGGACCTAAAGCCCACAATATATTATACATGTTAACAACCCCCCTCAAACTCAAGGTGGATGTGAGACCAGCTTGAGGTTGTCAACCAAAGTACGAAGGCGTCCGTTAGGATGTGACTTGGTGAAGATATCTGCAAGTTGATCTTTAGAAGAAACTGAGATCAACTTAAGAGCACTATGGACAAGATGAAAACGGATAAAATGACAATCGATCTCGATGTGTTTAATCCGTTCATGGAAGACATCATTGTGAGCAATATAAATAGCACTTTAGTTGTCACAATAAAGAAGAGTAGCAGAGGATGTAGACACACCTAAATCTTTGAGAAGCCATCATAGCCAAAGAAGCTCATATGTGGTATCAGCAAAGGCACAATATTCTGCTTCAGTACTGGAGCGGGCCACATGAGTTTGTTTCTTACTTCGCCAAGAAATCAGAGAATAACCAAGAAGAAAGTAATAACCAATAATGGACCTACGATTAGTGGGATCTTCTGCCCAATCAGCATCAGAAAATGCACAGAGAATAAGAGGAGACTAAGCAGAGTAGAAAAGACTATGGAAGAGAATGCCCTTTAGGTATCGAAGAATGCGCAGAACAGCAGCATAGTGAGTCGATCGTGGTGCAAACAGATACTGGCTCACCTGGTGAATAGCATAGGAAATGTCTGGATGAGTGACAGTGAGATAAACTAAGCTGCTAACCAAGTGTCTGTAAAAAGAGAGATTAGACAATGGTTTCCCTCCTGAGGGAGTCTGATGCGCATAAACCTCAACTGGAGTGTCAACAATCTTGCTATCAGTGAGTCCAGCTCGAGACAAGAGTTCAGAGGCATACTTGGCTTGAATAATATAAAGTCCATCTGTAGAATGAGTGATTTCAAGACCCAAGAAGTAGCTGAGATGCCTAAGATCTTTCATCTCAAACTACTAACTGAGAAAAGCCTTGAGTTCTTGAATGCCATTAAGGTTATCACCAGTTATGATCATATCATCCACATATAGGAGAAGTAAAATAATGCCTTTGTCAATGCGACGAAGAAATAAGACAGAATCATAATGACTAGCCATGTAACCCAAGTGAAAGATGGTAGAGCTGAATTTGGCAAACCAAATTCGTGGAGCTTGTTTAAAGCCATAAAGTGCACGTTAAAGGTGACAAACCTTGTTTGAGTCAACAGAGAGACCAAGAGCAAGTTGCATATACACTTCTTCACTTAAATCCCCATTAAGGAATGCATTTTTTACATCCATCTGAAAAATGTCTCATTTACTGGCAGCAGCAATAACTAAGAGGGCATGAACAAATGAGATACGAGCAACTGGAGTAAAGGTCTCTTTATAATCAATCCCATACTCTTGTGTAAAACCTTTTGCAACAAGACGAGCTTTGTAGCGCTCAATGGACTCATCAGAGCGAGTCTTAATCTTGTAGATCTACTTACAACCAACCACAGATTTCCCAGGAGGAAGTGTCACCAAATCCCAAGTATGGTTTTTAGATAATGCATCAAGTTCCTCTTTCATTACAATCTGCCATAAAGGGTCAGTGGAAGCCTCACGATAGGTGTGAGGTTCGTGTAGTGCAGCAAGCGTAGTGTAACAATAATAGTCAAATAAATGTGTAGGAATAGATCTTACCCGAGTTGAGTGATAAGGTGGAATGTCTTGTGCAAGATCTTTAGGCAAAGCAGAAGCAAGAGACCCAAGCTCAGGATTGGGGTTGGATAGCTCGTCTTCAACCTATTCATCTTCCACCTATTCATTAAAGGGTGAACTAGGAAAGGGATCAGTGATATCTAGTGGTTGAACAGAGAAGTCTACAATAACGGAATCAAAAGCAACTACAGGAGGATTAGGAGCAACTATAGAAGGAATATGTGCCTCATCTGAAAAAAGATCTAAGATAAAGCAGGAAGATAGGAAAGCACTGAAATGAGAGAGCTCGACAAAAAGGCGATGTTCCCAAAAGACAACATTGTAGGAGATACGAAGACGATGAGAGATAGGATCATAACACCTATACCCCTTTTGATTTTCGCCATAGCCAAGAAAACAACAAAGTTTTGACCGAGGCTCAAGCTTGTTATGTTCATATGGCTGAAGAAGAACGAAACAAGCAGAACCGAAGGAGCGAAGGTGGTGATAGTTTGGAGGTGACCCAAAAAGACACTCATAAGGAGTTTGATTTTGGATAACAGGACTCGGAATGCGATTAATAGTATGAACAGCATGAAGAGCAGCTTCACCCCAAAAAGGAGCAGGAACTTTGGCAGAGAGAAGGAGAGCATGAACAGTGTCAAGAATATGACGAAGTTTTCGTTCGGCTCTGTCATTTTGCTGAGAGGTACCTAGACAAGTTAGTTGATGAACAGTGCCATAGGAATGCAAAATAGCTTGGAAAGCATATTGAGTATATTCAAGAGCATTATCAAATTGAAAAATTTTGATGCGCTGGAAAACTGAGTTTCAATCATTTTTGCAAAATTAGAATATACTTCCAATAATTCAGAACGATGTTTCATATTAAAAATCTAGCAATAGCGAGAGTAATCATCAACAAAGACAACAAAATATCTAGATCTACCAATACTAGAAATAGAGGACGGCCCTCAAAGATCAGAATGAATAAGGTCAAAGATATCAGAGGATATTGATTCACTAGTATTGAAAAGCAAAGCTAGTTGTTTTCATAACTGACATGAAACACAATCAAAATTTTCTGTAGACACTGAACCTAACAAACCTCTAGAAGCCAATTGTTGTACTCGAAAGGAAGATGCATGACCAAGTCGAGCATGCCAAAGTGCAAGGGAAGGAGTGGAAGAAACTACAGTAGCTGCAGCAACAAAAATAAGAGCAATAAATGAAAGACAAAGGTTGTCTACGAGAAACATAAACCCAACTCTGGGATCGGTCCTATGCTCCTTTCCTGTCCTAGGATCTTGCACAATGCACCCAAAATAATCAAAGGTAATGCGATAACCCAACTTAGCTAATTGTGCCACAGAAAATAAATTATAAGAAAGGTTAGGAACATTAAAAACTCCAAGAACCGAGAGGTTAGAGGTTGAAATTGAACTTATATTATGACCAGACATTGTGAAACCATTTGCTGTGCGAATATTAATAGGGTGTGGTGCAGTTTTAAGGTTAGAAAATAAGGACGAGTGAGGTGTCATGTGATTGCAACAAGCGGAATCCATAAGCCAAGAGGTAGGAGACATACTAGATAAAGCTAAGAGAGAAGAGGAATAAGATGCATTACCAACCATACAAATGACATTGGCGATGATATTTATAAGGTCATCTTTGGAAATGGAGAAAGTGGATTCAGAAGACTTAGACTGTGCAGAGACAGGAGCCATTGGTTGGACACTCTCAGTGTTAGCAACAGTAGAAGCAGAAATTGAAACAGCTGATTTGTTGCGATGATAGCAAGTCTCAATATTGTTTCTAAAACGTTTGCAAAAATGTTTGATGGATTGGCTGCGATGATTGTTGCAATAAGAAGAAGACCTGCAAAAATGGACTGCAAAAATAAAATCTACGCAAAAAACTGGGTAAGGAAAACCTAGATTGAAAAAAGTCAACTCGGAGAAAAGTCAACGGCCCGGTCAAAGTCAACGGTCAGCGGTGATGACATGATGGCTTCTGAGTGCTGACGTAAGCAAGTTGACGTGTTGCTAACGTAAGCAGTGATGACGTCACTAGGGCTAACGTGGCGAAGATGATGACATCAGTAGACCAAGTATGGCGCGTGAGGCACGTGGAAGCGCATGATGGCAAGTGAAGGCGTGTGATGGTGGTGACAGCGCGTGAAGAATATTGGCGTGCGAGCCATTGGTTGGACACTCTCAGTGTTAGCAACAGTAGCAGCAGAAATTGAAGCAACTGATTTGTTGCAATGATAGCAAGTCTCAATATTGTGGCTAAAACGTTTGCAAAAATGTTTGATGGATTGGCAGCGATGATTGTTACAATAAGAAGAAGACCTGCAAAAATGGACTGCAAAAATAAAATCTACGCAAAAAACTAGGTAAGGAAAACCTAGATTGAAAAAAGTCAACTCGGAGAAAAGTTAACGGCCCGGTCAAAGTCAACGGTCAGCGGTGATGACATGATGGCTTCTGAGTGCTGACGTAAGCAAGCTAACGTGTTGCTAACGTAAGCAGTGATGACGTCACTAGGGCTAACGTGGCGAAGATAATGACGTCAGCAAACCAAGTTTGGCGCGTGAGGCGCGTGGAAGCGCATGACGGCAAGTGGAGGCGCGTGATGGTGGTGACAGCGCGTGAAGAATATTGGCGCACACGTGGAGGCACGTGATGGTGGTGACAGCGCGTGAAGAATATTGGCGCACACGTGGAGGCACGTGCCAGTAGCGTCGAGAATTATAGCGGCGCGTGGAAAGTCCAATGAAGACGATATTTCACAGAAATTCAGATCGGAGAGATTACTTTCCGATGGTGCAATCTATGGTCTGGTCGAAGTAGCAGAAATAGTGGCAACGACAAGGCAGTGGTCTTTGATGTACTGAAGTTGCGGTGGAGGCAGTGGTGCTGCTCACAACAGCGGCTGCAGATGACACCTAAGAAGACAAAACTGCTTAAGAGCGGCACACCAAAGGATTAGAGCAGTGGCTCTAATACCATGTTAGAAATACTGAATATAATTATATTGTATTTCATGATGAAAGAATGTACATAGATGCCTTTATATAGGAGGCATATGTGTGCAATATAAGTAAATATGTGTGTAGTACAAGTAAATATGTGTGCTATACATATTTACTTGTATAGCAAAAATGTTTGCAAAAATGTTTGATGGATTGGCTGCGATGATTGTTGCAATAAGAAGAAGACCTGCAAAAATGGACTGCAAAAATAAAATCTACGCAAAAAACTGGGTAAGGAAAACCTAGATTGAAAAAAGTCAACTCGGAGAAAAGTCAACGGCCCGGTCAAAGTCAACGGTCAGCGGTGATGACATGATGGCTTCTGAGTGCTGACGTAAGCAAGTTGACGTGTTGCTAACGTAAGCAGTGATGACGTCACTAGGGCTAACGTGGCGAAGATGATGACATCAGTAGACCAAGTATGGCGCGTGAGGCGCGTGGAAGCGCATGATGGCAAGTGAAGGCGTGTGATGGTGGTGACAGCGCGTGAAGAATATTGGCGTGCGAGCCATTGGTTGGACACTCTCAGTGTTAGCAACAGTAGCAGCAGAAATTGAAGCAACTGATTTGTTGCAATGATAGCAAGTCTCAATATTGTGGCTAAAACGTTTGCAAAAATGTTTGATGGATTGGCAGCGATGATTGTTACAATAAGAAGAAGACCTGCAAAAATGGACTGCAAAAATAAAATCTACGCAAAAAACTAGGTAAGGAAAACCTAGATTGAAAAAAGTCAACTCGGAGAAAAGTTAACGGCCCGGTCAAAGTCAACAGTCAGCGGTGATGACATGATGGCTTCTGAGTGCTGACGTAAGCAAGCTGACGTGTTGCTAACGTAAGCAGTGATGACGTCACTAGGGCTAACGTGGCGAAGATAATGTCGTCAGCAAACCAAGTTTGGCGCGTGAGGCGCGTGGAAGCGCATGACGGCAAGTGGAGGCGCATGATGGTGGTGACAGCGCGTGAAGAATATTGGCGCACACGTGGAGGCACGTGATGGTGGTGACAGCGCGTGAAGAATATTGGCGCACACGTGGAGGCACGTGCCAGTAGCGTCGAGAATTATAGCGGCGCGTGGAAAGTCCAATGAAGACGATATTTCACAGAAATTCAGATCGGAGAGATTACTTTCCGATGGTGCAATCTATGGTCTGGTCGAAGTAGCAGAAATAGTGGCAACGACAAGGCAGTGGTCTTTGATGTACTGAAGTTGTGGTGGAGGCAGTGGTGCTGCTCACAACAGCGGCTGCAGATGACACCTAAGAAGACAAAACTGCTTAAGAGCGGCACACCAAAGGATTAGAGCAGTGGCTCTAATACCATGTTAGAAATACTGAATATAATTATATTGTATTTCATGATGAAAGAATGTACATAGATGCCTTTATATAGGAGGCATATGTGTGCAATATAAGTAAATATGTGTGTAGTACAAGTAAATATGTGTGCTATACAAGTAATCTAATTAGGTCTAAAGCCCACAATATATTATACACGTTAACACACCATATAGCAATCTATCCTCACCGTTACTTTTATACACTTTATGCTCTTCATGGTTTTAGCACTTTTCATTTTAGAAGAACTGAAGGCGTTAAAAAGTCCTTAGGCTTCATCTCGACTTGAACTTGATAAGTCTTTCAGGCTTCCTGCCACCTATAGCCCTGAGCTCCTCTCCTTTGATGCCACCGCGGGTTTATAGCCTGCCTTAAATTATGGAACAGACATTATCATTGGTGCTGTTGGTGCTAGTATTTGGCCTGAAAACCCAAGCTTCAAAGCTAATGGCATGCTTGCTTTGGCAATCCTATTTTGTGATAGGATTTAGTGATAGCTTTCCTCCTTCAAGTCTAGGGGATCCCATGGCAATGCAAATCACACCAACACCATCAGCAATGGCTTGATCCATAGTGGCCAACAAATCAGACAATGCAGCTACTCCAACCCAAGAAACTTTATACACCGAGATCCTAGCATATGGTGCTACACATTTTGTTGTTCCCTCAGCATAGCCAAAATAAGACGTTCCATTCTCTTCCCAGTAACTATTGTGGACATAAAGGTCCCATGGCTGCCAATGTCACTAGCAAAGTCTAAAATGGACTAAATCTATTTTCTCTTTTAGTGTTGCATTAAAATACCTAACTTCTATGAGTTTGGAGTGGCACATTGAGGAATTAAACTGTTGTCCTCCTTCACATGTTCCATTCCACTTAGTTGAAACTTTACAAATAGGCATGCCATTGGCTTTGAAGCTTGGTTGTTCAGGCCAAATTCCAGAATCAACAACACCAATGATAATGTCTTTTCCATAATTTGACGCAAGCCATAAACCAATAGAGGCTTTAAGGGAGACAGAATCTAAGCTATAGGTGGTAGCAAGCTTGAAAGGCTTAACAAGTACACAAAGGTGTATGCTAGTTCTAATGCAAGTGTTCCAAAAACAAAACAGATGCATGATTGCCAAATTGAAGTTGCTTGGCCTTATCAAGAAGAATGGCAGATTATGATCCAGGTAGAAACGACTAAACAAGTATATAGAGGAAGGAGAGGCATAGCATATGTTGGAAAAGACACAGCTAGGATCTAGGTGCTAAGGAGAGGCCAAAGCATTACTGATGTGGGGGAAGCTTAGGGCCCACGACTACTGCAAATAAGACTCCTAAAGTCAACTAAAAGACCAATGAGGGGAATAACAAATTTGGAAATTAATCAAAGATATGATTTCCTGCTTTCCAACTTCTATGCTTGGACTTCTTCTAAAAATAGAAATCATCCTTGTAATTATCGTTGATTTGGGTTTTCTGCAGATTTCTGGATAATTTTCGTAGAACGTACTAGAATATATTCTCTAGAACTTGTGCATGATTGGCAAATTAACCTTGAATAAGTAACGCAATCTTCTAGATATCTTGGCCTACTATTATTTCACTCTAATTCCTGCCGTAGAATATCTTTGTCCCTTGGTTCTCGCTAAGTCCCAAATCTCCAATGTTGCTGCCACAAAATGCATCATCCTCGTTAATTGTCCCTACATGAATTGCGTTAATGGATTACAGACTTGCAAGATTGATAGCTATCAAAGAAGCCCTTCTCAATGTGGCAAGCTTGGGATACAGCAGAATAGTTATCTTAGTTAGCAGAAAAGATCTTCTCAAAAAAAAAAAAATATATATATATATATATACACACACACTTAGCAGATAAGAAATTCAGCAACACTAAAAAATTAAAGCCATTGGCCATGGTGGAATGAAACTATTTTGGAGGATATTTATGTGATTATCCAGCAACATAATATTTTTGTTGCTATTTTGAAGGCTTCTAATGTAATTCTAGCTGAAAGTAGGACCTAATTAGCTGTTAAGTCAGCAAAAAAAATCTCCTAATTTTGTGATGTAATCATTTTTTAACTTTCTTGCTTGGTATTAAAAAAAAAAAATTCCCATTACAAAAGCTTCATTTCTTGTCGTTAAGAAGGGCATACCTGTCGTGATCACTGCAGGAAATGCTGGACTAGGTCTTTCAACTTTAACAAATGGGATACCATGGCTCTTATCTTTTTTTTTTCTTTTTTTTTCTTTTTCTTTTGAAAACGAAGATTTTATATCATAAAAACCAAGAAGACAGAAACAGAGAGGCTACAAACAGCAGGCCCCTATGCCAGATACATAGAGTCATTATGGACTAACAAAGAAACAGCAGGGGGAGAAACCCCATTCCACAAACATGTAGATTCCTCTCTCCAAGCTAGTTGAGCCAACTCATGAGCAACAACATTGAAATCTCTACTTACATGCTTAAAAATGCAGAACTCAAAGGAATCACATACCAATAGAATTCCTTGTAATATATGGCCTAACTCACTTCCTATGGAGTTATCATTCAAGGCTTGGACCACTGCAAGGGCATCACTCTCCAAAATGAGCTGAGGCAAATGCATCTCCTAAGCAAGTAAAATTTCCCGCTCCAATGCTAAAGCTTCCACCTGGTCAACAGCAAAACGTCCTGGCAGATATCTACTAAGAGCTGCTACAACATGGCCAAGGCAATCCCTAATAATCACTCCAATGCTGGAATTTCTTCCTTGGTTAGATGTAGCCCCATCAACATTAACTTTGAAAACACCCTGAGGAGGAGCCGCCCACCTATTTTGAGAATGTCTTGGGGGAAAGATGTCTAAGGAGGCAATTGCCTTTTTGAAGTCCTCCAAAGTGTTGTTTACCAAGCTCCAAACCTGAGATGAGGAGAGCAGAGAATCATTATGCACTAGTTTGTTTCTGTTAGACCAAATAGCCCAAGATAAAAACAAAAAATAAATCCAGGGTCTGTGAGGCATTTGAGTGATTTAAATGCAAGGCCATGTCTAAGAAAGACCAATGGTGACCTTGGGATAATCTGGCCATAAACTCCAAACAAGGGAGGCCGCCTCACAATCAAGGAGAGCATTTAATATCCTTGGGTTCCGAATCACAAATGGGGCAAGCAATGCTGCAATTGATCTCTCTTTTACTTATATTAACATAGGTAGGCAAACCATTGACACAAGCCCTCCAAGCAAAAATTTTAATTTTTGCCGGGAGGTTTAGATGCCATAAATTCTGCCAAAGATGACTATAAGGATCCCTAAAAGATCTTTCGCCCTCTTCAGAAGCACCAATCGTACTATGGGCAACATGATAAGCACTTTTCACCGAAAATTCGCCTTTTCTATTTCCAATCCATATAAGCTTTTCCTCTGGCAAGTTATAACTTAGCGGAATCTTCAGAATGGTTTCCACCTCAAAAGGAAGAAAAGTAGCACGAAGAACCTTTGCTTTCCACCATCTAGAGACCAGATCAATGAGAGATGAAACCATAGGTAATTCAAAATTTTGGATTTAAGGAGATATAACTTTATAGGTGGAAGGTGTTTGGAGCCATCTATCCTCCCATATATGAATTTGCTTCCCATTACCAACTCTCCACCAGGTACCCCACCTTATAACTTTTAAACTACTATGGATGCTCCTCCAGGAATAAGAAGGGGAAGAACCAAGCTTAGCATTTAATAGATTACCCGTGGGGAAATACCTAGCTTTAAGCACCCTTGCAACCAACGAGCTCGGATTATTGAGGATTCTCCAAGCTTGCTTGGCAAGCATGGCCAGATTAAAGGCTTTCAAATTCCTAAACCCCAACTCACCTCTTGCCTTTGGATTGCACATCCTCTTCCAGCTAACCCAACCCAATTTTGTTTCCTGCTGCCTTTGGCCCAACCAGAAATTTTTCATCATTCTTTTCATGTCATCACAAAGGCCTTAAGGAAGTAGGAAGCAACTCATAGTGTATGTTGGAATAGCTAGAGCCACTGCTTTGATAAGAATTTCTTTCCTACCCATAGAAAGAAGCTTACCTTTCCAACCCGCAAATTTTTGACCAATCATCTCCTTTAAAATTGCAAAGACTTGCTTTTTTGACCTTCCAATAAGAGAGGGGACACCAAGATATTTAGTAAGTCTCGAATTCTGCATAGGGCCAAGGATATTAAAAATCTCATCTCTAGTTGCTTGGGCTGTATTAGGGGTAAAGAAGATGGAGGATTTGTTTGTGTTTACTTTCTATCCCGAAGCTTCTTCATATTCCATTAAAATAGATCTTAGCAAGTGGCATTCTTCCAATGATGCTTTACAAAAAAGTATTCTGTCATCGGCAAAGAGAAGGTGGGTCACCTTTAGACAACCCCTGGTAATGGAAATGCCTGTGATGAGCTTATTCCTGGCAGCCTGGTGAATAAATGCTGAAAGACCTTTAGCACATAAAAGAAACAGGCTCGGGGAGAGTGAGTCACCTTGACAGAGGCCTCTCGAAGGATGGATGTTTCCATGAGCAACCCCATTGATAAGGATTGAGTATGATACTGATGTAATGCATTGCATAGCCAAATCTCTCCATCTATTGCAGAACCCCAATTTTTGCATGACTTTTGATATGAAACCCCACTCAACCTTGTCAAACGCCTATACCACGGCTCTTATCAGTTACATCTGATACCATAATTCAATGTTTTGTTGCTACTTTAACTACAAGGTTTCTCTTCAAATTCCTTTATATAAATTTTGAAAATTTACCACCATACACTCTTGGTGCGGTGGTCACTCGTGTGGGGGACAAGAGCAGGAGTTCAAGTCTCCAAGAAGGAATTTCACACACACATGCACTTAAATTATGCTAAAGTAGAAATTTTATCTTGTATAAAAATAAAAATAAAAATAAAAAAATTGTGAAAATTTAACCGTTGAATTGCATATTATTTATATTCCTAACATTCATGTCAAATTTCATTCAAATCGGTGTCATTTACTATTTGATCAATACGCTTATTTTTTTTATGCATAATATTATACTACAAATACTTGAAACTTAAAATTTAAAAAAAAAAATGATAGAATGAAACTTAAAAATTTGATATTGATGTAGTTATTGATCCTTAATCTTTTTAAATTTTTATAAGTATAGAAAACATAATAAAAAATGTAATTCTATTATTAGATTTTTAAAATTCATATATATATATATATATATATATAATAGGTGAAGCAAAGAGAGTGTGAAATTGAATTCCAAATTTGAACTCTAATTGTGTGCTACGTGTACATACCAAATTAGAATTCTAATTTTGTGCCTTGTGTCTAGAATTTGAAATTGAATTTGAATTTTGCATCATGTGACTAAATGTATGTGGACTCATTCTCATTAAAACCACTTCTATGTATTGGGTCAAGTGAGTTACTATACTAATTAAGTTTTTTCTTGATTTTGCAGTCAAACTTGAAAATCAAAGAAATTAATATCAGTGATAAGAACTTGGTTTGGGTAAATTGAAGTTGAATTTTGCATCATGTGGCTAAATGTATGTGGGCTCATTCTCATTAAAACCACTTCTATGTATCGGGTCAAGTGAGTTATTGTGCTAATTAAGTTTTTTCTTGATTTTGTAGTTAAACGTGAAAACCAAAGAGATTAATATCGGTGATAAGAACTTGGTTTGGGTACATTGCATAATTTCCAAAAAAAATAGCAAAGCCAGAGTTTGCATCTTTGTTATAAACTAGTAAGTTTCCCGTGCGATGCACGGATAATGTTATAATGTTTTATATAAATTTGTTTTTGGAAAATATTATACATATATATTATAGTATATTTATTATAAAACTTTGTTAGTAATGAGTTCATCATAAAAAGTAACAATTATAAATTGCACACATATATCTATTATAATTATTTTGTTCAAGTAATGAGCAATAATGAAAACAACTTGGAGTAATATTGTATAATAAAAGTTGATAAAAGCAAATTAATTCATTCTATATTATTGATTTTTATTATGTGATGTAATAAAAAGCTTCATTACAAATTTTTTTTTTCTTCAATGCTTTGTTATTGTGGTATGGTGACGCTTGTTGTCATTATCAGTTTCTTCATCTTTAACATTTGAAATTTAGTCCATCCATCTTTGTTCAATTTTTGAGCTTTCATCATTTTTTTTTCCTTTTGTTGCATCATTTGTGTTAATTACTAATGAATTGACACCAAGAGATTCTTGATTAGATCTTACAAAGTTTGGACTTTGTTACTAAGATTTTTCCTAGGTATTTGCATTTTTATATTAAATTTCAATGATGTGATAGTTTTTTTGTAAATTTTTTTATTTTTGTTAATTTTGGAATAGTGTAGCAAAAAGAATTAACATAGCATGTTGAATTGTGTGTGTGTGTGTGTGTGTGTGTGTTTTTTTTTTTTCCTTCCTTACCTTTTTATCATTTGAAGGTGCATAAAAATCTTAGCAACTATATAATTTTCAAAACCATCTTTTAGATAGAATTCATTCAAATGAAGTAGAGAAATCCATTTTTTTTTTCAAATAACGTGAGATTCCTTCTCCAATATCAATATTTTTACAATAATTTAAATAAGTTGTACCTTATTTTATTTTTCAGCAAGATTTCGATCTTGTAGATTTATTTAGGATTTTCTCGACATCTCAATCAAATATCACAAACTTTGTTTTGTTAGTTGCATTAAAAACTTCAATTTGAATCCGTTATCTAAAGTAGTTTGCAATTGTATATATATAGTGGTTATAGTGAGATAAATATATTATAAATATTTAGAGAGTATGTAGTTAATGTGAGTGTCTCTAACTTTGGGATAGAAAGATTTCTTTTTGTTTTACATTTTGCACACCAAAATGATCTTTTTTGTAATTTGACTTTCCTTTCACAAAGTACGCACAAAATGTAATACCAACTCATTGTTGTATCAATATTACTTATTATTGCAATACCCTAACAGTTCACATCTTGCAATGAACTTTGAAATTAATATGTATTTTTTTCATGTAAATAATATGATCTATTATTATTTTTATACATAAATGATGAGTATAATTTGAAATAATTAACAAACCTTTTTTGTAAGATCTCATTCAATACATTTTATCTTTACTATTGTCTTCATGTTATTTAAAGATAAATCCTCTTATGAAAATTGTTTTGCATGTATTTTTGGTATTTCTTGTATAGGATTATATTTTTTACCATTTCTATCATTGAATTTTTTTTTAAAGAAAATATTAAGTTAATGGCATTTTGTGATATAGTATATGCTCTTTATTAGACTTTTTTGTTATCATAAATTTTAGAAATATGCACTTATCAATTATTTGAGCAACCTGAGGAATCTCAAGATTTATATATATTTTTGTTACACTGGTCGATGACAGAGAATTTGTCTGCATAAATTGCATAGAATATTATTAATAGATAAAAGCATATTGAATTGAAATTGGGGAAAAATGAAGAGATATTTCATGAGAATGAGTTTTTCTAGAAGTATCATCTATACGTGGGAGAGGAAGAAGAGAGTTTGTAAGAGGGTAAGAGTTTTTTCTTTGATTTACAAGTGGGAATGGTCAAACTTAGGTCATAATATGTAAGGTAAGAACTGGACCTGAGTTTTTCATAAGATTTGGTCTACTTTTAAAGGTAATCAATTTTATAGTGAATAATTTTTGGTCTAATTCGTCTAATTGTCAAGAACAACTTATATCAATATAATAGTAAAAATAAGTTACTATAATTTATTGGGTAACAGTAAAAAAAACTTAATAAAAAGAGGTAAAACATGCTAAATTTATAAAATAGTAAAAATAAGTTACTATGATTTATTAGGTAATAGTAAAAAAAGTTTAATGGAAAAAGGTAAAAAAAAAGGTTAAATGCAATAAGTTACTATGATCTATTGAGTAACAGTAAAAAAAAATTAATAAAAAGAGGTAAAAAATGTTAAATTTATATAATAGTAAAAATAAGTTACTATGATTTATTGGGTAACAGTAAAAAAAAACTTAATGAAAAAAGGTAAAAAAAAGTTAAATGTAATATTAGAGTGCCATGTGGCAGGACTTCATGCACTCTCACATGAGATCTCTGTTTTTATATACACTAGTCGCAAACCCACGCATTGCGTGTGATAAATTTGTTTATGATAGTATTATTATTATCCATTATTAATTATTAATATTTTTCTATGCATTACTACTCAAGTTGCATTATATATGTATGATCAATATATTGCAGGATTCATGGTGATTGGAGGTTTTGGTGATGGAATTAATGTGTATTATTAGAGATTAGTATTTGGAATAGAATGTAGAAATTTTATTCATTGGACAAACTTGAAGAAACAATCTAGCTTTTGAACTTGGAATTTAATAGATAATTCATAATCAACTGGAAGAAAATATGAACAACCTATACAACCAAAAGATAATATAAAATATATTTTAGCATAGCCTTTTCATTTTATTTATAATTGAGAGTTAGACATTCTTGAATTAGCAATCCAACTTAAAAACATGCAAATTAACAGGTAACCTATGAGCAATGGGTGGGTAAAATAGTAATTAAAACGATGACAGGTGTCCACATCATTGAACACTAAGAACTTTTTTTTTTAATGAATGAACACAAACACTCGCATGCAAATACACACAATCAAAAAGATCTAATATTTATCTTTTGAGGTGCATTGATTTTGCTGTCATCTATTTATAGTGTCTTCTTGGTTGTTAAGTAAGTTCATACAAGAAACATGAAGAGCATTTTTCTAAGAGTATTTGGAGATTCCTGCCTTATGCAGTTCCATTAAAAATGAAACTATCACAAGATAAGACCCAACCCAAATACTTAAACCAACCTCATTTTTTAGATCAACATCGTTTTTTTTTTTTTTAATCTCTCTCTGTTTTTGGTTTTAATCTCCTGCTGTTTTTACTCTTTCACTTTGTGTTAAAAGCTTCCACTGCCTATTTTAGCACTACCCTAAATTCTCACCTACATGGTCTATATGCCATCCTTTTTCTTTTGTTTTTTTTTTTCCCCTTCTACAATTCAAAATTTATGAACCCAAGAAAGAAAAAATTTAGAAAAGATTATGAAAATGACATGGCTGCTGATGTGGCTCAACGTGAGCGTAGCAACATTTAATCTCCCTCTATTTTTACTCTTTCACTTTGTGTTAAAAGATTCCACTGCCTATTTTAGCATTGCCCCAAATTCTCACCTACATGCTCTATATTCCATCCTTTTTCTTTTGTTTTTTTTTTTTTTTCCTTCTACAATTCAAAATTTATGAACCCAAGAAAGACAACTTGAGGACCCCTATCTTTTGCAATATTTTATCCTCATTAACTTTTATACTCTCCTAAGCTGCCCATTTCACTGATCAATGACATATATTCAATCTCATAGATATTTAAGCTCTGATTTGTGTCTTGGAAACAATTCTAGAAGTAGTGGTATCTCTTCATTAAATGTTTTGTCTTAATTGTAGAAAGCCATTTGATTACACCCCCCTAAAAATCATTTCAAATAAGTGGTGGATAATATGAACAACTTACACCAAAAACAATATGAGAACTATTTTAGTAAAACACTTCATTTTATTTACAACCGACATTTAGTGATACCTAAAGAAATATTCCAGCTTTTGAACTTGCAATTTAATAGATAATCTGTGATAAATTGGTAGAAAAACTGAACATCCTACACAACCCAAAGATAACATAAAAATTATTTTAGCATACTGAAAAATAATATAAAAATATGTTAGCATAACCTTTTCATTTTATTTATAATTGAGAGTTGGACATACTTGAAGAAACAACTCCAACTTTATTTACAATGGAATTTCCCAGCAAAGCAACTCATTCAACAATGTCCTATTTCTTTTGGATAATTCCTTTGGTTACATAAACTGTTCGGTTGACAATGGAATTTCCTAGCAAAGCAACTCATTAAACAATACACCGCAAAAAAGGAGAAGTAATATGTTTTTAGTAGGTGCAACTATATCAAGCCCAAATCGCTCATATATACGTTTTTTTTTTAATCTAAAATACTGCCAATTCTGCCTCCATAGTGGTAATAGCTCTAAATCTATCTATGACACTTGTGAATCACCAATAAATAAATAAGAAAAAAAATGTAATGCAAGAATGAACAAAAATGATATAAGAATTTAAATCATTTAACATATTTTTAGTATACTTCCAAATACATGTGACCAAATCTAATAGTGGAGAAGTTCTTGAGTAAATGCATCTTATCTGATTAGAGTTTTCCATAGATGCCTTTATGATATGAGTACATAAAGAGTAATCATTCAATTATCATTGGCTTGGGCATGAATATTTTTACAAATGCCTCTGATTGAACAACATGCAATAGTAGTCTAAAAACTGTCAAAATCTAAATTTACATATTCCCTATAGAGATACTACCAATAAAAAATTGACTGCAATTTAGGTCTTCCCTCCAATTTCATTAAAAAATTTCCATTAAAAACATATCATTCTCACATGAAAATGATCTATAAAATTAATTAAAAATATTTTTTTCATTAGTTAATTACATACTTTCAACTTCAGATATTAAATGGGAAAGATGTATTGAAAATATGTGAAAGATGTATTGCTCAAAAAAGAACTAAAGACGTAATTTATAAAATGTTTGAACTAAAGAACTAATTTGCTCTTTTTTTTTTTTTTTTTTAAATAACCAATTTGAACTAAAGAACTAATTTTTTGAAGTATGTAATTAACTAAAGGAGCAAAACATTTTACAATATGTCCTTCAAGTTAATTACATATTTAATGGGAAGTTGAAACTTGCAAGTAAGAACTACCTAGATTAATAGGATGCATAAAATGTTTACTATAATGTTTTGCTCTTCTTGAAAGACGTATTTTAATAGGATGCATTAACTTCCCAGATGTATTTTAAGTTAATTACATATTTAATGGGAAGTTGAAACTTGCAACGACATATTTTATAGACCCAACCAGATTTTTTACTATAATAACGATTAGTAAATCAGACCTACCCATATTTCTAGGATGAATAAAAGATGGCATGTCGTTATAATCCCATCCCAATACATCTTAGGTGTGGAGAGATATTTAAGCCTTATAAATCTTGATTAAAAAAAATAATCTTAGCACAAAATAAAAACACTTGCACAATGACTTAAAATTGAAACCATGAATGTCAAATCATGTCTAAACCAAAGACTATGATAAACACAATTATGCAGAAAAATTACTGTAGAAAATTGAAACACCAAGAAAACAATTTGCTTTGATTCTAAAACCCAATCAACATGTTATACAATCATGATATTGAAGTAGGCTATGATACCAATTGTTGGAAAAGAGCGGAAGCAAACACCACAACACTATACTAAGAAATCAAAGTCACACTAAGTCGTTGGAATCACACTGAATTAAAAACCCAGCAATTTTCAAAAAACTCAAAATGAACGGACCCAAAAGGAGTAGAGCTCCAATTAAAAAACCCAGCAATCAAAAATTCAACACCCTAACAAAGAGGCGGTAAACAATTAGCCACACCATAGCAGCCTTATAAATCTCAATTAAAAAACACAATCTTAGCACAAAATAAAAACGCTTGCACAATGACTTAAAATCAAAACCATGAATATCAAACCATGTCTAAACCAAAGACCATGATAAACACAATTATGCAAAAAAATTACTACAAAAAATTGAAACACCAGGTAAACATTTGCTTTGATTCTAAAACCCAATCAACATATTATACAATCATGATATTGAAGTAGGCGCTGATACCAGTTGTTGGAAAATAGCGGAAGCAAACACCACAACACTACGCTAAGAAATCAGAGTCATACTAAGTCATTGGAATCACATAGAAATAAAAAAACCCAGCAATAAAAAAACTCAAAATGAACAGACCCAAAGAGGTAAAACTCCAATTTAAAAATGCAGCAATCAAAAATTCAACACCCTATGAAAGAGGCAGTAAACAATCATCCACATAACAGCACAAAAAAGGCAGTAAAAAGAGGAAAAAAAAAATCAAGCAAAAGGACCACAAAAGAAACTGGGATTTAGAGATACCTCAAACTAATCATCCAGCCTCTGTCAGTATTTATATATTAGTGTGAGGAGAGGAAGACAAGAAGGAAGGAAGATAGAGAGGCCACCGTTAGAAGGGAGAGAGGCTAGCATGAATTAAATGTGAAACCATAGAACAAAGTGGGGAAGGGGAAAGAACTAAAATGTAGGGAGAGGAAATTGAAACCGTGCAGGAAAAAAAAAAGTTGAAAACGTGAAAACAGAGGGTTTTAAAAGGTTTCAATTGAAAAGGGTTTGGGCTTGGGTTTTATGGTGGAATTAAATGTATAAGAAGTGGGCTTTATGGTAGAGATAGGGCTATAAAATATTTTATATTTATCAATATTTTAAAATTGATAAAAACTATTTTAAAATTGTAGGAAAAATTTAGAAAAGATTATGAAATAACATGGCTGCTAATGTGGCTCAACGTGAGTATAGCAACATTAAATGCTACGCTTCAGCTTTTAGTAATATATAGATATATTGATTGCTTACAAAGTTTGCATTTTTACATTTGTACTGAGTTTCGGATTAAAGTGCTTTCTTCTTAATTCTGAAACTGAGTTTTGTTTACTATTCACTTACAAAGTTTGCATCTTTACATTTGCTATAAATTGCTAATATGTGATTAAATGCACATTATGCCTAAAATTCACTATCCTTATATTTAGTTTTTTGTTCAGGTTTGGCACCTATAACAATGAAGAAAGCACTTATGTGAACCAATGAATGATACTTTTTGCAGGCTGCAAAGGAACTTAATAATCAATGGAATCTCACGTGAATTGGAAAGGACTCGGCTGTAGATGTCTGGATGACAAATGTGAGTCACTATGTTTTTAAAATTTTCAGTGAAGGTAAAGGTTATGAACAATGTAAATTTTTCAGAGAGAGATTTATTATTCTATATTTACACAAGTTTAGTCGCCTTCTTGGAGTGGATCACTCCACCTTGTCTTTCTACTGGAATTTTTTATTCAAATTGTTATAATTTAATCTGAAATTTTATTTGAATTTTTTTATTGTTGTTACTATCATATATTATCATTCCAATTGTTCAATTAGAATATGAAATTGGAGTCCAATTTTACTATGCACGTGTATAATCTAATTATTTTTAATTTTGCTATCATGTACAGAAGCCAATGAGATGAAATTAATAACACATTAAATACTTATGCTTTGGGAATCGGTAGTACTAATCTAAATTCATTGAACCTGCTTTGTGATAATACAACTATGAAGGATGTATAAAAACAGCTCAAACTCATCTCTCTATAAAAAGAGATTGGAAAGAATTTCTTTTATCAAAAAATTTCAAAAAGAAGTTCAAAAAATTTCTAGAAAATTTACCCTTTTTTTGGGGGGGGGGGGGGGGGGGGGGGGTGGTGTAAATGGCCATTTTGCAACGTGGGTGTTTAGGTCCAGAGTCGCAGCATCAGGGGCCATAGGCATTATAAAAGTAGTAAGGACTTAATAGTTGAAGCAATCAGAAATATTCAGTAAGCAAAATGGAACCGCCAAGTCCAACGAAGATATCTCGACCTACGGAAAATCGCCTCCCTGTCCCTGACGACATCGTGTTCGACATCCTAACTTGGCTGCCAGTGAAATCCTTAATCCGATTCAGATGCGTTTCCAAATCTTGCTACTCCAACATCACCAACCCGATTTTCATCACCACACATCTCAACCTCAACAAAGCGAAGAAATCACTATCCATTGACAACAGTAACAATGGTTATCTGTTATATACATGCGTACCAAAGGATTTTTCATCTGGCTATGAACTGTGTACGGTTGTTTACAATAGCGACCACACACTCACCCAGATTTCTGCTTTTCAAATCCCCTTTTCTGGTTTCAACATGGTTGGCTTCTCTAATGGCATGTTCTGCCTTGATTGTCTTACCGACCGTCGTGATCATATAATATGTTTGTGGAACCCAAGCTTTAGAAAGTTTAAGACGCTCCCGTTCGCTTGATTGACAATGTTGATAGCGGCACTCTTGGACTTGATAGCGTCACTCTTGGACTTGCTTATAATTCTCAAAACAATGATTTCAAGATTCTTAGACTTGCGTCTTTTTATGAGATTATCTTCTCAGAAGAAGTAGTAATAAATCGGTTAGGGATTGAGGCCGAGATTTACACATCCAGTACTGATTCGTGGAGAAAGGTTGAAATATCATTGGAGTCCTTAAGTGGACCTATTTTTTTATTTTATAGTTTTGGTAAACGTTGTATATTTGTAAATGGAGCTCTGCACTTTATAGCATATGTTCAGGGCTATGATTTTATCTTGTCCTTTGACGTTGATGATAAGAGATTCCGTGAGATAAAGCTGCCTCAAAATTACTCAAGTGGATTCAATGTAAAGTTTACACAACTTGGAGTATACAAGGGAGCGCTTGCTTCGATTGTTTTTTGTCATGATCCTGCTAATAGGGGTTACATATGCCTTATATGGGAGATGAAGGAGTATGGTATGGCTGAGTCTTGGACTTGGACTAAAAAATGTATAACAATGGCTCCCTTCTATAGCTGCTACGGTTGCACTGACAATGGTGAAATTCTAATTAAGAATGACAATAGGCTAGTTTCGTTTAACCCTGAGAATCATCAGAACATTTTTGCTATTGATGATGCACATTGGGCGGATTCCACTGCTAATTCTGTGGAGAGTTTGGTTTTACTTGATGGGGGTAAAAGTGTATCTGAATACAAAGATTAGTTTGTTGAATTTTCTAGAAAGGTGACTATTTTGGTGAAGTTCATGTTGACAGGTATTTGTGGTATCAAATATGGAATTGGAATACTAAATTGAGCCCTTATTATGCTCTCTTTATTTATTTTTTTCCCCTCTTATTGTTGAACACATGAACATTAGAGTTATTCATTTATTAAGGAGTAAAAAATCCTAATGGGAATTGTGGCTATTATATCCCAACTGATACTAGGGTCAATAACATTGTGCACAGCCTCAAAGATGGAAATGTCATGCATACTTAGCCAACATAATCTTATCTCATTTTATTGCCCTTGTGACAACATGGACAATTTGATGAGCTTCTCTTTGACTTCTCCCTTAGAAATTTTTTTTACAAAAAGGCTGAACTTGTGCAATCTGTGCGGGATGCAGAAAGTTTATATTTGGGTTGTAAGTAATGAATAAGTCAAATTTATATTTCACTATATCAAATAGAAGGCTTTTGATTCTTTGCACACATTAAATTGATTGTGTCGTTTTTTTTAAAGATGTTTTTAACTTCTTGAAATTGTTAGGATTTGATGAAATTCATCAAATATATGATTTGGTATGATATATGACGGCTGGGCTTAGTGAGTTTGTTGGTAAGTGGTATAGTGATAGACAACTTTAGTATGCTTCAACTCTCTTTACTTTTGTATACAGTAGAAGTCAATGTCAAATTTTTTATTCAATACTATGATTTTATAATGTCAATATACTGTTAGTTATTTTTATTTTTATTTTATTTTTTTGATAAGTATTATTTTAGTTCTTTTTAAAAGTATGAAGTCTATTAATCGAATATAACATGCTTTGTTTAGTTTGCCTACTCCCAATTATTGTTGTTGGTCTGTGCAAATATAATGTGCACCACCTCAAATATTGCAAGTGAATGAATCAGTACTGTTTCCTACCTCTATTTCAATTGTTAAGTCACTATTAAATTGATGTAGTCTCTACTCTGTAATAAATCTGCCAGATTGAATGACTTATCAACAAGTTTTACTAATCTGTCAGTCCTGGCATAGGGATTGATTTTATCCAAAAATAATAATAATAATTTTAACATATGATAGCATTTTATGTTAACATATGAAAGTTACTGAAGAATTGTTATCTTATGAAGCTTTTGTTTAAAACTAAGTTGTTTTTGTGTTGGCTTTCTTCCTTCCTGCTGCAGACATGAAAGTATGGCTGGGACGTGGGATGCCACATTTATCTTTGTCAAACAAGAGAAAGGGAAATCCTTAGGAGCTTCTGGCTATTATTTATTTAACTGACGACTAGTGTATAAGGACTATGCATATTATTTGACATTGCAATGTCATGGTCAAGAATACGTGATTAAAAATGTTGTTTAAAATTTGTGCTAGTGACAAAAATGTATTGAACAAGATTAGCTTCAGCTTTAAGCCATTAGTCCGAAAAGAAAGCATGATATTTTCATTTTGTATGAGATGTGTGAGGTTAATTTACTGATCCTGCCATTATAGTACAAATAGGGCTATTGAACTTTCTACAGTTTGAAAATGTTAAGGTTTGCTAAACATCATGAAATTATTGAAATATATGATTTTGAATGGCAAAAGATGGCTGGGCTTAATGAGATAATTGATAAGTGTGCTTAGCGATATGGACAATTAGGGATGCCTGAAACTGCTTTAATTTTGTATTCAGTAGAAGTCAAAGTCAAATTTTTTACTAAATACTATATGTTTTGTTTAATTTGCCTACTGGCCACAGATTGTTGCGGCTCTTTCCAAAACTACTATGCAAGTGAATGTTTCCAAATGCAATTGATTAGTCAATGTTTTCTGCCTCTGTTTCAAAGTTTCAGATAATAATAACAATTTGATGCACTTTCTTCTGTGGAACCCTTTTACCAGATTGAATGATTAGGTAGTATAATTTTCTTAAGCTGTTACTCCCGACCTAGATATTCAGGGAGACCCTTTCATGTCAAGCTTATAATAGAGTTCAATTACATGACTTATAAGATATGGCTGCTTATTTATCGATGTAAGTATACCTAAATCTTATCCATTAGTCAAAAATCCCTGTACATAACTCACTGATTTATCTTAGTAAAAAAAATGGCTAGCCAGCCTTGACATGTTTGGCCTTCGGTAAATGACTGCAATAATCAGATAAGACCTACTTGCTTAAAATGTTAGAATATGTTAACTGCTGGTGTGAATTACTTTTTGGCTGCATTGTATCCTGTTTTAAGTTATATTTCTTTTATGTGCTGTGTTAATTGATGTAGATGCAGCACATTTACAAGCTTGCAACTTATTAGAAGGCTTTTGCATGTTACATTGTTTTGCTTAGTTACATAAAGTTTGTCTTGAAAGTGTAACATAACTTTGATATAATAGTTTTATGTTTCACTAGACGAGAGATAATTATACAACTTCGAAACACCAGTGTCAAAAATTTTGACATGGTATGTGTGACTGCTGATGTCCTCACACAAGTTTATCTTGTATCACATAACATATTGAAGCCAATTACTCTAGTGTGTCTTGCTCATACTCTTCCATGCAAGGAGGGAGAGGGGGGGACTTTCTCCTTCTCCTCTAAAATACCAGACCAATTAGGAACAGAGGATTTTTCATTGAAACTCTATTTCAATGGCCAAACAACTTCCAATTGCCATACAAGATTGGATACTTGCTTCAAATAATTATATAATCTGTTGAAGATCCGTAGTTGACCCCAAAATTATGGGACTAAAGCTTTGTTTGCTGTTGTTATTATTGTAGATCCATAGAATTCTATACAATTTAGTACGAAATTACTAGTGAGGATCCTTAGCATTACAAATAGAGATAATTCTTTTTTTTCATAATTGATTATGTACAAATTAGAAAAAATGCATCTTTATTTCAATTATGGTAAATAAATTAATTGTTAAATTTTCAATATTAAGTTATGTGACCAACAATGGGATGGCAACATAGTGGGGCAGGGTGGGGCTGGATAATGTCTGCCTTACCCCCATCTTTAGCCTAGTGATTTTTCCCCGAACTCGCCTCACTAGTCAGGGCAACTTGCCATGCGTTTTTCTTGTCATGCAACCAAATAAAGAGGGGAAAAAATCAAATCCCTCATACGGATTTTTTTTTTTCAAAAAAAAAAAAAAAAAAAAAAAATCTCATAAGCAAAGCTTGGAAACTGAAAAGCTTTAGTGTATGCCTAAAGAAAGTAGTGGATCAATGGCTATTCAAAAAGATTAATTTTAAACAATTAGTGGATCGATGGCAATCTCACTGTAGATATCTACTAGTTTAAGTCCATACTGAGGTTTGTTTAGTTAGCATAAACAAAGAGATACAGTGGTTAAAGAAGCAATGAAATAGACTAATGATTAAAGAGGGGAGTGTACCATTGTGGGTGGGCCTATTAGTGGCATAGTGATCTCTTGGGGAAGCCGCCGGGGGTTTTGGTGGAGAGAGAGAGAGAGAGATATAGTAGGGGCGGGCGACAGACTTGTACTTGCTCAAACCAAGGCAGCACAAACAATCCTTTTAAATATAACATCCAAATTATTGAAATATATGATTCTGTTTGATATAAGATGGCTGGGCTTAGTTAGATAATTGATAAGTGAACATAGCAACATGAACAATTAGGAATGTGTGGACTGTGGAACTGCCTTAATGTTGTATACACAATACAGTAGAAGTCCTAGTCAATTTTTTTGACTAGATACATTTACTTAGTTTGCCTAGTAGGCTACTGGCCACTGATTGTTGCTGCTCTGTCCAAAGCTGCCATGCTACGCAGCACTTCAAATTTCTATTTCTAACTTGCTATTTGTATGTTAAGCACTTTTGGTTTGGGATACATTAATATGCATAATGAGATAAGATAAATCGTACTTGGAATTAAAGAAGAGCAATGGTTATCACACAGACTTGTTTTAACAGAAATAGAGACTGAGAGATTGAGAGACTTCCTGGTCAACAGCATTACTAAAAGCACAACAGCATCCCTAAATATAAGATAAGATAATAAAAATAAAAATAATAATAAAAAGAGATTGAGAGACTTCCTCCTTCTCCTTTAACCTACCAGACCAAATAGGAACAGAATTTCTTTCGTTGAAACTCTATTTCAATGGCCAAACAAATTCTTGATTGCCATATTAGGTTGGGAGACTTATAATAATTTTTTCCTTTGTAAATTCATAGAATTCTACACAATTTAGTATGAAATTACTAGTAAGGATCCTTAGAATGACAAATAAAGATAATCCTTTTTTACAATTGATTATGTACTTTTCAAATTAGAAAAACTTGTCAAAATGCATCTTTATTTCTTATAGTGTAAATAAATTAGTTATTAGAGTCTTCATCATATCATAGGTAAGCTAAAATTATTATGCATATCAAGAATCTTATAGCTTAACTGACTTTTTGGTATTTTCAACTAAGATATTTAATTCTCATATTCTACTCTATATGAAGCCCTATTACCAAAGTTAAAAAAGTTTATATTACTATTTCAAATAAAATTTTGAAACAAAATTTAAAATATTTTCTATTTAAAAAAAAAAATACAATCATACATTATAAGCGGTAAAAAAATTACTTTACAAGATTTAAAAAATATTAATTAATTAATTAATTTTTAATTCAATAGTAATTAATTAATTTTTTTTATTCAACAGTTGGAGGAGTATTGATGGATATATATATATGAGCATCAATACTCTTGGCCCAATCATATTGTTAGAGCATTCACATCAATCTTAATGCAATTTTAGTCAAATTATTTGGTCTAGAAAATAAAATTTCCACTTTTTTCTTTTTTAACAAACTCAAAGTCACATACACTTACATCAGACTTAATATTAGTTTCTCTATTTTATTTAAATATTAGTTTGATCTCTAAACATATTAATATTTGTTTTTCTCTTCCCCACCTTTCCTTTCATAGCAACACCACCATCTCCTTTGCAAAGCACCTTCAACAACAAAAGGGCCCTTCTACTACCGCTTGACAACGATAGCGTCAAGAGCATCACTGATCTCCATCATTTGCCAATCCAAAGGTTGCCAACATCAATTTATCTATACAAACATCAGTTAATGCAAGTGTAGAGAGGGAAAATTCCTGACCTATCACAAGCTGATACGTCATACTATCAAGTCTATAAAATACAGCCAATTATAAAGCGCCACATATTGCTGCTAGGTTTTGCTATCACTACTCAAAAACCAACAAAAATTTGCCAAGTATCATGCAAAAACGAATCATGCATCAGCGCATGTAAGCAATGACATAAGTAGCCTCACACGTGTAAACGATGACATAATCAGCATCGCACGTGTAAGTGATGACATAGACGTACCAATCAGGATGTGACATGTGTCACCAATCAGACTTCGCCACGTGTCGCTCATCCACCCCCAAATCCCTATAAATAGAAGCCTTCCTAAGACATCTCAAGAAGACACCTTGAAAACATCTTGAGTTCAAAAGTCCTGAAGCTCTGCTGGAATCAAGCCCTAAAGCCTCCAGCAACTTCAAGAATTTCAACCTTCAAATACGAAGAACATTCGAAGCAGAATCATCCAAACTACCTGCCTAGATCTCAAAGTTCACTAGAATCAAGCTCAAAAGCCTCTAGAAACCTCAACAAACCACAAATTAGCAGAGCTCTACGGATTCAAGCCTCTAAAACACCGAAGAACTTCCACCAAAAAACCTTCAAATATGAAGAACATTTGAAGAGGAATCATCCAAATCATATTCCTAGATCTCAAAGTTCACTGGAATCAAGCTCAAAGGCCTCTAGAAAGCCCCGAAAAACTTCCACCACAAACCCTCAAAAGGGAAGAACACACGAAGAACACAAAGAACACGAAGAACACACAAAGAACGTGAAGAACAAAGAATTTCTAACAAGCTCATAGCTAGAGATTCATTATAATTCCGTTTCAAAGGTCTTCGATCCATTCCTTAGCCAAATTGAAGTATATTTGGTGTTCAAATCAAAATCACATTACCACAATTCCAATCAACAAATCTTTCAAGGAGATCGAATCAGAGGATCACTCTTTTGTAATCATAGAGAATTTTACCACACATTCATCAATATAAATTCGCATTTATGAAACTATTTTACTTGTTTGACTTATTTTAAACCGAGAAATTTAGTCGTCCATAGCAAGTGGCAAAGAGAAGTGAGTCAAAAGATGAATAAAAAATACAACTATTTGGCATGTTGATATCTCAATAAGTGTAATGAGCTATATTATTCATAAATAAAATTTAAGTATAAATTGTCGAGACTGATGATAGGTGTTTTTAATTTTGTTTAGGTTTTTTTTTTTAATATTTTTTTTATATTCAAGATTGAAATTCTATTCTAACCTAATTTAAGTGCATAAGTGTGTGAAACTCACTTCTAAAAACTTGAATTTCAACTCTTACCCCCCGCACCCTACAAACACTTATATTTGTGGAATAATTACTGCACCAAAAGTGCGCGGTGGTAATTTTGTTTAGTAAAATATTTGTAAAGTACTCTAATTATATTAAAATTTGTTTTATACTAGTAGTTACACCAATTTTCATCCTTTTTTTTCTTTATTTTATTTTTTGAAAAATACTAAACATGCTATAAAATTTTTACTAATATGATAATAAATGTGATTTATAAACTTCAAATATCAAATAAATGAATGTTTAGATTGTTTTAAGTGATTAGTGACTCCTCAAGCAATAAAAAAAATTTAAGCTTTGTTTGAAAATGGAGGGAAAAAAAAAGGTTTTGCTGACATGACAATTTCCCTTCTTTAGTTGGCATTATAAGAAAGAAAATGAGAAAGTAGAGGGAGTAATTATCCACCGGGGCCCACTTTTCTCATCAACCCCACATCCACATGGGTAGAAATGAGGAGATAGGCAAGTAAAAAGGTTGCAATTTTAGGAGGTCACCACTAATGACTTTTGAAATTTCAATTTTTATTTGTAGTATTCAAGGAAAAAAAAAATATATATATATATATATATATTTTTAAATTAAATATATTATATTCTTTTCTTTTTCTCTTCCCTCAGTCTTTCCAAACGTGTAAAAACCAAAAAGGAAGCATTTTTTTTTTCAACCAAACACACTAAAAATAGTCTATTAACTTGGCTCCTCTTACTTTACCTTCTGGCAGCCGCAAACCTATACCAAAGGTCCAAAAGTACCACCGATGTCTCGACCTACGGAAAAGCTAAGATTGTTGACCGAGCGTGTTCTGGACGACGACATCGTATTCGACATACTGACTCGGCTGCCAGTGAAATCCTTAATCCGATTCAGGTGCGTTTCTAAATCTTGGTACTCTACAATCACAAACCCCATTTTCATTGCCACACACTTCAAGCTCAACGAAGCCAAATCATTATCCAATAAAAATAGTCACAATGGTTATCTGCTATATACACCTGTAACAGAGGACTATTCTTTTCACGAAGAATTGCGTACACTTGTTTACAATAGGGACCGCACAGTGACTGAGATTTCCAGGTTTATAACCCCCTTTCGCTTTTGTGATGCCCTCATGAATTGCTTCTGTAATGGCATCTTCTGCTTTGATAGGTGTGACGAAAACAATGGTGATCATATGATATATTTGTGGAACCCAAGCATTAGAAAGTTTAAGATGCTTGCTCCTGCTCTTTTGACTGACCGTTTTGATAGTGCCACCCTTGGACTTGCTTATCATTCTCAAAAGAATGATTTCAAGATTCTTAGACTTGTGAGTTTCCCAGGGTCTCTTGGAGAGCCAGTTCCACCGACTGAGGCTGAGGTTTACACATTGAGTACGGACTCGTGGAGAAAGGTAGTGTCAGCGGAGTTGTCCGACCCCAACATTGGATATCTTTATCATAATTCACCATGTATATTTTTTAACGGAGCACTGCACTCTATACTAACTAATAAACACTGCCGTTTCATTTTGTCCTTTGACATTAATGATGAGAGATTCCATAAGATAATGCTGCCTCTGGATTTCTTAGATGTATACCAATCATATCTTACAGTGTTCAAGGGATCGCTGGCTTATATTATTATCTCTGACTATCTAGCTACTGGGGGCATTATGTGCCACTTATGGGTGATGAAGGAGTATGGCGTGGCAGAGTCTTGGACCAGAAAATGTGTACCAATCGATTGGTTTCATCATTTCCATGGCTGCACAGACAATGGTGAATTGCTAATTAAGAATTTCATGGGGCTGATATCAATTGACCCTGAGAATCTACTTCAGAACAGTCTTATAATGGAATCAAATATTAGATGGGTTGGTTACGCAGCCAATTCCATAGAGAGTTTGGTTCTACTTGATGGGGTAAATGCGTCATCTGAATACAAAGATTAGTCTGTTGAGGTTATAGCAGGGTGGCTATTTTTGTGAAGTTCAATGGCAAGTATTTTGGTATCAAATATGCAATTTGAATCCGAGCTCTTATTATGTCGTTTCTTTCTTCCCTCTTATTTTTTATGACATGAACATCAGAGGTACTACTTAGTAAGAATTTTTTTTAAAGGAGATTATGGCTATTATGCCGAATTGATATTCCTGTCAATAACATTGTTAACATCCTCAAAGATGGCATACATGCTTAGCCAACATAATCTTATTGCATCTGATTGCCCTCATGAAAAATTTGATGAGCTTAATCTCTTTGCTTTCAGTCCCCACCAAAAAAAAAGGGGCTTAATTTGTGCGTGCAGTAAATAAGGCTGATTTTATATTTCACAATATCATATAGAAGGCTTTATATTCTTTGCAGCCATAGTTGATTGATCTTATGCTTTTTTATAATATATGCTTTAACTGCTTGAATTAGTTAGAGTTTGCTGGAAATCATGGAATTATTGAAATATACGATTTTGTATGATATAAGATGGCTGGGTTTGCTGAGATTGTTGATAAGTGGGCTAGTGATATAGAGAACTTGGTATGATTGAATACTCTTTACTTTTGTATACAGCAGAAGTCAAAGTCAAAATTTTGACTCAAATCTATGATTTTTCAATGCCATTATTCTTTTAACACTTTTTAAAAGCATTAAGTTATAAATCTGATTGTTTCTGGTCTGTGCAAGGATAATGTGCACACTTCAAATATTACAAGTGATTGAATCACTATTTTTCTGCCTCTGTTTCAAATTTCAATGGTTAAGTCATTGATAAATTGATGTACTCTCTTGAGTCTTGATTGTAACATTTTTTTACTAGTTGAATGATTTGGTAGTTAAGTTTGCTAATATGTTACTCCTGCCCTAGGGATTTAGACAGGCATTTCAACCTCAAGCTTAGGAATAATTTTGGTTACAGGTTTGACATAAATGATATAAATTATAAAACATGACCCTTTTGTGGTGAGCGTTTTATGTTGTCATTGGAAAGCTGCTGAAGCTGAAGAATTGTTAGCATATGAAGCTTCTATTTAAAACAAAGATGTTATTAGATTTGTTTTGACATGGCAATGTCATGGACACGAATGTATGCTTAGCAAACATAATATTTGTTTCATTTTTGTTCTGGTGACCAAAATGTCATGAGCATTGCTTTAGTTCTTAGTCCTTAATCCCAAATTTTACTATTTGAATCTTTAGTTTTTAATTTGGGATTACATTATTACTTCTTTACTCATATACACAGAGGGAGGGAGAAATGATTTGGGAGAGTAATAAAAATTGATAAAGAAATAATATTTTATTAAAATGTAGTGTAAAATAAATAATCTAATGTAACTGTTTTTCATGCCAGGGCTTAATCAAATTTTTTTTTTGGTCACAAAACACCCTCACTCACACTTTATTAAGTCTTAGAAAGGTTTAAAGAATCTGGTCAACTGAGTAAAGCACTCAATTTTAAATTCCTATATTTTTAAAAATTTTCAGGCCAAAATAAAATTCCTAAATTTTAGGCTTTTTTTTTTTTTTTTTTTTTTTTTTTTTTTTTTTATATATATATATATAGTTAAAAGATAGAAAGACAAGTGTACAAAAACTGATCTAGTGACAGACAAGCAGACGAAAAAGTGAACAGCTCACGAAAGAGCATAGCAGGCTTAGCAGCTAAACAAAATACATGACATTGCTGTAAAAGATACACACTTGATAAAATGGACACTGCTAATTCCTTTGTTTTTTTTTTGGAGCTTCTCTGAAGTGCTGGTACTCTTCCAGAAAAAACAGTAGCTCCATCACGGATTGCATTCGGTTGTAGCTGAATTTTTTCAAAATCGAACCTGTTATGGGCATTCCAATAGAGAGTAGAGAGACCAAGCGATGACTATCCAAACCTCAAGGTCTAGTTTCTTTAGCATACTCTGAAACAGTAAGAAGTCTTGTGCTGCATTGGAACATTTTTGTATCAAAAAGACCGGGAAAATGGGTTTATTTTTAAAATATCCCACACAATGTCCCTATTTTCAAAGTATTAAGCACTGTGTATCTGTTTTGAAACTCGATCTTTAAAAAATCAAGTTTCAATGTAACCCAATTTTACTATTTTTGAGTTTTAGGTAAGTTTTTGCTAGGCTAGACGAGCACCCGTGGCTTTTCGCAATTTTTTTTTTTTCTTTTTTTTTTTTAAAAAATTTAGTTGGAACTTGAGTTCCTCAAAAAAAATTTCAACGCTGAACTTGATATTCTTAAGACTAAGTTTCACAAGAATTTGGAAAAATATTTTATGAAATTTTTTTGTAATGTCTATAACTCGATTTTAAAAGTATCAAGTTATATTGGGATTTTTTTAAAAAGTGAACTAGATTTTAAGAAAATCAAGTTTCACTAATGTTATATCCATATCAGGTTTTTTCAAAATCAGCATTTTTGGTCTCCTTAACTTCTGTATTTCTCACAACTCCATAGCTATACATCTCTGGATTCGGTGTTATCTTTCAAGCAATCATCTCTCTATCGTCTCAAGTACAAAACTTGTATCATAATTTGATGCGCATAGAAATTTTTTTGACGTAGGTGAGGAATAGTTTTAAATATTTCAAAGGTTTATTAGCCAAAATGTATTTTCATATTGGGGAAGTGTTTTCATTTGATATGTTGTATTGTTTGTGCTTAGGTATTTGGTTGAATGAGCATTATGTGAGTACATTGGGGGTTATATTAGTTGTTTGGTGTTGTAAATTTGAAGTACAAAAAATGAAAATTTTTAGATCCGCAAAAAGCAATGAACAATAAATCTTATTTAGCTAAGATTTTTTTTTTTTAAATTGTTATTAAGAGTTTAGGAGGGATCTTAGCGAAATAAAGGATCTTATTTTGTTAGTTACTATTGTTATTTTCCCCTTTAAGGGACAATGAAAACATTTCCCCCCTATATATACTTACTATATAGTAAAAGTTGGGCTTAGAAGCTGTGGTTGCACCAAGTGACTACACCAAATTGCAAAAAATTCATTAAATTTCATTTAAAAAAAAAATTAAATTTAGTTGGTTGATGCCATATAACCACTCTACTTGAAAGAGACTTAAATTATCACAGTAAATTTTTAGATAAAAAAAAATTATTATATTTGTAAAGACCAGATTTGGGTCCCTGACCCAAAAGATAGATGGACTTAGGCCCAAAAAGCCCGCAACAATGAATTTGTAAAGAGTGAATTGGAAAATTGGGTCTTAGTAAATCAGACAACAAATAAGATAGATCTTGATGATAAAAGAAAGAAGATAGATAAGTTTCAACTAAAAAATTCATCCTCAGTAAAGTTCGAGGAGATCAGTTCTTATATATTTCTTCCCAAGTTTGGTTATAAAATGCATTTCTTGATTGCTACAGTCTTTTGCCCTTGCTTTTGTCTCTCCCTTTTTCTCAGGGGTTCCTTACATTATATATCTCCCTTTCTATGATCTTGGCCCTCCATTTGTTGATCATCTAGGGCATTACTTGAGTGCTTATCCCATCAAATATCCTCCCTGGTCCTCTGTGAGTTGGGGTAGCCAAGGCAGCACTATTTAGGGGTTTTCTCCATATAAATGCGGCCAAAAAGTTAGTAGCAGAGCATTCAATGCGATGACAGTAGCTTTTCCTTAGATATTTCCTAACTCCCCTTCTTCTTGTACGTTCATAATGCACATCTTTATTAATAGAACCCCCTGGAATGTCTTCCAAGATGATAGGGAGCTCATCTTGATCTTAGCTGCATTTAGCCGAGGAGATATTCCTCCTTGGACTACTTCTCCCAACCCTTTTAGTCATAGTTTGCTCATGAAGTTCAAAATATTATGTCTCTCTTGCTATTGACCTTTTCTATTAGTCGATATCATCCTTCCACTCCCCTGAGTGCTTTACTTGTATAGTACATAATCCTTTACACTTTGTCTTCTTCCCTCACCAATGTTGAACTTACGGTATGCGAGGTGACTTCTAAGTATAAATACAACTCTTCTCCTAGCACGGACAGGCTTAATAAAGGAGTCATAGTGAGATACGCCTTCAGATCTTCAAAAGCTTTCTAACACTCATTGGTCCATTCAAATGCTTTTTTAAGAACCTTAAAAAATGGCAAACATTTGTTAGTAGCTTTAGAGACAAACTTGTTAAGGGTAGCAACTCGTCCGGTGAGGGACTAAACTTCTTTAACATTTCGAGGAGGCTTTATGTCCAGTATTGCTTGAATTTTATCAAGATTCACTTCAATCCCCCTATAGGAGATCATAATTCCAAGGAATTTTCCTGATGATACTCCGAAAGCACATTTGCTGGGGTTCAACTTCATATTATAACATCTAAGTGTGTCAAAAGTTTCCTGCAAGTCGTCTAAGTGCTTCCCCTCATCTAGGCTTTTCACCAGCATGTCATTTACATAGACTTCCACATTTCACCCAATCTATGGATGAAACATATGGTTAACCAACCTCTGATATGCTGCCCCGATGTTCTTCAAACCGAAGGCATCACTTTATAATAGAATAAGCTTTGACTGGTGACGAAGGATGTCCTCTCCTGGTCTGCCTCGTCCATTCTTATTTGGTTGTACCCTAAGAAAGCATCCATGAAACTTAGTAACTTATGGCTTGCAATAGAATCTACCAGCTGATCAATACACGGCAATGGGTAGCTATCCTTAGGGCAAGCTTTGTTTAGATCAGTAAAATCTACACACATTCTCTACTTGCCGTTTGCCTTCTTGACCATTACTACATTAGCCAACCAATCCGGATAGTACACTTCTTGAATAAACTTCACCACGATCAACTTTTGAACTTCGTCTTTGAAAGCGTTATCTCTCTCAGGGGCAAACACCCTTTTCTTCTGTCACACTAATTTGGAGGAATGACATAGATTCAAAAGGTGGGTAATGATACTAGGATCAATACCCGGCATGTCCTCACGACTCCAAGCAAATACATCAATATTTTTCTTCAAAAAATAGATGAGGTCCTTCTTAATCTTCACTTATAGATTTGCTGCAACCCTGATACACCTCTCAGGGTTATTTTCATCTAAGGAGATATCTTCTAACGCTTCAGTGGGCTTTGCCACAACTCTCTTTTCTTCAATATTCATGGCCTAAACTTGCTCGTCCATGGCCAACATGGCCAGGTAACATTCTCTTGCTACTAATTGGTCTCCTTGTACTTGTCCGACTCCATATTCTGTTGGAAATTTGACCGATAGGTGGTAGGTAGATGTAACAGCCTTCCAACTATTTAAAGTTGGGCTTCCAATTATGGTGTTGTAGGAGGATAAACAATCTACCACAAGGAAGTTCACATCCTTGGTGATTTGTTGCAGATATGCCTCCACTACCACTGGTAATGAAATAGTACCCACAGGCTGTACCTTCATTCCACCAAAACCTACCATGGGGAGTTTATTGGACGGAGCTGGTCTCATCCTAACCTCATCTGCTGAAAAGCTGGATAATATAAAATATTTTTCTAGCTTCCATTGTCCACTAGCACCCTTCTGGTTTTGTAGTCAGCAATAAGTAAAGTGATGATGATAGCATCATCGTAAGGGTGGTGAACTCTCTCGGCATCCTCGTCTGTAAAAGTGATCACTTGTTCACCCATGGTCCTTGCCCTTAATGATCCTCAAGAAAGTCGGACGCTCTGCACTACCTTCAGGTATGTTTTCTTTGACTTAGACGACTGGCCTCTTGAATTTCCCCCTATGATAACTCTTATTTCTCTGAGTGGTGGTCATGGTGATTCTTCTACCTTCCCTTTCTATTTCTCATCCTTGTGGTCTTGTCCAAAGAAATTTCTCAACTTCCCTTGCCTTATGAGATTCTCAATCTGCTGCTTTAAATCAAAACACTCGTCTGTATCATGCCCATGATCTCTATAGAAGCAACAATACTTATTCCTATTGCACTTATTGGGATCTCCCTTCATTTTCTCCGGCCATTTCAAAGAAGGATCATCCTTGATTTGTATAAGAACCTGCTCAAATGGCATGTTCAAAGGGGTATATTGTTGATTTCGCGCTAAAGAGCCAGGCTTTTTATTATCTCGATCTCTACTTTCTTTCGTTCGTCCCCTCTTTGGACGAGGACCTTGCTTGAAATGGCGAGTGGGGTTTGCTTCTACTCTCTCAGTTCTCTTCCTCTTCTTAACTATGATCGCATCTTTTGCATTCATAAAATTTTGGGCCGAATGGACGAGTTCAGCCATAGACTGGGGCTCATTTTCATAAAGTTTATGTATGAATAAATCAAAATTAACCCCGTTATGGAAGGCCGCCAATAATAGCTTGTCATCCACCTCGTGCACGCTTAGGGTTTCGCTGTTGTAGCAAGTGATGAAGGACCGTAAGCTTTCATTCTATCCTTGCTCTATGGTTAACAAGCTGGATGAGGAACACTTGTGTCTCTATCCCCCAATGAAGTTATTAATAAAAAATTTGCTCAATTCTTCGAAAGTACTTATCGAATTTAGAGGTATTTTGCTGAACCAGACTCGTGCTAGACCTTTAAGGGTGATAGGGAAGGCTCTACACATAATTTTATTAGGAACCCCTTAAAGGTGCATTGTAGTCTTAAAAGTAGCAATGTGATCAAACGGGTCACGCGTTCTATCATACGAATCCAAGGAAGGCATCTTGAATTTTAGAGGCAAGGGGTGGCCATTGATGGAAACTGTTAAGGGAGAATCTATTTGATGAACTAGGTCTTCTACGGGATTTGTTCTACTTATGTTCTCCCTCATCTCATCCATAACTTCCCTTATCTGGTCCATCTCTCTCTCTAAGTGTGGCACCCTTCTTGGTGTAGTACCCCTTAATTGGCTTTTCGACTTTGCATTTCTTCCATCTCCCTGGCTCTGTCCATGCTCCTCTCCATAGGCCTCATGTCGTTGCATTCTGAGATTAATCTCCCTTCTCAATTCCTAGTTTTGGCGAGTTAACTCTGCCATGGCAGTGGCCATTGATTGCACGTGTTGGATAGAAGATGGTTGCATGGCAGGCGTCGATTGTTGGCCACAATGGGGGTTACTAGAAGCGTCTCTACTCGACTACTCTTTTGAGGGCCTGGACTAGTAGCCCTTGATCTTGTCTAAACCATTTAAGCCTTTTGTTGGAGAAAGAAATCATAGAACTCAACAAATGAAGTTCAAGCACGACAAATCATTCCTACAGACGGCGCCAACTGATAGTTCCTCGAAAATCAATAGGCTAAAAATCTCGGGCGTTGATGATCTTAAGGTTGAGTCCTGAAAGAGAAAATACAAAATCAGAGGGGACCAGTAGAGGCCAGCCAAAAATCCTCCGATGGTAAAGTTAGTGGGTTTGTAATTCCAAGTAAAAAGAAAGTGTTTCTGGAATTTTTACTTGTTTTTGGAAATGTCTTCAAGCCTTACCTTCTCATGGATGAATGCTTATATAGCATACGTGAAATGGTTATTTGTTTAATAACCGTTCCTATTGTCGAGGAGTTTGGAGGATTTGGAGGTAACCTCCATAACTGCCTTGGAAGTTACCTTATTTGGACTTACGGTTAGTGGATGGCACTGCTCGTAGCAGTGCAACTCGTCCTTTATGCTTGGTGGGAATCATCCTTATCCAAAGCTCGACAGGTTTAGAGCCCGATGAACTCGTCCACCCTTTATTAAGAAGGGACGAGGTTATTGGGGATGAGTCTCCTTCACGCATCCTCTTTTCCCTTCTTTTCTCATGGACGACCTGTATGGACGAGATGAGACTTAGTGCAATTTTATTACTCCATCAGTAATGACTAATGAACTTATTTATTTGGTTTTGTTGAAAGTTTATTATGTTAAGGATGATGGTTTTGTAATGTTATTATGTTAAATTCTATAAAAAGATGTTTTATACTTGTACTTTTTTTTAGGAAACATATTTATTACTATTGGTTGGTTAGTTTTAGTATATTAAAAAATTATTAATTATTTATATAATTTAAATAAATAATAATTAAATTATTTATGACGTCATCGATTCAACCATTGGTTAGACCCTGGTCCGACTAGAAAACCGGTAATTAGTTCCTTCACCGGTTCTTTCACCATACCGGTTTTTAAAACCATGCTTACTACCACAATGTGCCCATTAAATTTGAAAAAAAAAAAAGGGGGAAAGGATGCAGGTGGGACACAGTCACACAGCACCATTTAGTCAAATATTCCAAATAAGAGAAGTCAAAAGTGGAAACAGTTGCATAAAAAAGATAAAACTAGAAAGTCGGATGATACAATCAAGAAACAAGGAACAAAGCTTAATGTTGGGGCTGGCTAAAAGAAATAAAAAGTGTCAAATGTTAACAAGCACAGCAGGGGCGCTTGTTAAGGTTATACAAAAGTGGGTCCTATTTAATAAAAAAATTAAACAAATAAATGAAAATGAAATAAAGGTATTTCTTTTGGTTATTTTAATATTTTCTTTTTCCTCTCTACAAAGTTGACCTCATATTGAAAATATGACATAAACCTGCAAAAAAAGACAAAAAATTATACTATAAAAAGTCAAAAGTTGCTGTTAACAGGCATCTTACGGTGCCCATTAACACAACTCATAAAAAATTAATACAAAAATAAAGTAAAGCTAAAAAGTTGAAAAGTGGAGATGACACAAACGAAAAATAAGACACGGAACAAATAAAAAAGGAGCAAAAAGTTGAATAGTGGGCACGGCTGAACACGAAATAAGGATCTGCTAAAGAAAAACTAATGCAAACTGTTCCATGAATTGATCAGTTAAGAGAAAAAAAAAAAAAAAAGGAAAAAAAAGGGAGAAACGGTTTCTCAATTTCCCTATAAATTAAAGAGACTTCAGCAGGTTTCAAGGGGAAGCAAGAAAGCACGTAGATAGAGAGAAAACACACCCAAAAAAAAAAAAAAAAAAAAACAAAGAAGAGAGGCACATACAGAGATAGAGAGCAACAAGTAGGGGAGCAATACGCAACACTAGCATTAGGTTGGGATTTTATTAGTCCCTTACTTCTCTAAATCTCTCCCTCTCCCTCTTCTTCAAATTTGAATTTTTGTTTGGTAAAACAAATAGGGTTGGGTTTCATGAGGAGTTCCTAACTCTGTACATGAAGCTTTAGATATGAGTCTCTAACTTGTAAATCCTATTTGAAAATTACCAAATAAAAATTCTCTCAAGTTTTGGATCAGTGTTTACTCAACTAGAGTCTATGACTTTACCAAATTAGTGGAGTCCTTGACTCTATCACATCAATGAAGTCCTTGACTCTGCCAAATTAATGGAGTCCTTAATTCTACTGTTAGGTTTTAAGGTCTTAGGATTTTATGTATTTAGAACTCTAATTTGTAATGCTGGCAAACCATGATCAAAACAATGTATTTAGTCTTGTTTAGGCTTGCTCAAAGTTGGTTTATCATTGTAAAGTTGGAATCGAGTGGCTATAGAAGTACTTGGGACTTTCGGCCTGGCTCGATCGATCGAAGAATAGACTTGATCGATTGAAAATCGCACAGGTTGATTTTTCTGCAGAATTTTCAACTCAGCCCTACTTCATTAAACGTTTAGGGTTTTATGTTTTTACCCTAGGTATATAAACTAAGCCCTAGCCACGTTTTTGAGGGTTGCTCTAATTGTATTGTTGCTCATACATTGCTGTTTATGTGAATCTCTTGTGAGATCTTTGAGGAGCTTTTCTTCACATAAGCTTAGGGCTTTCAAGTTAGAGATAATATCAATACCTTGAAGATCAACTTGGTTGCTACCATTGAAGCTTAAAGATAAACAAGCGGGGGGTGCTTGTAGCTGATTGGAGAATCCAAGAAAGAAGGAGTTCGTGGATTCAGAGCTTGCACATGGTCGTGTCAGTAAGTTCTACTGGTGGGTAGCAATAGGAAGTCAAGCGGGGAGCTTGTAGTCCTTCTGTATGAACTTCGATTCTTTCGCATAGTGGATTCAGGTTTACCTTGAGGATAGCTAGGTCAAATCCTCCCTAGGTTTTTACCGTGTGGTTTCCTGGGTCATCATATCTTGTGTTCATTTATTTTCTGCTGCTTTATATCTTGATATGATTATTTGATTGCTTTAACCTAGAATTGCATAATTTGACTAAGTAACAACTTGGCTAATTAATCTAGGCTAACCAATCTGGTTGTGTTTTAAGAGGTCTAAATCCGTTCATGTACCACATCAATGGAGTCCTTGACTTTATCAAACTAATAGAGTTCTTGACTCCATCACATCAATGGAGTCCTTAACTCTACCAAATTAATGAAGTCCACGACTCCACCACATTTCAATGGAGTCCTTGACTCCCAAAATTATTTTAAATAAAGTGGGGATTCTAATTCCTTCAAATTCCAACATGACTAATTCTTTGGGATTCCTATTTTCTTAATCAAGATTGGAGTTAATAATTCTCAAAATAAAATGACCATAAAAATTAATTTGAGGAAATTTTCTTTCCCTTACTCCCAATTCCTGAAACATGTTCATAAAAAAAATAAAATTGCTTCAAAGGAGTTTTCTTTCCCTTAATTAAATTTGGGAACCTCAATCAAAATATCATTAAAATTCTTACAAAGAAGCAAATGAAAGAAAAGGAAAATTGCTTGGACTTTCAACTTCTCAAAGAGAGAATCCTTGGATCAATTTCCATAAAAACATGGTCCTTGACTTATCCTTGAGATTAAAACCAATTATCTCACCCAAAAGCAAAATTAAGTTGATACTTAATTAAACACCAAGTATTTGACTTATATATCCATTATTTAAATTGGGCAAAATCATATTTGAGGATTTTAAATCTAAAACCTCAAATTAAGAACTAAGAATTGGCTTGATCCCCACCAAGAGTACATAGGCAACCTAAATAAATTATTAGATGTACCCACAAATAAATAAAAACACATATCCCCTTAAACATGAAAATAAATAAACTTATGCACAAAGATGACGTGGTTGGAATCAAAGGGTCTTCTCTTGAAACAAGGGATTGTAATTAAGAGATACATTATCTTGAATGGGTACTACTCACATCAATAAAACTCATATGCCAAAAGGCCTATGGGTGAAGTTATGTTTGATGAATTTGACTAAATAAAAATTCTTGTTAAACATATTTTGACAATGTTTGTTAAACATAATTTAACAATTCTTGTTAAACATAATTTGACAACGTTTATTAAACATAATCTAAAGAATTATTGCTAAACATGGGTTAACAATTTTCGTCAACAGATATCATTAACAAGAGAGTCAAGAATAAAAACAAAAAAGATGCATAAATATATCTATTATGTATATAGTTTTCCACTACATTTTATACGAAAAGAGAAAAGCAAATAAAAAATTATTTCTTCTCTTTACTTGAATTTGATCATTTCTATATGAAACAAATTATAAAAGGTACAATGATGGTGGTAATGGCCATCCTCAATGGCATGACCATTGCCTTGATGACTTTGAAGTTGACAGACTCAAAAAAAAAAAAAAAAAAAAAAAAAAACATCTAAAAAATAAATTTGTGATTTTGAATTTCATTGGTTTGATCATTGCAGGTCTTAAACTCAAGAATTTAGAAACTTGGGCTAGCATGATTACTGTCGATATCTTATGGATTATATTGGGGACTCTCCTGTAATGACACTAATTTCTCATTCGTTGTTAACATTGATTGCTCCATTATTTCTTTTTGAAGAACTACCTAAAATTAAAGGAGCACTCATCTATATTTATAATAATAGGTGAAACTGAGAGAAATTCAAATTAGAATTCCAAATTAGAGTTTCAATTTTGCGCCATATGTCCTAAATTATTTATTCTTAAAAGGTTTTATTTATTAACTTTAGAATCAAATGTGATATCACATCATAAATATTCATCCAAATGAGTTATTAAGTACAAAAACCAAAGAATTTAGAATAAATGAATCATAAAAAAAAAAAAAAAGAAAAAGGTGCTTCACAATAATTTTTTTTTAAAAAAACATGGACAATTTACATGTTATACCTAATAATATACTTACAAAAATTTTTAAAGAGTGAACAAAATATAAAAATGATTATCAATAGTATTTAAATTATATATATATATATATATATATATGAATTATATTATACATTTTATGGTATATCTTTAAGTGAATTCAAGCATATGCATGAGATTACAAGCTATTTGTTATAATATTCAAAAATCTCAATGGTGTTTGGAGCAATATTAAAATTAAAGTTAGATGGTGTAATTTCAATTTAACATATAAAAAAATTTAATGTAGATGTAGATGTATATGTATATGTATAGTATATGTATATGTTTATATTAATGTTTATGAATTTTTTATTAAAAAAAGAAATGATATGTGATATATATATATATATATATATATATAATTTTTATCTATGACATCTATTCCATGATGATTGTTTTTATCATCTTGGCCAAGACACCAATTATATATATATATATATATATATATATAGAGGCAGGATTTGGGATTTTAAATTTGGTAAATGAAAAATAAACATGATATGTTAACATCTAATGAAAAGTAAAGTTTGGAAGAGTGTCATTCCATGAAACTGAAATAGTGATTTTCATAATTTACCCCATTCATTATCATATTTTTTCATCATTAATTAGGTAAGATAAAGATAGAGATATAATGAGGTAGTGGTATCCGTAGGTCAAGTTGGGTTAGTTTGGAGTATTTTTCATTCTGGTCAATTTGGATTGAGAAATTTCTAATCCAACTCAACCATTAAGGTGTTGCGATTTTGTTAGGCCTTAATAAACCAAAAACAATTTTTTTTTTTTTTTTTTTTTTGGGGTTAAATTACACTAACTTTCATTGAGGAAACACTTCCAATTTTCAATAATGACACTTAGCCCCCTAAAATTATTATTATTTCCATCATATAACAAATCTAGTTAGTAAGCATTAATGTATGAGAAGTGCTACATCCACAACATTTCATAACAAATCATTAAGGTGTTGTGTTTGGAGTATTTTTAATTCTAGTCAATTTGGATTGAGAAATTTCTAATCCAACTCAACCATTAAAGTGTTGCAATTTTGTTAGGCCTTAATAAACCAAAAACAAAATGTTACTTATCAAAAAAAAAAAAAAAAAACAAATTACACTAACTTTCACTAAGGAGCCACTTCCAATTTTAAATAATGACACTTAGCCCCCTAAAATTATTATTATTTCCATCATATAACAAATCTAGTTAGTAAGCATTAATGTATGAGAAGTACTACATCCACAACATTTCATAACAAATTATAGGTGATTAGTTGTTATTGGTTCAAATTTAAACCTAACACTAAGATTACTTTTTTGCCCTAACAATAACAACAAGTAACAACTTACCACTTAGGATTTGGTGAGAAAATGTTGTGGACATAGTATTTCTCTTATTGTTATTCCAAACGATAATTTAATTTGAAAAGAATATGGATGTTGATTGAATTGGAATTGATATAAATGCTTATAGAGGCTTATTTGCTATATGAATTAAAACCTTTAGGATGTCGTATTGTTTATAAAAATAAGATTGGATTTTGACTTTTCCCCAAATCTCGAAGTAGATTGTTTTAATTGACCCAAAAAAAATAGGCTTTCTTTAATTATTTAAATCTATTGTTTTATAAATAACTAACTTATAACTTAAAAGATATATATTAAAATGCATAGTATAATTCCTATATATATATAATTTAAATACTATTAATATATAGTCATTCTTATATTTAGTTAACTTTTTAGAAAATCAAGTAAGAATATTCTTAGGTAAAAAATGTAAATTGTAAATATTTTTTTATAAAAAATGTAAAGTTGTGATTTACAATTATGTTTTATGTTGGCTTTATTCTATGACAGAAAGTGTTATAATTGCTTTAGTTTTGTTCCTTGTATTTTGTGAGATTTTATTGTATTGGGTTTAGTATTAAGTTGGTGAAGATTCAAGCTTAAATGAAGATCAGTGCATTTCGTGACTAGCTCGTGAGAAGTTCGCAAGAAGGGTTCTCGCAAAAAGGGCATGTGAGAAGCACATAACTGAAAGCTGAAGAGTCGTGCTAGGATGTCAATTTTGCGAGTATTTCACGAGTAAGGCCTTCTCACGAGATACCCATGAGACTCTCTACCTAGAGGATTTTTAAGTGTGACTTTCTTACCCTTTACCCATATTATATATACCCTCATTACCCACAGAAGTAAAGGAGGTCATTTAGAGAGAAAAACTCTAGATAGGTTTTTCTAAAACACACACACCCATCTTTTTGAGAGAGAACTATTCATCCTTAATGAGAAATTATTCTAGCCTCTTTTCCTTTCCTCTCCCATTGTCATACCTTGAGAGGAGATTTGTACCTAAACACAACCCACACATATTCAGAGTGTAGAGAGTGTTTTGGAGCTTGGGTAGCTTTGGAGATTTGCCAAAAGAAGCTGATGAGGCTTGGCGGATGCAATCGGGCGTATTGTAGGATCCGGAAAGCTACACAAGATACAGTTCCGAGAAGCCTTGTTGGAGTAGGAGATTAGAGGGCTTAGGTACATTGGGTAGATTAGGCTTGGAATGTCTCTTGCTATTCGTGTATCCCAATTTATTGTCTAGTGGATCAATTTACTGCTTGGAGAGCAGCGAAGAGGTTTTTCACCGAGTTCTTTGGTTTTCTCTTGAATAACACATTGCCATGTTATCTTGTGGTTGCATCTCTCTTTCCTTATTCTTTTATTTTAATTTTATTGTTTGTTATTCATGTTTATGCACTAGAATAGTTATCGATTTATTGTACTTCATTTACTCTTATTTTGCACTTAGATAAGTTAGAGTAAAAACAATCTAGTTGTAATTTTTAATTGAGGGTCTAAACAAACTCTTGTGTTTATTCACACAAATTTTGAGCTTTCAATTGGAATCAGAGCGAGTATACTTGTTGTGGTTTAAATACCTAAGTGTGATCTTTGACCCCTTATGTGTTTTGCCATGGATAGTGCTTTGTATGCTTCTATGGTTGTTGATGATTGTAACATGCCATGTGTTTGTAAAAATGCCTCTATAAGTGTTTATCCTTATGATTGTGATGCGATGTTACATGAATCTTAGGGTGTTGTTGATATTCCTAACATCAAACTCTTGAAGAAAGATGCTAAGAAGTTTCATAAGAATTTGATCAAATTTCATTGTGAAAAGGATGATTTGATTGCTAAGCTTTATGAATCCAATAAATTGGTTAAAAAGTATAAGAAGCTTGCTGAAAATTCTTTTGAAAAGCTAAAAGAGTTTGAATGTTTGAATATGGACTTGAATGCTAAACTTGTTTTGTCTAACAAACCAGATGATGATCTTAAATGTGAAAATAAATCTCTTAAGATGCATGTCAAGTGTTTGATTGCTAAACCTATTGCTAAAAGGAATGAAAATATTTGTTGCAATCATATTGTGGTACCCGATTTTGTGCCTATTGTGTGTTCTACCTCAAAGGACAAATCGGTGTACATTCCTCCTCACAAAAGAAATCAAAAGATAGAGAGAAAGGCTCTTAAGCCAAAGCCTCTGTTTAGGTCTCAACTTAAGGTTTTGGATGGATCTATGTTTGTTCCAACTTGCCACCATTGCGGTGTGATCAGTCATATAAGACCTCAATGTCCCAAGTTGAAGAGAAAACCATGTTACTAGATCCCTCCCCAAAAAACCTAGTGGACCTAAACCCATTGTTTGTCACCATTATGGTGCTTTTGGTCATCTATGACCTCATTGCTCTAAGTTTCAAGCTCTTAAAAGAATAAAAAGAAAAGAAAAACTTGAGCTTCTTGGAAACTGTGTTATGAAAGCTAAACCGATTTTGGGGTAAAATGGTAAGTTGCTAAATTTTTTTATTTTTATTTTTATTTTTATTTCATGTTCTTACCTCCTTGTCTATGTGCATCTTCAGTTCTCATTCTTCCAACCCTCATCTCGCTTCGCATGAGACATTCGTTCCAAACAATCATTCCATTTGGATGAGAAAGGGTTCCTATGGTTAGGCTTTTACTCTTTTAGTCTTTGATCTAATTCTTTTGATCTTTGTTGGACCCTTCATGCATTGGTTGTTATATTTTCATGCATTTTGTACATCTTGCATTTATTTGTATGCATTGTTTTTGTTTTTTATTTTACTTTATTACTTTTATTTTGTGTGAGTAAAACTCTAAAACTACATAAAAAGTGAAAAAAAAATTCAAAAGTTTGATCGTTTATGTTTGAGCACATATCACATGTGAGTTTGGCCTAATAACTTCATACTAATGGCATAATGCATTTACGAGCTTAGCTTGTTTTGTATGCATATATATCTGTGTGGGAAAAATCTTGAAAACTATGTGTGATTGTTGTAAATAGATCTTCAAGCTTGTCATGAATGATTAGTCAATGGTCTTGATGGTCTTGATACTTGCATAGACTTGTGCCTATATCTCTTCCCACTTTATTTTTATGTTTTTAATTAAAGAGCTCAACAAATGTAAATCTGAAAATGAAAAGAGATAATGAGCTGCAAAAGCCGTTGCACATATTAGTATTTGACTAGGAAAAAGGAAAAATGACTTTTTATTGAAATGTACGATGCCTGAAATGCCAAAGGCTTATTCTCAATATTGAAATATAGAAAATTTCAAGTACCAATCTCAAAATGAGATGTATTGTTCAAAAAATGATCAAATGTTATGATTTGTATAGAAGCCAAATGAAAAGCTTCTAAGATTTGTAATCATTTTCTTGTAGGAGGCCATATATGTTCATTTCTATAATTGAGATAGACCACTTGATTTAATACTAGTTGTATATGACTTGATTGAATTGATCATTGAAGTTTCACTTTAGACTAAGGACTATTTCACATTTGATACACACACACAACACACAACACACAAGACTTTTGTTCAATGAATGCCTATTTCATTTGTGTGTTTGTACATGTTCAAATGTGATGTATGTGTGTGCTCAACCTTATGTGGATCAAACCAAAAAGATTTTTGTTCTTTTTGTTTGTGTTTGGAAGTGGTTTGTACCACCCATGTTTTTCAAAGTTTTTCAAATTGTTTTTGTGTGGAAAACATGTTTTCTAGGTGTTTTCGTGACTTATTTCATGCGTAAGTTCAGTCACAAGTTAAAGGGTCTAATTCTCAAGTTTTCTAGATTTGGACAGAGAGTTTCACGATTGTTTCACAAGTAAAGCTTACTAGTGAAATACCAGCGAAATTTCGTGGGATGCTCACCAGTGAAACTACCAGTGAAAATTTCCAAATCAGCTTTTAAAGGGCATTTCGTGGGTCATTTGTTTTAAACTTCTCATATCTTCTCCCAAACCCTTATTTTAATGCTTCAACATCAAAATCCAACTAAATTCAATTGTTTTTCATTCATTAACATCTCTAAGGTAATATTTAACTCTTTTAATTGATTTTGATCCTCATATTATGTTTTTGGGGTTTTATGTTCATAGTTGGGACTTTTTTTTTTTTTTTTTTTTTTTTTTTTTCAAATGGGAGTTGAAAAACTTATTTTTGTCAATCTTTTTTATTGGGTTTTGTTTTAAATGATAATTTGTTTGGGATGTTGGCCTCTTGTGATAAAAATAACATATATTTAGGTAAGATTTTCATATGTTTATGCATTGTTTAAAATATATGTGTGGACTTTGAGTGTTTGATAAAATGCCTAAATGACATTTTCTCGTTGTTTTGGATTCTGATGAGTGCCAAAATTTAGGGATCTCCATAATTATTCATGTTTATCATGTTTTGACCATTGGTTGATGTTTTATATACTTTGCCCCTTGAGTGCTTGCTCATGCATTGGTCATGCATCTCACATGCACACTAGATGCACACTAGATGCACCTTTGCTGCACATACTTGATCACTTGACATGTTTTTACATTTAATCATGCTAGTTAAGTCGTTTTAGACCTTTTAGCATATATAACATGTTTTTATGTCTATGTCATGCCTAGGTCTATATCATGTTCCATCATCCTTAGCATGTCATGTCTACCTTATACTTTGTAGCATTTCTTTGATGTTTTTGTTTTTTGTTTGAGCTTCATTTTCTCATTCATCTTACACCCCTTATGTATCATCTTTTACCTATGTTCATATATTCTTTTCTTTCCCTCCCTGTTGATTCATTTGTCTATTCGTGACAAAAAGGGGGAGAGTATATCGAAGAGTATACCGGTGTGTTTTGTCTTTTTTTATATGATTCATGTGCACACTCATAGGGAGAGAAATTCTATCTCGTGCACATTCGTATGGGGAGAAAGCGATAAGAGAGATGCATATACCAAGGGAGAGAAGACATTTTTTATGAGAAAACTTTGTTTTGTTTGTTTTACCTTATGCTCATTTTCTTGTTGTTTTATAGTGCTTTGAGTTACATTTAGTATCACATCGTGTTTATGTGTTGGACATGCATACATCCTTTTGTTATTGTGCTTTATTGGTTACATGTTCGAATGATTATTTGCTTTGTTATTTGATCATTATAGTCATTTTCATATGACTGTTTTGGTGTATGATCAAGTTGCTCACATGTTTCACATCATGTTTACTTGATCGTATTTTACTTGTTACATTAAACTTGTCCTTTTATCACTTGATTTACCTTGATGGTCTAATGTGTTTTGCACAAGTGTTTCAGGTTACAGGTATATATGTTCCAAGTTCATCACAGCTTCTAGATTTAGGAGTGAGTGAGTTTTGCCATTATTCCCAAACTCACGTTTAAGTCTAGAGTCTGTTATAGAGTGTTTTGTCATGAAATAGCCAAAGGGAGAGATTATAAAGTTGTGATTTACAACTATGTTTTATGTTAGCTTTATTCCATGACAAAAAATGTTGTATTTTTTTTTTTTTTAATTTTGTTCCTTTTATTTTGTGGGATTTTATTTTATTGGGTTTAATATTAAGTTGTTGAAAACTCAAGCTTAAATGAAGATCAGTGCATTTCGCAACTAGCTCGTGAGAAGGGTTCCTGCTAAAAGGGAATGTAAGACATGGCTGGAAGTTGAAGAGTCGTGCCAGGTTATCGATTTCGCGAGTATTTCACAAGTAAGGCCTTCCCGCGAGATACTTGTGAGACTTTTTGCCTTGAGGAATTTTAAGTGGGACTTTCTTACCTTTTATCCATACTATATATACCATCATTACCCACAAAAGTAAAAGAGGTCATTCAAAGAGAAAAACCCTAGATAGATTTTCTACAACACACATACACCCATCTTTTTAAGAGAGAGCTACTTATCCTTAGTGAGAAATCATTCTAGCCTCTTCTCATTCCCTCTTCCATTGTCATACCTTGAGAGGAGATTTGTACCCAAACGCAACCCACACCTATTCAGAGCGTGGAGAGTGTTTTGGAGCTTGGGAAGCTTTGATGATTTGCCAAAAGAATCTAGTGAGGCTTGGCGGATGCAATCGGGCATATTATGGGATTCAGAAAGCTAGACAAGACAGGGTTCCGAGAAGCCTTGTTGGAGTAGGAGCTTGGAGCGCTTAGGTACATTAGGTAGATTAGGCTTGGAGGGTCTCTTGCTATTTGTGTATCCCAATTTATTATCTAGTGGATTGATTTACCGTTTGGAGGGCGACGGAGAGGTTTTTTGCTGAGTTTTTCGGTTTCCTCTTTGATAACACATTGTCGTGTTATCTTGTGGTTGCATCTCTCTTTCCTTACTATTGTGCTTTACTTTTATTGTTTGTTATTCATGTTTATGCACTAGAATAGTTATTAGTTTATTGCACTTCATTTACTCTTATTCCACACTTAGATAAGTTAGAGTAAAAACAATCTAGCCATACTTTTTAATTGGGGGTCTAAACAAGCTCTTGTGTTTATTCACACAAATTTCGAGCTTTCAAAAAATATTTTATGAACTCTTAATTTTTGATTTTGTGAAGCATTATTTTTTTTACAGTTCATTAATTCTAAACTTTTGATTTTTGTATTTAATAACTCACTTGGATGAATATGTATGATGTGATCCCACAATTGGCCCCAAAACTAAGAAAAAAACTCTCTAAAAATAAATAATTTAGAACACATGGTGCAAAATTAGACTTCAATTGTAGAATCTAATTAAATTTTCACTAAACTTTACCTATTAATATATACTAGTATGTAACCCGTGCTTACGAACATGAATGATAAATTGAAGTGGTGCTATTGATATTAACTTAAGTTATTAAACATATAGGACAATAGTTCGACCAGGACAATTAGGGGTACTGAAATGGTTTTTTCATGCAATTTTCATGATATTTGTTACGCGAAGTTTCTCTTTATGTAAATTGCTATTATGTATATAATTTCAAAAATCACTATTAGATACTACATATACAATATCAATTTACAATCATTATATGTGAAATTCTACTAGATAAAATGCGCACAAAAAAAAAAAAAAAAGATTGGTCTAATAATATCTCCTAAATTGAATGGGGATAAGTGTATGAGATCGTTCTGCTCAATTCCAACTTTTTAGGTTCAAGATCTTTGCATACAAAATATATGAATAGAAACAGTATAAAAAATATGCTCATTAGTTTAGAGAAATAATAATAGCAAAAATCTAAACAATTTAGTTTTATGAAAAGCTAACAAAAACAAAATCTAATTTTGACTCTAATTAAATTTTCTCTAACCTTTGGTTTAAAATAATATATATAAATATATATATATATATATATATATATATATATATATATATTACCTAGTTAATAATAAATTGTACATAGTCAAAGTATATTATATAAATAAATTATAAATTTGAATTATTTTAATTATACAAAAAAATGACTCATAAATATAAAATCATTCAAACTCTCTTTTCCTCTAATTTTATATATAAAGTTAGATATATGATTATGTTTTTTTTTTTTTTTTAATGGTTTATTTATATTAAACTTCTCGTTTTCTACCATAAATTAACTTACTTGACACAAAAATTAAAAAACTTAGATTAGATTGGACACGTAGTGCAAAATTAAACTCTAATTAAAATTCAATTTTACACTAAATTTACTCACTTGGCACAAAAATTTAAAAGTGTAGATTAGATGGGACACATAGCACTAAATTAGACTTTAACTGAATTCTAATTTAAAATCTAATTGGATTTTCTCTCAGCTTTGCCTATTAATATATATAGATTGCAAATTACATGATTGATCCTAATATTCCAACTTCATCAAAAATAATTTTCAGAATATCAAAATAAACCAAACAATAAATGTAAACTAAATCTCAAAATCGAAGTTTCTATCATTAATAATACTAATTAAAAAAAATCTCAAAATCCAGGTTCCTATCATTAATAATATCTAGTAAGTTGCATGTGCATTGCCTAGATAATGTTGTAATGTTTTCTGTAAAATGGCTTTGGAAAATGCTGTACTTATATTATATAGCATAATTATTATAGAATTTTGTTAGTAATGAGTTTATCATAAGAAGTAACAATTATAAATTGCACCCACATATCCATTATAGTTAATGAGAAATAAGAAAACAACTTTTGAGGAATATTGTAGAATAAAAGTTGATATAGATTTGTATTTTTCTCTTTCTTCATAATTCTAAAACAAAAATAAACATCTTAAACACTCACAGTTAATCACAATATTTACAAAACCCATAAGTTCACAACGTCTATCCTTAACATAATAGTTAATCTACGAAGCTTGCTAGTAAAACTAAATTCAAACTAAACCTTAGTCTCTAGCCATGTTTTTTATTCCAAAGTTGAGTATCATTTGTGGTGTAGTGTTTTATCATGAATTGTAGAAGGGTAATGAGCTGTATATTTACAATCTCTAAGAAATTAAAGAAATCAGCATTATAAAAAAGTACCGTTGTCCTCCACATTTCAATGTTTGATCAAATCCTATTAAAGCTTAAAATTAACAAATTCTTCTAAGCCTACAGTTAATGCCAAATTCAAATTTGCAACACTGTGTTATTTTTTGTAAGTTTCCCAAATTAATATGAATATGACCTTTTGCAATGTGCAGTCATTAAACAAATTGAATCCACAATGGTTGAAAAATTATCCCAAAACACATATATTTGGTTGCCCAATAAAACTTTCAAATTTTTGTCATACATAGAACATTTTGTACTTTAACATAGCAGCTTGCCAAATATAAGCATGTAGATGCCTTAAAACTATACATTATTAATTAAAAAAGCAAAGTTTCTTCTAGCTAGAAAATAGGAATGGAATTTTCAATTTTTATAGTTTTAAGTGTCATTGTTTGAATGCTCCACCTTCTAAGGTACATTGCATAAATTTCTTCTTCAGCACATGTAAACTTAGACCTTTTAACTCATTGTCTTACACTAAGTTCATTAAGAACCACATGAACTAAAATGATGTCTACTCTCTTAATGCTTAATTACATCCAAATAACATTCAAAATTGAACAAGAATGACAAGATTAATATCTTCTTTTTTTTTTTTTTTGGGGGGGGGGGGGGGGGGATTCGAAGGCATATCTCTAAAAAATGACAAAAGAATCAACATTGATAAAGGGCTGAGTTAAAAATCAAAGGAGAAAGGACACTTAAGTGAAATAGGCATGAACAATTAAATTTATATTGTGTGAATATCTTGCAAGAAAATATAGTTAAACCAAGAATTCCATATAAGGCCTTCAAGCCCTGTAGGAAAACCAGACATCACTTTGTCCATAGATAAGCATAAGCCAGTTGTGACGAGAGTCTAAACCTGCCTTTCGAGGGCAGTAGTGCATGGTTCATCTCCTTGGTTGTTGTTGGTTGTCATCAAGCGAGTAAGTACCATACAACTCTTTGTCTAGGAAGTGGTAGGTATGTCTTCTACTACGATATTGTTCTTTCCCACAGACAGTGCCAACTGATGATGCCAAAAAGTCATCAGTAAGTTGCGCAATCCTTATGTGCTCTAGACAAAACCTGTGAAACAGATACAAAGAAAACCCTACAGAGAGTATCGATGTGGTACCGGCCAATTACCCTCCAAAGGTTAAGTTAGAGAAAATTTCTACAACTCTAGAGTGCTAGAGCTGAGAAAAATTATGCGTACCTTGATTTGTGAGGGATTTGGGATTTTTATAGTAGTGTAGAGCTGACCTTCGTTTCTTTGTGAAGAAGGTCTTTCCTCGTAAGGAAGATCCTCATTAATACATATATTTTGCAGGATCCTTTCCTTGTAGAGATTCCTTTTATTAGGGTTAATCGTGGGATACAAGACATTTTCATATTAGGTTTCTTAGAGACCACTTAGACAATTTAGGTGCCATGTGGCTTTGCTACCCATCTCCCTTGCCTCTGTCCATCTCATTGGAATCCGTCCACTATAAAGAGTCTGTCCATCTTGCTTGAGTCTGTCCACTTCAAAGGGTCAATCTGTCTCTCTACCTTTTTGTCCGAAATATGATTCCCTCTACTAGTTCTTTGACTGTTAGGCCATTTAGACCATCTCTTTTGGCAACACCGTCGCTTATAACTAACTCTCTTGATTCGATCCATCTGCCTTGGGATTTATCTCTATCATAGGGAGAGGAGGATGAGTGGGAGAAGTGAACCACCACTTGAGGTAGTGGTGGTGATCAAAGAAGGAAAGCCATGGAGATTTGGTCATGGTGGTCTAAAGGTTCTGAGATTAGAGAGTCTCTACGATTTGAATTGCTACAACAAACTTGAGTTTAAGAGACTTCGAGCATTCATAGTAAGCAAGCTAAAAATTATAATTTTTAGCAACTAAAATAACTTTATCTATTTTAACAACCTATTTACAATATATCCAACATCAATGACTATATTTTTAGCAACTCATTTAAAATAATATAAATAACTCATTAAAATAATAATAAACAACCACCACAAAAACCAACACAACAACATCAGCCACGTCCACCTCCTCCATCGTTGCCCCAACAGCCATAACCACAAACCACAACATCGTGAAAAAAAAAATAAAAATAAAAGTAAAAATCCAATCCCCAATAACCTTCCTCTTCTGCTTCTCAACCTGCAACCACCAACCCTAGCCAAAAAAAAAACAAAAAAAACAAAAAAAAAACAAAAAAACAAAAAAAAAAAAAAAAAAAACAAAACAAAAAACAAAACAAAAGACAAAAAAAACAAAACAATCGGACCAAATCAAAAATTAAACCACAGCATAACTTAACAGAAATCAAACAAATCAACCCACGATACCCACGAACCATAACTCAACCACGTCGATACCCACAACACAACCACATTGATACCCATGAACCATGTCGGTACCCACAAACCCACGAACCACACTGATACCCACGGACCCATGAACCACACTGATACCCACGAAGCAATTGGACCCATAAATCGACCCACGAACCAATCGGGCTCATGCCAATACCCATGAACCACTGACGGGAGAAGAGAGAAAAGAGAGAACAAAATAGAGAAGTGAGAGAGAAGAGAGGAGCAATTATATATTTTCATGAGAAAGGAGGGAATAAAAAAAAAAGATTTTTATGTTTTCCTTCATGCTATAGCAAGCTATTATCAATAACAACTCATTGTAGCATGAAAGGTAAAATATAGCTAAATAATTTAACTATAGCAACTTTATTGGAGGGCTTTTTTGTGTGGTTGAGATTCTAAAATAACTTTTGAAATATTTTAGAATTTTTATTGTGAGTGCTCTTAGGATGTTAGTTTGTTAATAAGTTTTAAAACGATGCTAACTAACCAGTATGTTTAAAAATAATAGGCAAAAAATGGTGTTACACGGCAAATTTGGCCCTAGTTTCAATTCAGTATACACGTTACACATGTGGGGCTTCCATTCCAAAGGGGGAATTTGTAGACCAACTATATAAAGCTTAACAATGTAGTAAGTTAAGCAATGCTTGGAAAGATTATGAAAAATAGCATCTCAAGTTTTAGAAATTTGAGATCCATATTAAAGCTCGAGTTCCAAAGACTCACTTTGTGAGTGTTTTGTTGGTGACTTGGACTGAAAATGCCACATAGATCTCGAGTTTTAGAAACTCAAGTTTTATGCAAAAAAATTTTTAGTGTGATTGCCCCTATAGTGGCGTTTTTAAGTCCTATAGTGACGTTTTAGAGTTCTATAGCGGCGTTTTCCTGAAATGCTTTTTCAAGGAGTCCTATAGTAGCGTTTTTATGCCCTATAGTGATGTTTTAAAACCCTATAGCGGCGTTTTTCTGTAAAATTTTTTTATAACTCAATTTTTAAGCCCTATAGTGATGCTTTTAAGCCCTATAGCGGTGTTTATGGAACTCAAGTCTTTAAAACTCGAGTTCCACGTGGATTTTTTTCTATATCAAATCCATACACTTACAAATCGAGAATTAAAAACTCGATTTTTGTCTTAAAACTCGAGATGCTAGTTTTCCACGTTCTTTCGAAACCAGGCAATTAATGACATTGTTAGATATCCTTTGTTATTTGGCAAGGGTGTTCCATTCCAAAGTAGCAAGGTCTTTAAACTCTTTATACTTCCCCTTTCTGGCCACAAACGTTAATCTTCCAGTTCACAATCAAACCACCGATGTCTCAGCTTCAGAAGCCAATCCGGTCGTGTATCCCGGACGATGTAGTATTCGACATGCTGACTTGGCTTTCAGTGAAATCTTTAATCCGATTCAGGTGCGTTTCTAAATCTGGGTATTCCACAATCACCAGCCCCATTTTCATTAGCGCACGCCTCAACCGAGTTAAATCATAAGAACAACAATCATAATCGTTATTTGCTATGTACTTCACCATCGACTGAACTGTTTACTGTCATTTGCAATAGCGACCGCACATTGTCCTATATTTCAAGGTTTCATATCCCCTTTCATGCTACATTTTCTTCCTTTTCTGATACCCAAATAGTTGGCTTCTGCAATGGTATCTTCTGTCACCAGAACCTATACTAACAATGTGTTGTATTTTTGGAACCCAATTATTAGAAAGGTTAAGATGCTCAATACTACTAGCTTCTGTGTCCCTTTTTCTAGCGAGAATGGCGCCCTTGGACTTGCCTACCATTCTTAACACAATGACTTCAAGATTCTCAGAATTGCTCATCATGAGTTGCAGCCGTCTATGGCTGGTTACGGACTTGTGGAAATGGGTTTTTTTTACCCAAGTCATTCAGCGAGGCTGGACCCAAGGGGACACATTACCCTGTTTGTTTGTTCATGGAGCTCTGCATTCTATAGTAGGATCTTCGTACTGCAAATTCATGTTGGCCTTAGATGTTAACGATGACACATTCCAAGAGATAATGCTGCTGCAAAATTACTTTGATGGAGTTGATGTGGTAGAATTTGAATGTCTTGGCTTTGCTTGCTTTTGGTGAATCTCTGAATGAGTTTCGTGAGGTATGCCTCATAAGGGTGATGAAAGAGTATGGTGTGGCTGAGTCTTGGACTAAAATAATTGTACCGTTTACACGTTGTGTTGAGAAATTCCATGGCTGCACCAGTAATGGTGAACTTCTACTTGAGACAACTGACGATTTTCTCATTTCATTTGATCCTAAGAGTCAAAACAAGAACAATCTTCTTCCAAATTCTATATGGAAGTATCAGATTTCAACTTCTACATGGATGGATTACACAGCCAATTTTATGGAGAGCTTAGTTTTTCTCAATGCGAAAAGCGTCTGATTGGAATTGGAAGATTAGTCTATTAACAGGTGGCTATCTTTGTGAAGTTCATATGTTAAAGTCTTTTGTAGTATCATAATTTGAGTCTTAAATGAAGATTTTATCATGGTGTCTATTTTATTTGTAATTTCTCTCCACATGAAACTTTTACTTCAGAGGTATTAATTTATTAAACAAAAAAGAATCCTTCTGGAGACTGGCTATTCTATGTCAGTTGATTTTTGTCTTAGGGATGATATGCACATTGTCAAACATGGCTATATCATGGTTCAGTATACATTGCTTGGCCAACACAATCTTATCTTATTTGTACTTTTTGTCCCTTTGTGTTCATCATCATAAACTTAGCTGTTTTTTTTTTTTTTTTTCCTCAATAGAACTTCATTACTTATCCAAAAAAAAAAAAAAAAGAATCTTACGATGGGTGTGTCTGTGCCCTATTGACAATGTGAAGGAGCATATGAGCTAAATCTCTTTGCTTTCATTCTTTCAAAAAAGAAAAGATAATGAACTTTTCATTCTGTTCATGATTCATAGAACTGATTTATTGGTCATGATCGATAAATCAAATCGTATATTTCAAAAGATCACATATCAGGCTTTTGATTGGTTGCTTTTATAATTTTATATTTGTTTTACCTTTTAATCAGGGATTGCTGATTTTTTTTTTTTTTTTTTTTCTTGTTGAAATATACGATTTTGTCTGATATAGCATGACTGAACTTACACTTACTGTGATAGACAATTGGATATGCATGAGTCTGCTTTAATTACGGATACAGCAAAAGTCCAAGTCAAAATTTCGATCAACTACTTATTAGAAAAGTTGTCTAGATGTCTAAAACCAAGATTTTTAGGTGAAAATATAATTCTCATCCTTTTTCAAGCGTTTGGTCTATTAAGCTTATGTTATTATGTGCTTTGCGTAGTTTTGTTGCTGCACTGTGTAAAACTAATAAATGACCTACTGTGGTCTCCTAATCCCCTGTTGTCCTTAGGCTGTATCTACTATGGGACCTTAGCTTAGCTTAGTTTACTGTCAAGTTTAGCGTTGCTGCAGTGCTGATACTAATATACGCTGTTGCTTGCTGCTATACTAATGCTGATGTGCCTGGAATTGAGCTGATAATTGGTGCTAGTATGCCAGAGGGCTTATGTTAGACCCTAGTGCCTGCCTGCATCAGTATTGTTGCTGCCTCGAGCCTTCATTCCTGTGTAAGCAACCTTAATGTTTGTCTAAGCTGCTTACTGCATAGCCTAGTTGATGCTACCTGTCACCTTTGCGCATACTTGTGCTTACTGTTGCATCTGTGGCTATGCTGTTGGTTATGCAGTCTTATCAAATCCCATCCAACAATGTTAGTTGTTGTTATACTTGCACCCATTCATTGGGCTGTATGGGCAAGAATTTTATTGAGATAAGCAAAGCATGCAGTCAGTTACTTACTTAGCCCATGTGCATAAATTAGTTAATCCAGTGTTCAATTAATGAGAAAAAATTAGTCTTATACTCACTTCTTAATCTCTCCTAACTTGCAGTTCCATTCTAATCTCCCTCATATTCTTGTAGTCCTAGGCTAGCTCCCTAAAAGCAGTTAACCTTAAGTCTCATTTATACCTAAAGTAGGCTCTTAGCATAATTCTGATTTGGGAAAATTAACATACATAATGTTTGCAAATGCAAGTGACTAGATTACTATAGTCTGCCTCAATTTCAATTTTTAAGGTAACAATAATGACATGTACTTTCTTTTTTGTATCACTCTAATCAGATTGAATGATTTGGTAGTCAAATTTGCTTACTATGTTAGTCCTAGCCTAGGAATCTAGGGAGACCCTTTTCACATCAAGCTCAGAAGTTTTAAATACTTGCTTGAAATAAGTGATATAAGACATGGATACTTCTTTTTATCATTTTTTTCATCTATATTATTCAATAACACCTGTGCATACATTAACTGATTTATCTTATTAAAAATCCAAGTGAAATTGCACAGTTAAGGGGGTGTTTGGTATTGTTGTTTAAACAACAGTTTTCAGTATTTAAATAATATTACACATTTTTTCATCCACAAGTATTTCCACAAAACAAAAACAACATTACTAGAATTTTTTTACCAAACGGGCACTAAAAGTCTTCCCCACTTCACGCAAAAACATGCCGAAGGTAAGACATAGTCCAGGTTCTCTCTGTTTAAACCCCATAATCCAGGTCCTCCTCGTAATCTAGGGAGACCTTTTCACATCAAGCTTAGAAGTTTTGAATACTTGCTTGAAATAAGTGATATAAGACATGGATACTTTTTTTTATCAATTTTTTCATCTATATTATTCAATAACACCTGTGCGTACATTAACTGATTTATCTTATTAAAAATCCAAGTGAAATTGCAAAAGTCTTGACCACTTCGTGCAAAAACATCTTGAAGGTAAAGACATAATCCAGGTCCTCCCTGTTTAAACCCCATATAAGCATTGAGTTATTCTTGATCTCATCTATGAATTTGAAAGGGGATTTGATTGGAAGCGGATGAGAGGACAGTGTTGAACAAAATTAAAAGTGAAAGGATTGAATTGAGAGTTTTATGCAAAGCTGGATAGTGCAATTTGTAATTTAGCCTAAAATTTAAAACAAAAACAAATTCTCAAAAGATAAACTCCATCACCGATTCACTTCCATTTTTCTGCAAATCAAATTATTAAACAGTTGCAACAACTTTTCAAATATAAATTTCACCTGCATCTTATATTATGTCCTTTTGTTTTTTTTCAAATTAATTATGTTGTTTGACAAATGTTTAAGGTTTGAAACTTTTTAATTTTTTTTTGAAAAAGAATACTACATGAATGAGTAAAAAAAAAGAAAAAACCCAAAGACTAACTTTAATGAGATTAGGATATCAAAAATAATTTTAGATTAACAATATTTAATTACTAAACTCATCATATGCGTTTTGCGCATGCAATATGGCTCTTTTTTATTTTGGATCTAGTGAAATAGTGTTTAAAAGTGAGATAGAGATAGTGTCCTAATTTTTAGCTTAAGAACTTTTAAAAAAAATATTAAATTACTCTTTTAACCAGTTTGTGACTTAAAATTATTTAATTAAAAGATAGGGGTATTTTAGAGAGTTTAAATTCATATAAAAATATTTTAGTACGTAAAATGATGAAACCCAAAAAGAAAATCTTATTATTAATAGTATAGATAATAATCAAGAAATAAACAAAATTAGAGAGCCCAAATAAGTTGGGCCAGTTTCAATTTCGGGTTTGGAAAAGTAGTTTGCAAGATTTTTTTTTAGCAAAATAACACCATTTTGCTAACAATTTTGTTAGTTAGCATCATTTTCAAACTATTTAGCAAAATAACATCTCAAGTCCAACATCCTCGAGTTCAATGACTTGAGTTCTATATACCCAGGAAAATTCAGAGACCCATAATGAAACAACAAACCCATTTCAACTTCAACTTGCATGCCCATATTGGATGGCATCGAGAAGAAAACCTCTAAACAAATCCGAACTGAAAGGTTTGGATTAGGAAGATTTGAGTTTGTGGGGATTTGGGTTAGGGAGGCTGAGGGTTTTTCCGTTTTTGGTTAGGGAAATCTAGGTTTCTTCTTTGTCTTCGTTGTTCTTCTTCGTTGCTCTCTCTACCTTTTTCTTTAGTGCTTTGCCTTTCTTCTTTTTCGATCTTCTTTGTTGTTGCTCCTTTTAGGATTTTTTTTTTTTTTTTTTTGGGGGGAAAATAACTCTACAAGCCAAACTATTTTGTTAGTTAGCACACTTTTGAAACTATTTTGGTATCTAATAACTCGAGACCAAAGAACTCGGTTTTAGAGTTATAAATCGAGTATAACTTACTCGATTTGCCCATCGCGGGCGCAACTGAGGTGGACACTTGGTCCACGTAGGAATAAAACTCAAGTTCTTTGGACTCAGTTTGAGAACTTGAGTCTTCTGGAGTTGGTTTAACTTAAGGAATCCGAGCCTATTGAACTCAATTTCCCTTCAGCCCTCCGCGTGTCCCAAATCACTCAAAACACTCACAGATCACTCAAACATCTCCCTCACAGTCTCTCACTCTCACTCTTCAAACTGGGTTTTCCCTCTCATTCTCAATCTTCCCTCTCACTCTTCACTTCACAGTCTCTCTCACTCTCACGGTTTCTCTCAGTCTCATTCACTCACCCGCACTTCAAACTTCCCTCTCATCTCACTCTTCAAACTTCAAAAAGCTTTAGCTCTATCGCTCGGCCTTTGTCCGTCACTCCGCCTCTTTCTCCATCGCTCTCTATCTCTGTATTTTGGGTGGCTCCACTGGTAGGGACTCCACATCTATCACAAGTAAGGACTCTCTCTCTCTCTCTCTCTCTCTCTCTAGTGTTTGCTTGGTGTTTGGGTTCTGAGAAAATATCGCAAAATCGACAAATTTCGATTTCTTTGTATTTCATTTATATTATACTATTGTCCAATATTGATTATTTGTGATAATGTTTATTAATAGCACTTTAAAGGTTGTGCCTTTTTTCTGTTTCTTTGCTTATTTGTGATACTTAAGCTAATGGAGCATGTATTTGTGCTACCAAAACTAATTAATAAATCATTGGGTATTTTTCATGACAGAAAATGTGAAAAAGATTGAGCACATTTAATCACCAACCCCTCATCAATCAGAAGATTCAACAACTTGTGATCAAAACCAAGTCATAAATTTGAAAGGTGCTCACATGAGCTGTAAACATGAAAATCAGTTTCTTTCTTTAATCTTAACATAAAGCTTTGCTTTTACAATTGTTGGCAACATACTAATTTTTTTTTTTAACCTATGGTTGATTATCATACTTATCGTTTGTGCAAGAAATTAGGCTATACATTGAGGTCCTTGCCAATTTATCTTGAACATGTGCTTATATTACTCTTGACTCCCTAAACTTCATGCAGTATGGCTACCGTTGCTGCTGAGGAGATTGATGAGTTTGGTCCTAGTCCCATGGATCGTTAGGTGTTAAGGTTTCTAAAATAACATCGATCGTCTGCTATTTAGGAAGGCAAGGTAAAATTAAAACCGACCACCTGCTGAATTTCAATATTCTCTTCTTATCCTTTTACATTATGTTGATTTTTCTTCCTTTTTTTTTTTTTTCATTTCTGTAATTCTAAGTTTGTCAATGGTATTGCCAGCTTTGAATGCATAGTCACGCCCATTAGTTGGGTTGAGTTAGATTGGTTGACTATTGCACACCCTTACATAAAGGTTACACAGATTCATGCCCATAACTAATTGTGCCTCTATAGCCCATCAAGACTAGTGGTAAGTTAGATAGGGTTATATTGGGTGCAAAGCCCACCTATCATCTATTCTTCAATGTTGGTGGCTTAGTGCAACAAAAACATTTATTAAAAAACATGTAGAATTCAATTCATTTTCTATTTCTCGTAAGGGATTAAAAAAAAAAAAAAAAAAAAACCTTGGACATGAAGAAAATAAAAAAATAAATTGGCAAATTACATATACTTTATACTTTATACTCTTCCCATTACTTGTCAAAGTCTCCAAGATGGGATTGAAAAAGGAATAGCTGACATGATAGAAATTTTTACAAAGGCCTAGTTGAAATTAAGCTCTATGGGTCCCCATTTGGCCTTTCCCCACTTCAAAAATTTATAAAAGTAAAATGCCAACAAGAAATGTAAATGGCAAACATCTATCTTAAATAAATAAATAAAAACTAAGGACTAGAGGCCCTCATTCATATATATGAGAGAGAGTTTCAACTCCTAGCGTCCTCTTCTGATGATAAAAGACTAGACTAATTGGGTTAACTGATTGATTACAAGGAAAAAAAAAAAAAACTAATTACTACCACAGATTAGTTTATACATAGTAGAAAAGAGGGGAAATTGAGTACAAATTACATTGAGTAAAAATTACATGTTTTCATTTCTCTTCCTGTTTCTTATTCTGCTTTCAGCATCAATGATATTTATTATTCATGGATTTATATGAACAGGGCCTTAGACTAAATATATCCTAGTTCTTAATTGAAAGAGGTTGTAATCCATAAATAGGACTTCGAAGGCAAAATCCATTATACTTTACTGTTGACAACTAACAAAAACTAAATGAATTTTGAAGCTCCTATTTCTTATGCAGTAATGCTTTTATGTATGTTTTTGAAGCTCCACATTTTTTAACATTATAATTATAGTAATATATTTATTTGTTTCTCTAAATATTAGAAGTCACTGTTCTATTTAAATAAGCCAAAAATGAATTTTGACTAAATTATATTTGGTTTTTATCAATCAAAATTGAATTTAATTACATTGTATTTTTCTACCAATTTTGATTTGGCATTTTATTTGATTATACATATTTAAATATGTATCATTTATAATTAAAAAAAATAATTCTAATGACTTTTCCCATTCATGGGTTAGCAAATATTAATTTAGAAAATATAATATAGTAAGATTCTAATAATAGAGGTCTAAATTTAAAATAGAATTCAAATTCAATTAATAAATATATATTAAAATTATAATGTGTAAAATGGTGAATCCTCAAAAATTTATATGAAAAAAATATTATGAGAGCAACAAAAATCAAAGTTCTTTGATATTATATTTTATAGATAAATATATCTTCAACCTAGTGACACGACTCTGCTATATGAATTTTAGATTTAAAAATTTTGTGATATTATTATCTAAAAAACTTGCCAAGAGTCTTTTAGTTCAACTGATAGTTTTAGATATTTCCAATAGAGATGTCCATAAATCAAATTCTTCATTGCCATTGTAACTATTAAATTATAAAACCATAAAAAAAAAAAACAAAAAAACAAAAAAAAAAACCTGAAATCTTTTACAAAAAAATCTCAATTTGGATCACTTTTTTCAACATTTTATTGAAGAATACCTTTATTTATATTTTTATCCTTTGATTAGTTAGTTTTAGAAAGCTCCAAAAAGAAATTATCAGCCAAATCTTTGGCAGGACCCTTGGAAAGTTTTATGAGAACACTAATCCGTTACAAAGAATTTAATTTTTTAAACGCAAACAGCAGAAGAGGCAGTCAAAATCAACAGAGGGAGTTCTTTATAGTTATTTTCTTAAAATATAGAGCAAAGCATATTGGATAAAGTGTTAGGTTCTAAGAATTTAGGAACTAAATGTATTAGAATTTTACTTTGTATATGTTGCCAAACCATGATCAAAACATTTAGTCTAGGTTTAGACTTGCTCAAAGTTTGGTTTAATGTAAGTTTGGAAATGAGTAATTGTAGGAAATTACTATTCAACTTCTGCAAGGCTTAATCAATCGAAGAACAAGCTTGACTGATCGAGAATCGTATCTGCAGAATTTGAATTAAGCCCAAATAGCAGTTCAAACCCATTACGGATTAGGGTTTTAGATCTACTTCTCCTAGTATATAAAGGAAACCCTAAGCATGTTTTTATGAGGGCTTCAAAGAGAAAGATTAGAGTGTAGCTTGTGTCTATTTTGTAGATCTAGGGTTTTGTACCCAAAAGCTCTTTAGTTCTTTGTTGAGTTGTGTGTTGAATCTTTTATGAGATCTAGAGGAGTTTACCTTCATACATACACTTAGGGTTATCAAGATCAAGATTCATGTCAAGAGTTTGATGATCTTTTCAGTTTCTACATAAAGAACTTTCAAGAAGATCCAAAACCTTTGAGTGGAGTCTCAAAGTCACAAGTAGAAGAACTTGTGGTTGTTGTAGATCAAGGAAAGAAGTATTCCGTGGTCTAAGTTTTCTACTCGAGATAGCAATAGAATGTTAGTGGTCTAAGTTCTATTGTACAAACTGTTAGGACAGATATGGTTTCACTTGTTAAAAAACCTAAGTCATTCTTTTATGTATACTGGCTAATCTTTTGACAAAATGCACTCTACTTGTAATTGAGTAGTTCTAAGTGTTTTTAATACTTCAAGAAATAAGGTTTCAAGATCAAGTGTTGAAGTCATCAAGTCTGTCCAAGAAACAAGCTGAAGAAGTGCAAATTCATTAAAACTCGACACTTGCTGAATAGCTCCTCAACACCTCGCTATCTGTCGAGATTTATAAAATCAGATTTTCTGATCTGATTTCTTGGGATCCGTGAATGTGTCTTTAGGCCTTCTTTTCTCCTAACCCTAGACATATAAAATGTTTGTTTTTAGGACCGTCAAATTGTACACAAGTTGCACAAGTATTGAGCAAACTTTGTTTAAGCAATTTGTGATCAAAGACGAAGTTCTTAACCTAATTCATCTCTTTTGAAGAAATTGCTGTGTATTTTGCACCAAAGGGTTTTGTGACCAAGCATCTTCTTGATCTTCATTGTGTAGGATGAACTGAAGAACTTTGTAGCCAACCTCTCCTTCAAGTTGGTGTTAAAGTCGCGTACTGGGATCCACACAACTGGTTAGTCACGTATTTGGGAGCCGTGTATCAAAGGTGGGAACTGTCACTACAAAACAAGTCCAATTAGGTATAGGGGTAAGGGTTCAACTGTAGGTTGGTAAGGTACTTGGAATTCTCTTACTTTTAACCGCTTGTTGTGATAATGGTGGAGTTTCGGGAGTGGTGACCTGAAAATCACTCGATAGGATTTTTGCCGTCAGGTTTTTCCCCATTCATAAATAAATCACTATGTCATTTAATTTCCACTGCATATTTAGTTATTTGGTGATTTGTTTGTGCTACCACGCGTTTGCATGTTAAATTGATTAATTAATAACTTGGTTAATTAATTAATTGGTTTAATCACAAGGGGTCAATTCAATTTGTGGCCTATCAAGTGGTATCAGAGCAGGCACACTCTGATTAGGTTTAATCTTTGCTGTGTTGATCCATTAACCCTTGTTTGTCATGGATAGAAGACAGTCATTAATCATACTTCTTGTATTTGATGGCACTAACTATGCATATTGGAAAGTACGCATAATAGCTTTCTTGCAGTCTTTAGCTGAGAAAGTGTGGCAAGCTGTAGAGATTGGCTGGACCAAGCCAAAAGAAGCACCGGCCGATTGGGATGAAGCAAAGATCAAGGCGGCAAACTTCAACAGCAGAGTGTTCAATGCCTTATTTAGTGCAATCACCAATAAGCAGTTCAAGAAGATATCCTCTACTGAAACTGCAAAGGAAGCATGGACCATCCTCCAGACAACCTGTGAGGGTACAAAGGCTGTCAAGGATTCAAAGGTTCAAAGGCTTACTACAAGCTTTGAAGAAATAAAGATGGAGGAGGATGAGTCATTTGATGAGTTCTATGCTAAGCTCAAGGACATAGTGAACTCAACCTTCAATCTTGGAAAATCCATCCCTGATTCCAAGATTATGAGGAAGGTGCTTAGATCTCTACCCAAGAGATTCCATGCCAAGATTACAGCGATAGAAGAATCAAAGGATATTGAAAAGATTCCTTTGACTGAACTGGTTGGAAACTTGCAAACCTATAAGCTAGGACTAACTAGGATTGGCAATACGGGTAAAGGCAAGAGCATGACCTTGAAGGTGAAGAGCAGTGATACAGACGAGTCTTTCAATGATGAAGATTTCAAGATGAAGTCCTACATTACAAAGCAATTCAAGAAATTTATGAAGAATGCCAATGGAAGGAGCTTCGACAAGGACCGCAGACAATCCAGTTCTTTTCAGTCTAAGGGGCAAGACAAAAGGAAAAAGGATGCTAAGGATGGCGGTCAGTACACTGTTCCTACAGGACCAAAGTGTTTTGGATGTTATGGATTTGGTCACATGAAGCATGAATGTCCTACATATCTCAAGAGCATTAGGAAGAGTAAGGCACTTGCTATAACCTTGAGTGACACTGAGCCTGAAGATAATTTCGACAATGAAGATGACGGAATCTTAAATGCCTTCACTACCACAGTCAATCCTACTGAAGGGATTGTTGAAGATGTGGACGAAGAAGAAGAATTGGTGGAGTCCAAATTTGAGAAGATGGATGATCAAGATGATATCCATACAGCCTATGAGAAGCTTTACAAGCTCTCTGAGAAGTATGAGAAATTGTATAGGCTGGCCACCAAGAAGCTCAGTGATGTGAAACTTGATTGTGAAGAGTTGTCCACAAAGTTTGATGAGGCGAATTAAACTATTAGAGTACTGAGGTTTGAGAACAATTAGTGGTTAAGAAGACCAAGAAGCTTGAAGCGGAGCTGTTTCAAGTGAGAGCGCAATTGGAGAGGACTTTAAGTGCAAAACTTGATGAGATGCTTAGAATTCAAAAATCTGCTTCAGATTGAACAGGTTTAGAGTATGGTTTTTCTTCCTCTCATATTGCTTCTACTAGTACTACTATTTTTGTTTCTCCTGCTAATAACACTGAAATTGAAAACACTGATGATAAAACTGAATTAGCTAGTAAGAATTTAGACAAGGGTAAATCTATCTTAGGAGTACCCCCTAAGTAGGATAAGAAAGATGCTAAAAACCCTAGGGCTAAGAAGGCTAACTCTTAAAAGCCTAAACAAAAGAAGCAGCATCTCTGTCATCATTGTGGAGCTGCCGGTCATATTTGACCAAATTGCTATAAGTGGCTAGCCACTCAACAGAGCAATGACATGATCATGTCTGGAAGCCAGAATTAGCTTCAATCCTTTCTTGCTCCTCTTAGTGATCTTCTTAAAGCTCTCATGTTCCTTTTGAACTTGAATAGTTTCAATTCTCCCCCCTCACCGCTGGTTCAAGGATTTAATCAAAGGAAATGTTCTTCCAATGTGTAGAAGAAAAATGACTCTAAGTGATTTCATCACTTTCTTCTATCTTCTTGTTTTTGTTTGTTGCATCACTTGTGTGTTTTGCATTTTTTTAAGTCAGTCTAGTTTTATGCTTTGCTTTGTTTAACATGTTTTTGTGTGTTTTCCTTTAGTTTTGTTTGTTTTGTTTTAAAATTAAAAAAAAAAAATTAAAAAATCAGAAAAATACAAAAACAATGTATGTTTTGTACTTTGGTACTTGTGTACTTTGGATGGCCATTCAAACAAAGTTCTTAAAACTTTGTATTTCTTGTAACTTAGATGAGCATCTTTATGCACAACTAAGCAAGTGAGCTTTGTGGCTCTTGTTTGTGATGAGTAAGATTAAGTTATCTCTTGAACTTAGCGCTTGTATCACTCTTTTTGATAGGTAGGACTAGAAAATCTTAAGAAAAAGACATAAATAATCATCTCACCACTATTGCCCGCCAATCATAAAATGACACTTGTATGTTTTGGTATAGCAACAGTGTAGTGTTAAATGCTCAATATGTTGGGTATTTCTTTTCTTTTCTTTTTTTATGCCCATACATGATTTGCTAAAATAAAAGAAAATATGCAAAGAAAAATAAAAAGCAAAAAGATCAAAAATGTTTTAAATATGGTTGCAAGCGTGTATTCTAGAAGATGTAGGAGTTATAGGATGTACTTCAAAGGTGATAGTCCCTATCAAACAGTTATGATTGTGTGTGAGTTAAAGTTATTTTCTCATATCTTAGATCATCATAACATGTATACACATATGCAATCTTGCGATATTTTTCACACACAATATGCAATATTCTTTGCTACTCTTGATACATGTGTAGGTACAATGTAATTTGGCTATCACAAAAGTTTTACATGTGCTTATGTATACTCACTAAACTGTCTTGACTTATTTTTGAAAAATAAAATTGGTTAGACTTATTTAGTGTGTGTGTGTGTGTTTTTGAGGATTCATGTGCCTAAAATTTTTGTTAAGAGATGATTTTGAAAGCTTAATATATTGATTGGATCATTGGTTGAGGTGCATGTTGGATTGCATTCATGTCTGTGTTTTTCACTTCTCGAAAAACTGTTTTTAAAATCTAGCTTGACACCTCCTTGATTCCTTGTTATCTGTCGAGCTTCTCAAGTCTTTTTCTTATCGCAATCTCGACACCTCCTCGACACTTGGTGAATCGATCGAGAAAGTTCCTGCCTCCTCAATACCTTCTCAATACCTGGTGGATCGATCGAGATTCTGTTCCTTGAAGGTGATTCTTGTTCCTCGATACCTCTTGACACCTGTAGCTGTCAAAGGCCATTTTCTCGACACCTACGTCGACAGATGTCTCGACACCTCTCGATACCTCATCTGTTGAGAATTACTGATGCTCCTATATAAGCTTCTATTGTGATGTGGTTCTCATTTTCTCGATCTCTCTCGATCTGTCTGCGACTGTTCATCTCCTAAACTGCTTTTTCTCACTCAAAACCTTCAGCCCACATGATTTTCGGCCCTTCCTTGCTTCAAATCACTTGGTATGATCTCTTTTTCTCTCATTCTTCATGCATTTCATGTTTTGAATCTTAGGTTTTGGGGATTTTGAAAATTTTTGGGGTTTTTCAAAATTGATGAGTTTTTCTTAAAATTTTGGGATGGGTTTTCATTTAAATGTGTTCAAAGTCTCATGCATTGCATCACATTTGCATTAGAATGATATTTTCATGCATATAGATGTGTGTACTATGCTTGTGTGCTGGTAAGATTGGATTGGGCTGAGCCCATGATGCTTTTTACTTTGCATCTTACATGCTCATGCATTCTCCATGCATACATACTCTTTATTCAATATATTTGATATATTTGAATTGTTTTGGGACTTTTCTGATTGTCTCTTTCTTTCTTTCTTTCTTTCTCATTCTGTTTATGTTAGTAGTGTCTATGGCACCTAAGCGTAAATCCACTCCTGCTTGGAACCCTCTTTGTTCAGGAGCTTCCTCCTCTTCTGATTTTGTTCCTCTTAATCTTCGGTTCCATGATGATAATGCCCACAAGGCATTCTCGGAGAACTTTTCTAGACGAGGTGTTCATTCGGAACACCAAGTCATTTTGGTAGACTTCGCCAACACTTATCTTCCCTCTGTCATTCATAGTAGGGGATGGGAGTCATTATGTGACGTCCTGGTCACATGTCCTCTCGTGCTTATTCAGGAGCTTTACTCCAATATGCATGGTATTGATCATTCAGTACCTTTCTTTTTCACTTGCGTTCGAGGTACGCGCATCCCTGTCACACCGCAGCTAGTCACGAATGTGCTTCAGGTTCCTAGGATAGAGTTTCCTAATTATCCTTCTTATGAACGTCTAAGGATTGTGTCCAAAGATGAGCTCATTTCTGCTTTTTGTGAGCGCCCTGCTGATTGGGGTGAACATCAGTATCATCATGTAAACCTTTTGCTAAAGGTCCTAGATTCTTAAACATGGTGATGAATTTTGTATTCCATCCTTTCTTTCACTATAACTCCATCACAGAGCCTCATGCTCGATTTTTGTTATCTTTTCTTGAGCATCTTACCATATATTTTTCCTCTCATTTCATTCTTTCTATCATAGATGTTCATTTAGATTCGGTATCCTGTAATAAGCTCATCTTTCCTTCTGCTATCACGAGAATTTTACTCCATTTTTCTGTTCCTTTTCTTGTGTTTGACCACTTCACTCACATTTGTGCCATAGACCCTGCTATTGTAAAATATAGTGCAGCGCAGTTTAGGTCGCGACAGCCATATTCCACTCCTTCCTCCTGTTCCGCTCCATCTCATACCACTCCGTCTACATCTGCTCCTTCTTCCTCTATAGGCGATGTATCTCTTGGAGACATCATGGCACAGCTGCAGCGCATGGATACTCATCTACATATGCTCTCTACTAAGTTGTATCAGGTGAATGTTCGTGTTGGTCGTATTACATGACGGCAAGCGACCATGGATGGTTTGCTTCTGAGGCTACTCCTTCACCACCTTCTCCAATGGCTTTTGATTCTGAGGATGATGATGATGATGATGATGATGATGATGATGATGATGATGATGATGATGATGATGATGATGACAATGCTTCAGATGATAATGGAGATGCTAGCTCTACTAATGAGATATTTACTTGACACACTTACCCTTTGTTACTTATGACAAAAATGGGGAGTAGTTTTGGATATAAGAGTAGTCATCTTAGAAGGAGAGTTAGTATAGGACAGTTTTGTTAAGGGGAGTGTTGATACTTGAGGGATGTAGTGAGGATTTGATGTATCTTTTTCTTTTCTACTTTTTAGATACATTGTTCTTGTATAAGAGGTCTTGTGACCAGTTTTTACATACATTGTACTTAGTGTCTCTATATGTGGATGTACGTTTCTTTCACTTGTCTCTTCATGTGTTGTTTCTTCTCTATCTTTATACACATGTTTCTTATACTTGTATGCAATCAATTATTTCTGTTTCACATAAGATGCCTTTATGAGTTTTGTTTAAAGTGTTTCAGAAATACAGGTTGTTAAAGTCTACTTGTCATTAACTCTTTTCTTGCAAAGCTTTTCAAGGGTTTGTGATAGGATAGATTTTATTGTATTCAACAAGTGAGTATGAATTAAGTGATTTATGACTTCTCTCATATGTTCATTTGTTTGTTGTGGTTTTGTCACGGATTGTAAAAGGGGGAGATTTTTAGGACATATGTAGTTTCACTTGTTAAAGAACATATGTCATTATTTTATGTATATTGGCTAATCTTGGCTAATCCTTTAACAAAACACACTCTACTTGTAATTGGGTAGTTCTACGTATTTTTAATACATCAAGAAATAAGGTTTCAAGATCAAGTGTTAAAGTCATCAAGTCTATACAAGAAACAAGCTGAAGAAGTGCAAATTCATTAAAACTCGACACCTGCTCGATAGCTCCTCGATACCTTGTTATCTGTCGAGATTTATAAAATTAGATTTTCTGATCTGATTTCTTGGGATCCGTGAATGTGTCTTTGGGCATTCTTTTCTTCTAACCCTAGACATATAAAAGGATTGTTTTTAGGACCGTTAAATTGTACACAAGTTACACAAGCATTGAGCAAACTATGTTCAAGCAATTTGTGATCAAAGATGAAGTTCTTGACCTAGTTCATTTTTCTGAAGAAGTTGCTGTGTATTTTGCACCAAAGGGTTTTGTGACCAAGCATCTTCTTGATCTTTATCGTGTAGGATGAACTGAAAAAATTTACAGCCAACCTCTCCTTTAAGTTGGTGTTGAAGTCGCATACTGGGATCCACGCAATTGGTTAGTCACGTACTTGGGAGCCATGCATCAAAGGTGGAAATTGTCACTAACAAAACAAGTCCAATTAGGTATTGGAGTAAGGGTTCTACTGTAGGTTGGTAAGGTACTTGGGATTCTCTTACTTGTAACCACTTGTTGTAATAATAGTGGAGTTTTGGGAGTGGTAACCTGAAAATCACTCGGTGGAGTTTTTGCCGTCAGGTTTTTCCCAATTCGTAAACAAATCACCGTGTCATTTAATTTTCGCTGCATATTTAGTTATTTGGTAATTTGTTTGTGCTATCACGTTTTTGCATGTTAAATTGATTAATTAATAACTTGGTTAATTAATTAATTGGTTTAATCACAAGTGGTCAATTCAATTTGTGGCCTATCACAGACCTCAATTCTTTCATAGTGGATTTGCCTTTTACCTTGAGGATGGCTAGGTTAAATCCTCCCTAGGTTTTTTACCAATTTGGTTTTTCTGAGTTGTCATATCATTGTGTTATTTATTTTTCCGCTGCTTTGCATGATATGATTGTTTTGTTTTAACCTAGATCTAAATAATAAACCTAAGTATTCACTTGGTTAATTAATTAGGTTAAACAACTTGTGTTTTCCAGGGATCTAACAATGTACAAAAAGAAAAGATAAAAGGAAGCAATCAACGAAAATAGTTCATTAGTATAATTGTAATTTATAGTTATTTTCGTTTACTTCTTCTCGTTTATTGGTTTTATTTGTAGTTTGTTAAATTAATATAATATTATTTAAATGTTTTTTTAATGGTAAAGTCAGTGAATTAACCTTGTTTTAAGAGTTTTAATAGAGCAGTCCTAATAGTAATGAACTAAAATGACAGTGGAGCAAAGTTACTGAGTATTAATTAGATTTTTAATTAATACTATTACCAAATATAAAACATGGTGGGTAATGGGTTGGATTGCTATTATGGCAACGTTTACACAATAGCATGCACGACATAAGTAGTAGGATAAACAGCTGAAAACAAATGTATCAAGTGCATTGCATCCTTTTATTTTCTCCCTTCGTTGCTTTTTTTTTTTTTTTTTTTTTTTTGGGGATGATATTTTAATTTTAGTGATAACCGCTTTATTTTTTTTTCTTGGGAACTATAACTACAATCATATATACAAAGGTTATAGTGTAGAGCATCTCATCACCATGGTTCTATCATGTGCAGGATATGGGGGAACTGAAATGCTATGGTCGTAATGATGAGTTCCAAAAATGAAGCCCGATGGTGGATGATCGCGTCCTCAACATTGTCAAGAGAGTTGGATTAGAAGGACTGCATGGTTTATAGCGGAATTCGGCAAGTTAGAAAAGAAAAAGGTTCGACATAATCTCATTGGAGCAAGAAGCTTGGAGGGCTTAAGTACCTGGATAGATTAGGCTTGGAGGGTCTATTGCTGTTCATGTATCCCAACTACATTTTCTAGTGGATTATTGACCACTTGGAGGGCGGTGGAGAGGTTTTAAGCTGAGGGCTTCAGTTTCCTTTTCGATAACACATTGTGTGTTGTCTTTGTATTCGCATCTCTCTTCCCTTTGTCTTTACCACTTAATTACTGCTGTGATTGTGATTTTTTATGGTTTAGATTGTTTATCAATTCTGGTATAAGCTTGTTATCATCTTCCGCACATATAGTGTTTGATATAAAGCTTGAATTGGTAACTTGTTGTTTGGGGGTCTAAACGTTCATAGTGTTTTCAACGCTATTTGAACTTTCAAGAGTGATCCTTCTTTTCTTTCTTCTTGTGTCGAGGTTCGTCAACATCATCTATCTTTTGCTTGCCATCCATCCCTTTTGCTATCGATGTATCTTCTCCATTCATGTACTTTTGAGTTTTGAAAAAGAGATTCGTCATTGTTGTTGGTGGAGTTTTGGCCAAGGAGAAGATAAAATCTTTAGTTGTTAGACCGGCTTGGAAGGCCGTTTGCTGGACTTGATCGTCCGCTTCATCCACCTCTAGGATTGCTCGATTGAAAAGTTTCACATAGGCCCTTAGAATTTCTCCTTCTTGTTGTTTCACTATCAATAGTTGGGAAGTAGGCCTTTTGTGCCTTTAAGCCCCGATGAAATGACAAACAAAGGAATCACTTAACTGATCAAAGTTTGCTATTGTGGATGACTTTAACTTGCTGAACCAAACTTGAGCAGCACCTTTAAGAGTTGTTGGGAAGGTTCTGCACATCACTTCGTCAGGTTTCTTTTGAAGAATCAACAATGTCTTGAAAGACTCAATGTGATCTAATGGGTTTGCATGCCCATCATAAGATTCTAGTTAAGGGAGCCTGAACTTTTGCAGGAGTAGGCATTCCAAGACTTCACTGGTAAAGGGTGAATTGTTCTTTTTATCATCGCATCTAGGTTTTTGATCGGTTTCCCTTTCAAAGCATTCTTCATCTCATCCATTTCTTTCCTCATGTTTCTCAAGAGCTTATCATTATTGCATTCGGGCTACCCTCTTTGCCTTAAATTGGATTGCTCCGTTTGTCTGAAACTTTCTTCTCTTTTATTGGTTGGGGGGCTATGGCCTTCATCACCGTCATTATTTTGATGACACTCGCGAGGATTAGGCATATTGTTGTTCTCATGGGAGAGATGTTGCCTTAATTCCTCATTCTACGTGGTTAATTCTTCAACACCCGTTGCTTGGATATATTGCATTGTTTGAATGGTAGAGCTACAAATATCTATATGATTCAGATCTACGTTCCCCACAGATGGCGTCAAACTAATGAAGCCAAAAATGGTCGTCAGTTGATGACCTCATTAGAGCATATGACAAGGTAATATTCCCTGCAAAGATGAGGGAGAAAGACACCAAAGTGGCGTTAGCCAACGGTTCTCTGATGATAAAGTTAGTAGAATTCTCAGTATCTCTTAGAGAAAAAGAATGTAATTCTGTATGTTTAGAATTTTATACCATGTTTCTGGTGCTTTGTGGCTTATTTATAGCTTCATGTAGCCATTGGGAGTCTCATTATGAGTGTAACCGTTGTTGACCTCTTAATGGCTCTTTTGGTTATTTGAGTAATGTCTACCAGAGCTTTAATAGAGGTTTGATTTAGCTCATAACTTGCCCTTGTAACAGTTGGAGCTCGTAGATTACAAGATTATTCATGGCTGTGCCATTAATGCTGTATGTTCGTCTTCTCCTATGACGACCTTGTGGACCTTATGCTCGTCCTCTGTGTGGATGAGTCCGTGGACTGAAGGTTTGCCAGCAATATAACAAACCTATAATTTTAGTACTTGTCAGTTTATTTTGTAGGTACGAGAATGTCATATTCAAATAATAGTAGTATAAGCTAACAAAAAATAAAAAATAAAAAAATAACTATTCGTCTTGGGCTTTGAAAATTGCATTCACTTATGAGAATTTCGGAATAAGGTCCTTGAGTTGTAGTAAATAGAAACAAAATGCCTCTTGTAGGTTCTTTAAAGGGCATGATTTGGAAATGTTTTCACATGGATGATGAGTAATACGTTGACTACGAGTAGTGCAAAAAAAAAAAATTTGCATTAATCACGCTTTCTCCCCTTTTAACTTATACATGGCAAAATGGGTTAGAATTTTCTGACCCGATCTGACCTGAAAAATGCTTGACACAAACCTGATTTTTATGACCTAAAGCAAAAACAGGTTGACCCCTGACCTGACCCGCGACCCAACCTGAACTTGAACCATTTTTTTTTTTTTTGGGTAAAGAAATAGTAAAATTAAGACAATATTGGTTTAATTGTTTATTGTGAGCTTTAAGGAGACAACTGAGACATTTACATAACTGTATGCAAATTAATTGAAAGATGAATGGTTAAGCATTCTATAATGCGTAAAGATTTTTAGATATCAAATAACAAAGTACATGCCAAGATAATCTAGTTATAATAGAGTTAAAATCATAGATTTAAAATTGTATTTATATGTGAGAAACATTCACAAGTGTGAAATTAGTGAAGCCAAAGTATCAAATTAGTATAAATTATGAATACTTATACCTATTTTTTTAACAATTTATGTCCAAAATAAACGTATTTTCAAAACAAATTATGATATTTCCTAAAGTGTGTGTTGCTTAACAATAATATTGTAAGCTCGAAAACGTGTTGAAAACACAATAGCTGTTTAGACCCCCCAATTAAAGTTACGGCTCGATAGATTTTACACTAACTTAATACTAAGTGCGGAATAGTGTAAATGCGAGCGGATGAACAACAAGCTACTCTAATCCATAAACTAAGCAACACAGCAGTATAATGGAATATAAAAGAGTAGGGAAGAAGGATGCAGACACAGAAAACACCGAGACGTGTTTTCGAAGAGGAAACCGAAGAACTCGGCGAAAAACCTTTCCGCCGCCCCCCAAGCGGAAATCGATCCACTAGACAATTAGTTGGGATACATGAGTTAGCAAGAGACCCTCCAAGCCTAATCTACCCGATGTACCTAAGCCCTCCAAACTCCTACTCTAACAAGGCTTCTCGGAACCATGTCTTGTCCTAGTTCTCCGGATCCCACAACAAGCTCCATGTTGCATCTGCTATCCTTGACTTCTTCCAATGCTTCCTAGCAACTCCAAAACACTCTTTACACTCTGAATAGGTGTGGGTTGTGTTTGGGTACAAATCTCCTCTCAAGGTATGATAATGGGAGAGGGATGGAGAAGAGGCTACAATGATTTCTCACTAAGGAGGAGTAGCTCTCTCTCAAAAGATGGATGTGCGTGTTGTAGAAAACCTATCTAGGGTTTTTCTCTTTGAATAGCCTCTGTAACATTTGTGGGTAATGAAGGTATATATAGTATGGGTGAAGGGTAAGAAAGTCACTCATTAAAAACTTCCAGGCAGAATGTTTCGCGACTATCTCGCGGGAAGACCTTACCCGCGAGACACTCGCGAAAATGATAGCCTGGCATGACTCTTCAGCTTCCAGTCATGTGCTTCTCACATGGCTCTTTCGCGGCTTATCTTCCAGTGATACACCCGCGAGATCCACTAATCTTCAATAAAGTTTGAGTCTTCACCAACTTAATACTAAACCCAATACAATTAAATCCCACAAAATACAAGGAAATGAAATAAAGTAATTACAACACATTTTGTCATGGAATAAAGCCAATATAAAACATAGTTGTAAATCACAACTTTACAGATATGATATTCATAAAAGAGACCATGTATAATAAGTAAACAATCAAACTTTAATATATATCTCAAATTGAAATAAAGTGTCAACTACAATTGATAATAGATTATAAAATTAATTTTCAAGATTGTAAATTTCTTATGTTTTTATTCTTTGTCAAATGAGTTATCCAATAAGTCATTTGTAATTTTGTTTTATATTTTGGGATGTTGATATTGTGTAGAAATAAAACTTGTGTATTTGTTTTACTTGTCTTTGTGTTATTTTGTTTTAAATAGCAATGTTAGGATTTGTATAATTTTAAAATTATTGAATAAGTATTTATAAGTTTAACATGAGTTCATTCGTGATATAAGTGGTGAATTCAAAGTAATGCATTTTACATCAAATAATTTGTTGCATGACTTTCTAAATGGAAAATAATTTTTTTTTTCTTTATAAATAATATAAAATAAAATAAAAATTCATGTGAAAAATACAAGTCAACCTAACCTGAAACCCAATTGACCCGAACTTGTTTTTAATCCGCTTAAAATGACCCATTTTGACCTGTAACCCGTTTGACCCGACCCAAACTTGACTCGACCTGCCTGTTTTGCCATGTCTACTTTAACTATTGGGTCGATTACAATTTCCTCTCAGCTGGAATATAATCAATTTGATATGGACTAAGGGAATCAAAAGCATCTATTAGGTCTTAACAGCAAAGTGAATGGTTGGGGAACTCGGTCAATTTTATAGTTTAACGGGGACATCGTGAATGACCCTATAATAAAGTTGGGAAAAGTATAATTACCCCTTTTATTAGTAAAACCAATTATTTTGTTTTTTTTTTTTTTAGACAGTAGGCCTAGACCTGGAGCTGCCCCTGCTAATGGGTTTGAGATTTTCTTGTTTGGGAGGTTAAAATGGGTTATCGCAATCCCAAACTTGAGCATTGGAGCTCCTAATTAAGAAATTTATTGAATTGATTAGAATGTAAATCCAATGTGTCTCTAATTGAATTGATTAGTATGTGAACCCTAAAAGACATTATTATTTTGGTCAAAACCATTCAGAATATATTGATAACAAAACAGATAAAGTAGTTATTTTTCAATAGGTCTTCAAGAATGACTTGTAAGAAAAAAGATGCAGTTAAATAATTTGTCAGGTCTTATTCATCTTTGGAATTTTTAATTCTCCTTACATGCATATGTTGTCTCTATACCTCATTGATTATCAGCATATTACCATTTAACATCATTTTATTTTCCAGCACCAAAATAAAATACAAGCTTTACCCTCAATCTTAAGTTCACAAGAGTCATAGCAGTTGGAGCATGAGCTCTGGAGGCTGTAACTACCCAACGAATTAGCATAACAGTCTGTGAAGCAAAGATCGTAGCATTTGTCAAACTCCGATTTTTCTGCTCTAGACTGCTCTGCAAGCATCCCAAGCACTAGGAAAAGCATAAAAACTGACACAGTTCTTCTTCTTTCTTCCATAGTAGTTCTGGAAAAAATAAATTAAATTAAATTCCACTTTCAGATCCCATTGAAATATTATGAACATTTTAAGGGAATTTACATTCTCCTATCTTTAAGCCAGAATGTTCTTTAATGTATCATTTCTCCCTTTTCTTTAATGTGTTGGTATTTTTACTCAAAATGTAGTCAAAGCTAGTAATTCATATCAGCAGTGGAGGCAAAGCTCTTTTCCCCAATCAAGTTTTGTTTTGTGATTTAACTATTAAATGTTTTATTAAAAAAATTGGAGTACTATTTAAGTAAATTTCATTTCATAATTTTATATATAAATTTCTTAGAAGGAAATATATTTATGTAAGGCAAATTGCATTTTTCTTGCATTAAGTATTAGACAGTGGAAAAGACCCTCTTTAATTCAAAACTTAGCGACCCTTTACCTATTTGTAATGAGCATTTTATTCCTTTTCGTTAGAATTTTTTATTAAATTAAAGGAAAATCCAAACTTGTTTGAAAAACGTATCTAGACCCATGATTTAATGACCTTATGGAATATATTTCAACAATGGAAAGGAATAATATATATATATATATATATATATATCTTAGAAGGAAATATATTTATTTAAGGCAAATTGCATTTTTCTTGCTTATGAAAGTGTGTTGTGTGTAGTATAATTTGTCCCACCCTCTCTTAAAAGTTACCATAGCTTTTGAGTAGAGTTGTTATGTGCTTTTGTGTTAGAATCCCTTTTCTTCTCTCTTGTGTGTGCGTGTGTTTGTTTCTATATATATATATAAAAAAAAAAAAAAAAAAAAGAGTATTAGACAGTAGAAAAGACCCTCTTTAATCAAAACTTAGCAACCCTTTACCCATTTGTAATGAGCATTTTACTCCTTTTCATCAGTATTTTTTATTAGTTTAAATTACACTAACCTATCTACCCTAAGGTTTGGGGTAATACCAAGCACATCCAAAAGTTTTAAAAAATGACCAATTTGGTCCTTAAACACTAATATCGTGTTATGCCATTTGTTGACTCTCATGACTTATCCAAACAATTTTCTAGTTCATTTTGTTCTCTATTTCTTCACTTTCTCTCTTCTTTGCCCAAAACATAAACACTACATCATTCACTCACTCTCAAGATCAAACCAGTATCAAAGGATATACATGACCATGTAATTAAGAAACATACAGAAAAATGAAATTAAATCTATATTCATTTTCCAAAACTAAACCTAGCATCCGTTTGGATACAACATCTACATTCAACGCCTATGTTTCATTTTTTTTTTTTTTTTTTGAGAAGAGCGTTTCACGTTTCCAATGGGTCTCATGCACTGTTCACGGGACCCACAAATCTCTTTTTTCAGCAAAACTTTTATTAAAAATGGGTCTCACAGCACTATTCACATATTTAAAAATTATTTTATTACAATGTTTTTAGTTTTTAGTTTTTAGCGGTATCCAAACAGAGCCCTAGTCTCATTTGGGAAAAAAAAAAATTTACAAAGCATTCAAAAATAAAAACAAAAAATCTACAGTTTTGTTTCGATAAATTTCTTTCACTCTTTCTCTCTATCATTTTCCCAACAAAGCCCCCTTCTCTTAATGAAAACCATCCTTCAATCCCAATAAGCCGCAAACTTCTTTTCCCCAAAAAGACCTAAAAAATTGAAAACAAAGAGCACCTTTTGTATCTATTTCGCTAGAATTGAGATCGAAAATTGCTGACTTTATGTTCCCCCCCCCCCCCCCCCCCCCAATAAGGAAACATAGATCAGTTCAACCAATCAACCATCCAACATCACTCCTCAAATAGACCCAAATAAAAAAAAAAATCAAAATAAAAACCCATACCCACAATGGCAAGCATCGTGAGACCCATAATCACTGTCCACCATGGCACCACCTATCACTACCCATCCATCCTCCTCAAACCCAAACAATTTCAACCATCCAACATCACATGATTTACTGTTCAAATCCAAATCAAATCTTAAAAATAAAAACCCATACCCATGACGGCAAGCTCTAGATTGTGACCTTGCCATTACTGCCCACCACTTGTCTTAACCCAATAATTGTCGCCACCATCCTCATAGATCCCAACTTAATCACCGTCCACCATCCTCGTATGGTGTGAGTTTTATGGGTGAACTAGCTTTGAAATAGTTCCGATGGTAGAGTTGTTGGTCATTTACTTGAGCATGAAACCCTTGTGGCTTGGGCTTGAGAGAGAGAGAGAGAGAGAAATATTTGGTGTGAAGAGAGAAATTTATTGGTGTGAAGATTGAAGGGAAAAGCAAAGAAAAGGAAAACTAAAAACTAAATAAAAGGATTAAATAAACGGTGCACAAACGGCATTAATGTTTAAGGACTAAATTGGTCAATATTTAAAACCTTTGGATAAGTTTGGTATTACCCTAAATCTCGGGGTAGGTTAGTGTAATTTACCATTTTTATTAAATTAAAGGAAAATTCAAACCATTTTGAAAAATGTATCTAGACCCACGTGTTAATGACCTTATGGAATATATTTCAACAATGGAATGGAATAATAAAAAAAAAAAGAATAAAATGAAATTAAGTACTCTTATTTATTAGATATGTTTTCAAAAAAAAAAAAAAAAAGGAATATAAGTAAATGTTTGGCAGTAACTTTGAAGGAATGGAACAAAATCATTTTATAATAACCTTACAATTATAGATCTATTTCAAATTAATGGGCTGAATGTATATGAGCATATTGGGAGTTTTAGTTAAAATTTCATTAAACTTAATTCCCTTCTCACAATTTTAGGGGGATGTAATTTTTATGGTTTTGAGTGAAAATGGAGGACTAAGGATATGTTTGATAACAATTTGTATTTTCTATTTTCAAAAACTTGTTTTTGGGAATATAAAGAAAAAAAAAATTTCTTATATTTTTGAATTCAAAAACATGTTTGATTAGTTGAAATTAAAAAAAAAAAAATTGAAAAAAAAATAGAAAATACTAAAATATGTTGTTACTAGGATTTAAACTCTAATGTTAACTCATTAAATGAGACAGATTCATTAAATTAAATGCGTATTTTCATTAAATTTTGAAAATTAAAAACTAAAAATAACATTTTGCATGTTTTCAGTTTCCTTCACAAATTAAATTTTGATAACGGTTTTTGTTTTCTGTCCATTTTGGATTGCCAAAAAAGTTTTTTAATTTCGAAAAATAGAAAATTGTTTTTAAAAACAGAAAATAAGGAAAAAAAACAGTTACTAAACATACCCTAAGTGTTCCTTTCTCTACCCAATCTTTTCTCTCCTCCAAAACGTTATGTTAATATCATCCAATAACAAACGCATTATGACACAATTAGAAGGGTTGTCTTTGTGGATGTGATGTGTTTATTATTGAAAGTTGTTTTAGTTATCGTTGTGCATGCAATATGCTTGTCAAATGGAGGATATTAAGGTTATTAACATGTGACTCTGAATACTCTTTTATAAAAATGTATTTCCCTTTAATTTGACAAAAACTACAGCAGCTGAATAAATTACTCATTACAATAACATGAGGGAGACATTGCCACATTTAAAGCAAAGGGGATAAATTGCAAATTGTCTTATACGCAAGAGGGAAAAAATTGTTATATATATATATATATATATATTTGTCACATAAGCTTTTTTGAAAGTTATTTTGTTCCATTAAAACTTATGATAAAACTATAATTTTAAACGAGAGGTATTTTAATCTTCACATTTAAGATGGCCAAAAACCTGTAACCCTGATTGCTGCCCCGCAAATTGTAAAGCATGTTTGTAAAGTAAAACTATTTCTCATGATATTGAAATGTGCAGTTTTATGAAAAAAAAAAAAAAAAAAAATTTGATCTGCAAGGTTTATTCATCTTTTATTATTATTAAGGGAACAAACCAACTTAAAGAAAAATTAAAGTATAAAGAGAAAATAAATATAAAAAAAAAAAAGAAAAAGAAATTCTCACCTTACGATTTTTCTCTGAGAAAATTCTTTATCTTCTAGAGCTTCTATTATGTTGTCCTCCTTTCTTACTGCTTGTTAAAAATGATCCTAGTGCTGTTTATTTTGGCTGTGGAAGTGATGGGGTTGGGATTTAAACTATAAATAAATCCAATTTTTTAATTCTCCTCAGCCATATGTAACGTTATTGTAACATATTATGCTAGCATTTACTGAATTTGCGGTGGAAGTTCGTATCATAATAAATCCATTTTCTCTAACTTATTACACTAGCATTTACTAAGTTTGGGGTTGAAGTTCGTATCATAATAAATCCATTTCCTCTAACAGCTTTTCTAATTTTCTACCGTTCTTAATACCTTCAGACAACAAACATCCGCTGTTATAGAATAAGTGGAATAAGGATTTCTATCATAAAATAACTCTAATGGTGAATTCCAATTAGTTTCACTACAAGAAAATGTATTTTTAGTGACGAACATTTTCGTCACTAAAAATCCAGTTTTTCGTCACTAAGAACTTTTAGTGACGAAATTCGTTTCGTCGCTGTAGCCCCGTCACTAAAAGTCCTGGTGACTTTTAGTGACGAAATATTTTTGTCACTAAAAGTCCAATTTGGTAAGAAAAAAAAAAACTTTTAGCGACGAAAACGTTTCGTCGCTAAATGTTTTCCTCGCTAAAAACAGTATTTAGTGACGAAAATATTTCGTCACTAAAACCATTTCAGTTTATTAAATCATATTTAGTGACGAAAAATTTCGTCACTAAAACTATTTTCAGGTAAATATAGTGATGAAAATATTCGTCACTAAAACTATTTTTAAAAAAATCCATGTACATATAGTGACGAAAATGTTCGTCACTAAAACCATTTCTTATAAAATTCCACTATATTTAGTGACGAAATATTTCGTCACTAAAACAATTTTTTGTTGCCATATTTGTGACGAAAAAATTCGTCACTAAAACATATTTTCTGTTTTTATTATTTTCATGACGTTGATACTAACCTGTAACCTATCATTACATTATTCAAACCTCTAATTTGATTAACACAATTATTTCAACAACACATTTATAAAAAATCAATCCATACATTCTACAAGTTAAAGTTAAAACAAGTATCAAATTGAAACTCCTTCCATACAATAATTGTTTGCAACACATACAATAACTTAAAATGTTTTATAACAATACAAGAAATGTAGCATAATATAATTAAAACCCCCTAGAGCCAAAAGATGTCCTCATATGTCTTCAAATAATGCCAAAAGTAATCCCCTAAAGCCACCAAAATCTGCACAAATATAAAAATACTATTGCATTAAAATCGTAAAGTAAAAATATTAACTATGTTACAAAAAAATTTCTAACAATTAGTTTCAAATGATACATAAAAAATGAAGGGTTACCTATAAGTGATTTAACTTGAAGATGAACCACCCCCATAGTTAAAACCGTCATCATAACCCTTGCTCCTCAAAAAATTAAGAATATTCTTTTGGATCTTATCTTGCTTAGCTCGTGCCTCTTGCTCCTTAACTCGCGCCTCTTGCTCCTTAGCTCGCTCCTCTTCATCCCTAACTCTTGCCTCTTTGAGCTCAAGTATCTCATTTTCTAACCAATGAATATACTCTACCGAGGCACTAGATAAGGCAGTGGTTACTAGAGAAGAAGAAGGTCTCATGCCAAGTCCTTTTACAATACCAGATTTTTTTAAAAAAAACCAAGTTTGAGATTTCCTCTTGTGTAAGGGGAATTGCATTAGGATCTTGACAATGATCCTCTTGCACTTTGAAAATAGTTTCCTACCATTTGAGAGAGGAAAAAAAAAAAAAACAATCACAACATTAATACTACATATGTAATAACTTTACAAACATGATAAGAATGGAATAATAGGGATGGAATGATACACATACATATGTCGCTTCATCGTCATGGTGTATCCACTTATTTGTGTTTGGATTAAAATGAACATCTTTGTAGACTTTTGCCAATTCAGGAACTTGACCGCCATTATTATTTGTCTAATTAATTAACATTCGAGTGTTAGTTATTTATAGTTAATTAATCACATGTAATATACTAAGATTTAAAAAAATGAAAAAACACGCACCTCCTCATCAACCCTAACAGCAAGTGCCTCTGTCCCGCATCTATGTTTGCCTGAAGTTTTGCTTCTATTTTCAGAATTAATTCTTGATTTTTCCTAATAAAGAACATTCAAGATATTTATTAAATCATTAATAAAACAATATAAATTTACTTCATCATTTGACAACATAATATAGTAAATATTGGATAATAATAATATACGCATAAATAATTTACCAACCAGTCCTTATTGGTCCATCTCCCTTCAATAAGTCCAGTCCATTGCTCAAGTGTGACATTCTTTGGCGGGTGGATTTTTGCATAGTCTTCATCATGAGATTGTACAAGCTTCTTATAAGTCTGATACAACTTGTTAGAGCCGCTACTCAATAATCTTCCACTTGTAACTCTAAGGATCTCTTCCGCTTCTCTGGTAAACCATTATGCAATCGACTATGTCTCCAACGATGTTCCATAGGCAAATAAGCTCAATGGTTAATGAATCCAATTTTACTTTCCAAAGCTTCTGAATATGGTTGATCATTGCAAGTGTAACAAGAATGATAACTCTTTGTCCTCCACCCGGACACGTTACCAAATCCAGGATAGTCATGTATTGTCCACAACAAAGTTGCACGCATATGAAAATGCTCTTTACTATAAGCATCATAAGTTTCTACACCTTCTTCCCACAACTCCTTCAACTCATCAATCAATGGTTTCAAATAAATATCAATCTCATTCCCCGGTTGATAGGGACCGGGAATAAGCAAGGACAACATAAAATATGGCTCCTTCATAACTAACCAAGGCGGTAGATTATAGGGGATAAGTATGACAGGTCACATACTATAGTTGTTGTTCATATTCCCAAAAGGATTAAATCCATCTGTAGCAAACCCCAACCTTACATTGCAAGGTTCAAGAGCAAAATCAGGATCTTGCAAATCAAACTCCTTCCACTTCTCACTATCAGCCGGATGCCTCATTATCCCGTCATCCACACGTTTGTCTATATACCATCTCATGTCCTTAGCTCTTTGGCTTGACATGTACAATCTCCTTAGTCTCGGTGTCAATGGGAAGTAACGCAATACCTTGTGAGGAATCTTCTTACCTTGAGTACGTGTATCTTTGTACCTAGGCACCTTACACACCGGACATTTATCAAGGTTTTCATTTTCCTTCCAAAATAGTGCACAATCATTTTTGCATGCATCTATATGCTCATATGACATGCCCAAGTCACGTAATATCTTCTTTGCTTCATAAGTTGACCTTGGAACCAAGTTACCTTTCGGTAAAACTTTTGTCAGCAATTCTAGCATCATATCAAGTCCCTTATTACTCAAGTTTGTCATTACCTTTACATTCAACATCTCAATAACAAACTTCAAGATACTATAATCAGTGCAACCCGGATACAACTCACACTTTGCATCTTCCTCAAGTTTGTCAAAATGACGTACTTCCTCATCTTCAGTTGCATTTCTTGGTTCCCCTCTAATTCGGTCATCTATCAAGGCATCGATACCATCCATATGATCACCATCCGACATTTCATTATCATGAATATTCTCATTCAATACATGAGCTTCTCCATGATGATACCAATTAATGTAAGATTGCATAATTCCACGATGAAGCAAATGGATACGGACAGTTTGAGGAGATTGTCAATAGCAATTCACACAATGAATTCATGGGCATGGAATATTACCACTCAAGTCTAAAACCGCTCTTGCAGAATCAATAAATGCATTCACCCCTTCAATATATGGATGACTTAATCTTCCATCGGATGTCTTACCTATTGTCATCCAACTTTTATCCATGTTTGACTACAATTATAAGATGAATCCTACTTTAGTAAAATAAGAACAACGCATATATAATGTATTATAACATCTAAGTTTACAAGCTACTTAGATAAAGTTATATCACATTCATGAATGTACAAGTCTATATTAATACTTAAATAAATATACATTGCACATACAAATATACACTCCCAATATATATTTAAACCACCTTATAACACCATGCAAGCCACCTGCTTGTTTCAACACAACAACCCACCACAAAACCAATCACAAACATCACAAGTATAAAGTGTTTATAAGTATTGAAATCGAATAAAGTAATATTCATCACATCTAATTAATAAGTTTCATTCACATTTGCAAGAAACTAAAAACACTTCCAATATAAATGTAAACTACCTTATAACACCATGCAAGCCACCCGCTTGCTCCAATACAACAACTCACCACAAAACCAATCACAAACATCGCAAGTATAGAGTGTTTATAAGTATTGAAATCGAATAAAATAATATTCATTACATCTAATCAACAATACTCATTCACATTTGCAAGAATTGAAAAACACTCTCAATATGTATTTAAACCACCTTATAACACCATGCAAGCCACCCGCTTGCTCCAACACAACAACCCAACACAAAACCAATCACAAACATCACAAGTATAAAGTGTTTAGAAGTATTGAAATTGAATAAAGTAATATTCATCACATCTAATTAATAAGTTTCATTCACATTTGTAAGAAACTAAAAACACTTCCAATATAAATGTAAACCACCTTATAACACCATGCAAGCCACCCACTTGCTCCAATACAACAACCCACCACAAAACCAATCACAAACATCGCAAGTATAGGGTGTTTATAAGTATTGAAATCGAATAAAGTAATATTCATCACATCTAATCAACAATACTCATTCACATTTGCAAGAATTTAAAAACACTTCAAATATGTATTTAAACCACCTTATAACACCATGCAAGCCACCCGCTTGCTCCAACACAACAACCCAACACAAAACCAATCACAAACATCACAAGTATAAAGTGTTTATAAGTATTGAAATTGAATAAAGTAATATTCATCACATCTAATTAATAAGTTTCATTCACATTTGCAAGAAACTAAAAACACTTCCAATATAAATGTAAACCACCTTATAACACCATGCAAGCCACCCGCTTGCTCCAACACAACAACCCAACACAAAACCAATCACAAACATCACAAGTATAAAGTGTTTATAAGTATTGAAATTGAATAAAGTAATATTCATCACATCTAATTAATAAGTTTCATTCACATTTGCAAGAAACTAAAAACACTTCCAATATAAATGTAAACCACCTTATAACACCATGCAAGCCACCCGCTTGCTCCAATACAACAACCCGCCACAAAACCAATCACAAACATCGCAAGTATAGGGTGTTTATAAGTATTGAAATCGAATAAAGTAATATTCATCACATCTAATCAACAATACTCATTCACATTTGCAAGAATTGAAAAACACTTCAAATATGTATTTAAACCACCTTATAACACCATGCAAGCCACCCGCTTGCTCCAACACAACAACCCAACACAAAACCAATCACAAACATCACAAGTATAAAGTGTTTATAAGTATTGAAATTGAATAAAGTAATATTCATCACATCTAATTAATAAGTTTCATTCACATTTGCAAGAAACTAAAAACACTTCCAATATAAATGTAAACCACCTGATAACACCATGCAAGCCACTCGCTTGCTCCAATACAACAACCCACCACAAAACCAATCACAAACATCGCAAGTATAGAGTGTTTATAAGTATTGAAATCGAATAAAGTAATATTCATCACATCTAACCAACAATACTCATTCACATTTGCAAGAATTGAAAAATACTCCAAATATGTATTTAAACCACCTTATAACACCATGCAAGCCACCCGCTTGCTCCAACACAACATACCACCACAAATCCAATTTCCAACATCACAAGTATGGAGTTTTATAAGGTTTTCAACAAAAATTTACTTACTTTGCTCAAGCTAAGCTTACAACTTTCAGAAAAAATCCAAAGTTATTGTAAACAATATGTATTTAGCCTGCAAAAGAAAAGTAAAATTTATAAGTACTTAGGGCATATAACTATTTATTTTCATTATGTAATAATAACACTACATTGTTTTATCCTCAATGTTCAAAATAACATGAATTTCTAAACTCAAAATACTGTACATTGAAAAATGTACTCAAAAAACTAGAGTTACAGTATCCATAACCTGGCATTGCAACAAAATACTATAACTATTGAGTTTTTGACATAATAGTACAATTTTGCCATTACCAAACCAATTAATAACATTGCTCAAGGACTGTAGCACACCATTCACACTACAATTACTTAAGGGGGAAAGCAAATAAGAAAGTAAATGCAACTAATTGTGATTCAATAACTTATTTGTTCTTCACTATAGAAGACCAAACTTTTATCATGCAATCCAATGAACTAGAGAACAAATACTTTGAAAATCTACTACAATTTACAATATAGCATTCTTTGAAAATCTACTACAAGCTTTCTCATCTACAATCTACAATCAAATATTGACATTTCAGCAATTAACCATACAATCAAAATAAAATACAAAAACCTATTGACATTCAACCTTCAACATGAGTACCACCCACTTCGCAAGTTGCTAAAAACAGACACCCCAAAAATAGAAAACCCATATAAGTCCAAGTAAAAAACAACTCTCTTTTTTTTATCTTACAAAAGCAAGGCACATATATAGCTATCCCTAATCATCTATAGGAGAACTTGTGGAATATATAGCTAGCACATATCAGTTATAGCCTTCGTATTCTTTGTAAAATTTCAATAAAATTATTGTTACTCATAAAAGAATGAAGGAATTGCCTTCCAAATTTCAATACCATATTGTTTGCCAAACGCCCTTCCAACAAACCTCATTTCTAGTAGGAACACAGCAGCATAATCTAATCATAGATTATGCTACTGTGAATGAAGTAGATAGCGAATAAGTGAGGGACTTACATTAACTTCTTAGACCCTTGATATAGCCTTTGGCAGCGATCTTTCAATACATCAGTCGTCTGTTCTAGCGTATATACCTGACCATAACGGAAAAATGAAAGAAGTAAAAAAAATAAGAAGTATGACACTTTTTCTTTAAATACAAAAAGAGAGACTGTGACAAAGAAAAATTACATGGGTTCGGAAATTTCAACCATAAAAAAAACCTTAAATACAACCTCTTGATTTCTATTTTTGAGGAATCCAATTCCAATAGATTAAATATAGAATCTGATTCCATTGTTCAGAAATAAATGACAACAATCCCAATTCCATTGTTTAGTTGCTCTATAAACCAATTAAAGCATACCCAAAAAAAGATATAAAATTAAATTACCAAATAAATTCAAGTTCTTAATTACATAATAACCAATCCTAATCTTTTCCAACCACTAAACCCACAAAAAACCCAGCAACTCCTCACTTAGTAAACACACTTTACAATACACATGAATGAAATCCCTTGTATCCAAACAAACAAAGAACAACTCAATATCTACATTGAAACCATTTCATTAAATGCACCTAAAATTTGAATTTCCCAATAAACATAACACAACACAGCTCATTACAATAAAAAAATTCCTACATTATCAACAATAGAATGAATCAAACAGTTTCAGAATAAAACTAAAAAAAGAAAAAAAGAACCACATAACATTCCCCATCACATTAAAGTGACCAACCATTTCATCAATGCACCTAAAATTTCTCATTACACAAAAACTACAAAAGCACAAAAGTATAGGACATACTCAAAGGCACAACATAAAGAAGCAATTTTGAAGAAAAAAGAGAACGCACCTGACATCAACAAGGACCACGCTTGTGAACGATACAAGGACCAGGAATCGGCTCAGATCGGCTCAGATTCGTCGTGGTTCGAGGAAGGCGTCGCGGTTCGAGGAAGGTGAAGCGTCGCCGTTTGAAGAAGCCGAAGCGTCGCTGTTTGAAGAAGCCGAAGCGTCGCCATTCGAAGCGTCGCCGTTCGAGTGGCTTATCGGCGACGGTTCTCTTTCTCGGCGATTCAAAGAACGGTGTATACCGTCGCCGATGAAGATTTTTAGCGACGGTGGGCTTCTTATCGACGACGGTGGGTTGCTTATCGGTGACGGTGGGTTTCAAATGCGACGGTGGGCAGCTTTATCGGCAACGGTTCCCTTCATCGGCGACGGTTGGTCTTCATCTTCATCGGCGACGGTGGGTTTCAAATGCGACGGCTGGGTTCCTTTTTTTTTTTTTTTTGGTTTGGGTTTCTCAATGTTTTTCTTGAGTGGGTGAGTGTTTTTGTTTTGCTGAGTGGGTGAGGTCTGATTTTTGGGTGGGACTATATATATTGATTTTTAGCGACGAAACGTTTTCGTCGCTAAAGATCACTTTTAGTGACGAAACTGGAATTCGTCACTAGAAGTGAGAAATAGCGACGAAATATCCATTTCGTCACTAAAAGTGGTCTTTAGCGACGAAATGTTTCGTCGCTATTGCCCACTTTTAGCGACGAATTTTTGTTTCGTCACAAGGGAACCCAGAATTTTTACACTTTTAGTGACGAATTTTATTTTCATCACTAAAGAGACCATATTTTGTTCATGTTTTTAGTGACGAAATTCAACTTTCATCACTGTAGCATACTTTTAGTGACGAATTATGATTTCGTCACTAAAAACATTTAAGTGCAAAACCATTGTTATTTTTAGTGACGAATAGTTTTCGTCACTAATTCTTCCTTATAGTGACGAAATGATTTTCGTCACTAATACTATCACAGCAATACCTACAGTGACGAAATATTTCGTCACTAAAAATTTCAACTTTTAGTGACGAAATATTTCGTCACTATAGCTTAATTAAAATTGCGCCAAAATTTCCCTCCACTGGCGCCTATTTTTTAGTTCATAATAGCGACGAAATTTATTTTTCGTCGCTAAATGTAATAATTTTTTTCACTTTTAGTGACGAAATTCATATTTCGTCACTAAAGATGTATTTTTAGCGACGAAAAATATTTCCTCACTAATTTTCGTCACTAAAAATACATTTTGTTGTAGTGTTTGATGGTTGAATAAAAAATTTGAAAATTAATTCCTGCCTACACCAAAAAATAATTGGTATCTTGATCTGATGATAAAGAACTATCATCAAAAACGAACGCCAGAGTTGATTTTGCCACCCCAACAAAAGACCTAGAAAGTCAAAAGTTTCTCTGTACCTAAGAAAGCTCTCACTATAGCTCTCTTATACAGTAGAATAGTTGTCCCTTCCTTGTGAAGGAGTGATAGTATTCCTTGGGATAACACTGTTATTCTAAGGCTTGTTGGGATTCTTTCCGGGGTTGTTGGGAAACAGTGTAGGTTGTTTTTGATCCTTACTCTTTGTATCTCACTATCATGGAGGATTTGACCACTAATTGGAATCGCCTTACTTTGTCAGATAAAGAAGGCCCAGGTTGTTCTTTGGACGAGGAACTAAGCTTTCCGGAGTTCATCATTGCTACAAAATTCCTCACAAAGAGAGCATTGAACATTGATGCTATTGCAAAAACGTTCACCCCTCTATGGCGCTTTAAAAACGGGTTCAGGGTGCGTCATCTAAGAGATCATAAGGTTCTATTTGTATTTGATAACAAAGCAGAGGCTGACAAAGTAATCGATAGTGAACCATGGACGTTTGATAAGCATTTGATAGTTATGGAGAGGTATGATACTACTTCATCCCTTGATGATCTCACATTGGACAAGACCACTTTTTGGGTGCAAGTGCATGGTCTACCCATAAAGTTCATGAATGTGAAAGCAGCAGAGAAGATTTGTGAGGTCCTTGGAATGGTCATACCTACCACAAACCCATCTGACTCGGAAGGAGGGAATTTTATTCGAGTTTGTGTTGTAATGGATATAACGAGCCTTCTTTCCCGTGGACGTTTAGTGTCAGTAGGAAGTGAGAAACTGATTTTGATAAGTTTTAAGTATGAGAGACTTCCAAATATTTGCTATTGGTGTGGTTGCTTTGACCACGACGACAAGGATTGTGAGATTTGGTTGAATAGTGAAGGCTCACTTACTCCGGAGATGAAACAGTTTGGATCAAACTTAAGGGCTGCCCCCTTCTCACATTCACGTAAACAGGTCATAGCTGTCCTCGGTTTCTACAAGACTAGATCGAGTCACATTCCAGGATCAATGAACAAGGGACCTGATGGGAGCAAGGGAGACGGGGATAGCAGGAATCAGGTGGAGGTACCTTAAGCACCACCATTGAACAACCGTGAGTCTGGGGTGGAGAGACAAAGTTGAAGTGCGACCGTTACGATGAAGGAGCGCTAACATTCAATGCAGTCCGTTACATGTAATAACTCTCCAGCGGCAGCAAGGTCAAATGGTCCAAATCCAGATAAGGGAATTAACTCTACTCCCTTAATTTCGCAAAACACTGATTTCCACCTTAATGAGATTGGAAGGGCTTTAAATGAGGTTGACCCCAAAAAGGATTCTTCCCATATTGGTACTCATTCAAACCTCCCTTTTACAGAATCTTGTCCACATGCATCCGTGAAGAATATCTCCACTATCCCAGACTCAATTGGCAACGGCTCAGCAGCATTCAATTATGGTTTACAATCAGAATTAAACACACATGAGGCAATTAACTCTGCACGTGACAACCAAAGTCCTAGGGCTTCTACGCTTGCACCCAAGCCACGATGGACTAGGGTTTGCCGTGTCTCTTCAACACCACAGAAAGAAGTGTCCTAAGGTAATCTGAATTATGGGAAAAGATCCTTTACTCTCAATGATGATCATTCCAAGTTACCCAACAATTGTTGTCAAGTTTCAAGGAGTGAGAAAGATGATTATACCATATTGGCGGAGGCTTAGATTTAGCCTTGCCAGTCGTCATGAATTGTTTAGTGTGGAACTGTCGCGGGCTTGGGAACCTGCGTACAGGGAAAGAGCTTGGTGATATTATCCGGGCTAAAGATCCCTCTGTAGTGTTCATTGTCGAAACACTGGTAGATGATGCAAGGCTAGACATGATTCAAGCAAATTTAGACTTTGAACACAAGTGGGTGGTACCAAGGGTTGGGCATGGAGGTGGATTAGTATTGTTTTGGAGGTCGTCAATAAATTTGGTAGTGATGGACTCATCCAATTATTACATTGATACTTGGATTGACAAAGGCACTGATAAGGAGTGGAGGTTCACTGGTTTTTATGGTGAACCAGATACTTCAAAACGGAGAGAAGCATGGGATAGCTTGAGAACTTTGAACCATCACCCGGAGGTGCCATGGTTGTGTGTTGGTGATTTCAATGAAATAATCCGCCAGGAAGAAAAACTTGGTGGACCATTTCGGAACCAAGGGCAGATGCAACTATTCCGGGATGTGTTGGATAAGTGTGGTTTCCTTGATCTTGGTTTTAAAGGTAGTAGGTTCACATGGAGTAAACACTTCACGGATGGACATTCTATTTGGGAAAGACTTGAACGGGGTGTGGCTAATGCTAATTGGTTCCTAAAATTCCTAGGTACAACTATTTATCGTCTTCATTATAATTCATCTGATCACCTGCCTCTATGTATTAACCTGTCTGGCTTAATAATCCCACCAAGGAAAAAGGTGTTTAGATTCGAGGAGATGTGGCTCTCAGATGTTGGGTGTGCCGAAGTGGTGGAGGCTTCATGGTCTTCCTATTCCCATGAGTATGGGAACAGTGCAATCATTAAAAAAGTGGAAAGATGTGGTAGAGACCTTGCATGGTGGAACCATAATGTTTTCGGCAATGTTAGGAAGGAATTGACGAAAAAGAATGAGATGTTGAAAATTGCCGAAGATGAGGCACAAGTACATGGGAAGAATGCACGGGTTAGGGCTCTCAAGGAAGAGATTAATTCTCTCTTAGACAAGGAAGCACGCATGTGGAGCCAACGATCATGCACACTTTGGTTGAAAAATGGAGATAATAACACCAAATTTTTTCACTGTCGAGCCACCAAAAGATTTAAAAAAAATCTAATCAGTGGAATCATGGATGGAGCAAATAATTGGAGAGTCGAACCGGATGAGATTGCAGCTCACTTGATCAACTATCACAACGAACTCTTCACCTCCTCCTACCCGAACACACGAGGGGAAGTCTTGTCACATATCCAACCGGTCATTACAGAGCAAATGAATGTAGCCCTAATTGCTCCTTTTCATGGTGATGAAGTCAAAGAAGCTCTTAAACAAATGGCCCTTCTTAAAGCACCTGGACCCGATGGCATGCCACCATTGTTCTACCAGCATTTTTGGGGTTTAGTTGACAGTGATGTGACGAGTTCAGTACTTTCATGGCTAAATTCATGTACTCTCCCATAACCTTTAAATCATACCTTCATTACGCTCATTCCCAAATTAAATAACCCTGAATTTGTCACTCAATACCGGCCCATTAGCTTGTGTAACGTCCTTTGTAAAATTTTCTCTAAGGTCCTTGCAAATAGACTAAAGAAAATTTTACCCACTATCATCACTGAACACCAATCTACCTTTGCCAAGAATAGGTTGATTTCGGACAATATACTTATTGCTTTTGAGACACTTAATAGAATGAAAAATTTGAGTATAGGAAAAACAACTTATATGGCCATTAAGCTTGATATGAGCAAGGCTTATGACCGGGTGGAATGGGGGTATCTTGAAAATTTCATGAGAAAAATGGGCTTCAGTGAGAGATGGATTGGTTTGATCATGGTATGTGTGAAAACAGTCACTTATTCCATCATGGTCAGCGGTGAACCCCAAGGATTAATTCATCCAACTAGAGGAATTCGCCAAGGAGACCCTTTATCTCCTTTCCTCTTCCTCCTTTGCAAGGAAGGTCTCCATGGTCTCATCCAACATGCAGCTGATGTGGGAGAGATAAAAGGTTTCTCTCTTTGCCGGAGGGGTCCAGCACTAACCCATCTTTTGTTTGCAGATGATAGCCTCCTTTTTTGTAGGGCAACGGAAGATGAGTGCAGAAAAATCATTGATATCCTTGGGACTTACGAAGAAGAATCGGGGCAAAAGGTGAACATAAACAAAACGGCCATATTTTTCAGTAAATCAACCGATGAAGCAATCAAACAAGAAATCAAGGCTGCATTGGGAATACAAGAAATTGTACACTTTGAGCAATATCTTGGGCTGCCATCTTTGGTGGGAAGGAGGAAGAAGGAAGGGTTCAATTTTATTAAGGAGAAAGTATGGCATAAGTTACAAGGTTGGGAAGGAAAGCTCTTATCTCAGGCCGGACGGGAGATCCTCATAAAAACAGTCATTCAAGCCATACCAACATATGCTATGGGATGCTTTAAACTCCCATTAGGTCTTTGCCATGAGATTGAGACCATGATCAAGAAATTTTGGTGGGGCCAAAGGGGGGATAAAAGGAAGATACATTGGTTGAAGTGGGATGAGCTAACTAAATCAAAATTGGAGGAGGGTATGGGTTTTAGAGACATTGCCATGTTCAATGATTCCTTGTTGACAAAACAAGCTTGGAGACTCTTGAAAAATCCCGAGTCCTTATTTTACAAAGTTTTTAAGGCTCGCTTCTTCCCAAATTGTACAATAATGGAGGCTAAACACACTAGTGGGGGTTCACATGCTTGGAAAAGCATCTTACATGGAAGAAATGTCTTACTTAGGGGTTGCCGTTGGAGGATTGGGAATCGCAAGGCAGTGAGTATTTGGCAACATCATTGGCTGCTAAGGAAGCATCCACCACAGGTTCTCTCACCTATAATTGATACATTGGCTGATGCTAAAGTGGCAACTTTGATTGAGGAAACCTCTAGGCAGTGGAACCATGAGATAATTAATGGTATTTTCACCCTAGTGGAGGCAAAGTTGATCAAAGCCATTCCATTGTCACGGTGTGTGGCAGAAGATAGCTTGTTTTGGCCCTTCACAAACAATGGAATCTACACCTCCAAGTTAGGGTATAGGTTCTTGAAAGTTGAAGTGCAATCTGGAATTGATGAAGAGCAAAGGAAGGAGGAGAGTCACCTGTGGAAGACAATCTGGTCTATCCACGTGCCTAACAAAATAAAAAAACCTGATGTGGAGGGCATGCCGTAGCTCTTTGCCCACAAAGGAGAACCTTGTGCATTGAACGGTCATTGATAGCCCAGTTTGTGACCGATGCAAACACGCTACAGAGTCTGCGCTGCATGCTCTGTGGTCTTGCAGAGAACTAGACGTGGTTTGGGACGAGGATAGGCAGGGGCAGTGCAGAAGAACCCACAACTTTGTGGATTTCAAAGAGCTGTTATCATGGCTAATTACCAACCAGCAAGACCTGGAGTTGTTCTTCACCTCGGCCTGGCTTATATGGACTTAAAGGAACCTGATACGTCTGAACAAAGCAACCATTGGCTCTTATCAGATTGTTGCAATGGCAAGAGAACGTATAGCTGAGTTTGTGCAGGTTAATCCGAGACCACCTTCTCCAGGTCCACGGGTAATAGCCATCCCCTTCCAGACCAGATGGCGTCCTCCTCCACAAGGCTTGGTGAAGATTAACTGTGATGGCGCTACTTGCAAAGATCAGAACAAATCAGGTATTGGCGTGGTGATCCGAGATGAGAATGGTATGGTTTTGGCTTCAATGGTTGAACAGGTTCCTCAGCTATACACGGCTTTGGAGATTAAAACCATGGCAGCCTCAAAAGCTTTGTCCTTTGCAACATAGGTGGGATTTCACAGCGGCATCTTGGAATTTGATTTGTTGGTGTTAACTACGGCGTTGATCAAGAACAGCCCTTACCTTTCCACGGATGGTCTGCTAATGGAGGATATTAGATTTAATGCTAATTTTTTTAATCAATTACTTTACTCTCATGTAAAGAGAGAAGGTAATAAGGTTGCGCATAAGTTGGATAGACATGCTCTTTGTATTTCAGATTTTTCGGTGTGGATGAAGGACGTTCCACCACCCATACGTTCTGTTGTTCAAGATGACATTGTTGGTTTTTCTTAATAAAGCTTGATGTGTTTCCCTCTCAAAAGAACGAACGCCATAATTAAAACTTTCTTATAAAAAAAAAAAAGTCTCTAATTTTTTTAATCATCCCATTCTCAACAATTTACATCCGTATTAATAGCCACCTACTGTTGTGAGTTTCCACATGCTCAATTAGTAATGTCTCTTACTAGAGATCTAGAGTTTGAATCCAATCTTCACAAAAAACTGATGTCTTATCCTAAGAATAAAGAGCAATACCCACTAATACTAGCACTGGGAGAGCCAGGGAGGGGCCCGCGGGGGAGGGGGGGGGGTTTGATGGCCTCTTGAATTTTCAAAAATTTCATTTATAATATTGATAAAATGGGGAAAAAAGATAAATTTTATGGAAATTAAAATAACCCCCCCTCCCCCCCCCCCCCCCCCAAAAAAAAGGATTTTGAGATTAGAAAGAATCCAAAAAAAAAAAAAAAACCAACCCAATGAAATATGAGTTTTGGCCTATCCGCCTATAACAAATTCACAAATCTAACTCCTTAAAGCATCCACAGCAGTGGAGCTAAAAATTTAGCTTTCTAGCTCCACCAAAAGTTACTTTATCTATTATACCTACACACATGCTACAACAGTGAATCTATTTTAGCTTTCAATACAATAAAATAATATAAACATCACAATAAAATAATATATCTACAACAATAAAATAATATCTCACTATAATAAAATAATATATTCACTACACTCATACATCACAGCCACACACAACCACAACCACCACCACCACCACCACCACCACAACCCACAACAAAAGAAAAAACAAATAAACCAAGTCCACACATCACAGCCACACACACACACAACCACAACCACAACCACAACCACCACCACCACCACCACCACAAAAGAAAAAAAAAAAAAAACAACAACCAACCACCTACCACACCACCACCACACCACAGCCCACAGCAGGAAAAAAAAAAAAAGTACTGATCAGCGTGGGAAGGCGACGGCGTGGGACGGCAACAGCGTGGATGGCAACGGCGTGGGACGGGATGGCATGGGCTGAGGCATGGGCTGGAAGGGCGATGGCGTGGGCTGGGATGGCGTGGGCTGAGGCGTGGCATGGGATGGCGTGGACTGAGATGGCGTGAGACGGCGACGGTGTGGAGAGTTGAGAGCTTGATGAGAGAGATGAGAGCCCTGATGAGAGAGATGAGAGCTTAAAGAGAGATGAGCACGGTAAGATTATTTTAATAGGAGGTTGAATAAAAAATTAATTTTTTTTTTTAGATGTCTACTACAGTGCACATCTATTTATAGATGTGCACTGTAGCAAATCAGCAAAAAATTTTAGGTTTGCCTCCACTGCTGCAAGGCTTTTTTGGTATATTAGTGGAGCTAAAATAGCATTATAGCTTTTTAGCTCCATTGCTGCAAATGCTCTTAAAAAGATACATAAATAAATAAATATATATATATATATATATATATATATATAAACCAAATCAACAAGGAAAAAGAAAGGAAAAAAAAAATCAAATACATATCTGTTGTTACTTGAAAAGAAAAAAAAAAATCTAATAAAACATTTCCTTACACTGTTGCCATTGTCTCCACACTGCTAAGTTCCGACACTTCGAGACCTCAATTGTGGCTGAGTCATGGCTGGACTTGACAAGTGTGCCCAGTGGTAGTATCTCTCCCTCTGTCTCTATTGGTCTGTTTCGGCCCTTAGTCTGTTTAGGACCTTTTGGGTTTCTGTGGTTAGTTTAGGAGTTTTGTTTATTGACTACTTTATTGATATTTGTAATATATTGATATATTTTATTATGTTTATTATATTTTTTTTGAGAATCCGCCCCTAAAAAGCAAGGGGATCATGTATTATTGATAATTTCTGCAAAATACACAGCAAAGGAAGACATAGGGACTTCCTCCATCCAAGTACAAGGAGGAGGAAAATTACATGCTGTTCTTGCAAGGCTATGTGCTACCATGTTCCCTTATCTACGAGTGTGTTGGAAAATCACGCACCAGAAATGAGCCGACAAGGCCTTAATGTCAAAGACGATGTGACCAAAGGACACTACTAAGTAGTCATCACCCTTCATGGCTCTAATTGCAATTTTAGAATCTCTTTCTAGGATGACTTTATCAAAACCAAGTTCTTTGGCAAAGATGAGAGCCATCCGCACTGCTAACACTTCCACCATCTCCATAGAGGTGGACATAGGAATAACTTGTGTTAAAGCAACCATAACTAGACTGCGGTCGTTTCGAATGATGGAGCCTAAACCAGCTTCAGCTCGCTCCTTGAAAACAGCCCCATCGAAGTTGGTTTTGACCCATTCCGAAGGGGGTGGTTTCCATTTGATGTGGGTTCAAACAGGAGGGGTTTTGGGGGTGTGGCAATGACAAGTTGAAATTCATAGAGGGTGTCTCTGGCCTTTGAGTTGAGCAGCTTCAGGTCCGCCACTTCCTCACCCATTCTCAGCTTATTTCTTTTGAACCAAATTTGATCAACTAGCATTGCAAACAAGTCAGTGTGGTGGGACTTCTCCAAACATGTAATAAACACATCCAAGGAGGTCGAGTACTCGCGTGTATCATTTTTCAAGGCCTTAAAATGTACAACCCATACCTCTCTTAGCTTTGGGCAAGACCAAAGAGCGTGAAATGTGGACTTTGGCTCTGCTTCATAAACTTGGCAAGTAGGATTCGTGAGGACTTTTCTTCGTGCGAGATTTGTCCAGGTTGGTAGTGCATCCTTTGTAGCTCACCACAACAATGTTTTGGTTCTGTTAGGAATCTTAAGATTCCAAAGGCCCCTCCTAGTGGTCTTACGCTGAGGCAAATATGAGGTTTCATTAAGGGAATTCAAGTCTTCATTTACCAGGAGTCTATAACCGGCCTTGACTGAATATAACCCATCCGAACTGCTTAGCCAAAACAGCTTGTCCTCAGCTTCCATGATGCAAATGGGAATTGATCTTATCAACTTGGACTTATGTGGCATGAAGTTATTACTAATTGCATCTGTAATCCAGCATCTATTCCCCTTATCAATCAAAACAGTAACATGTGCATCACTGCCCAAGAAGGTTTGAGGCAATTGAACTTTTGAGTTTTTAGAGTTAGGTAGCCATCTGTCTTTGAAGATAAGAATGTTCTCGCCGTTTCCCACTCTCCACTGAGCCCCTTTTTTTATGACATCCCGACTTTTGAGAATACTCCTCCAAACAAAGGAACCCTTGTCTTCCTTTGCATCAAAAATACTACCATTGGGAAAGAATTTTTCTTTGAAGAACTTATGGAAAAGAGAAGTTTTATCCTCAAGTAGCCTCCACACTCGCTTTGCTAGCATTGCATCATTGAATTTTTGTAAATCCTTGAAACCCACACCACCAAGGTCTTTTGGAAGACATAATGAGCTCCATTTCGTCCAATGAATTTTCCTTTGGTTTCCACAGTGGCCCCATTAGAATTTACGGATCAATTGCTCAATGTCATTGCATAATGTGATGGGGAGTTTGAAACAGCTCGTGGCAAAGGTTGGGATAGCCTACACTACCGCTTTTAGCAACACTTCTCTCCCAGCTTGGGAGAGAAGTTGTTCTTTCCAACCTTGCAACTTAGCCCACACCCTTTCTTTTATGAACATGAGACTTACCTTTTTGTTTTTTCCTATAAGGGTAGGTAGACCAAGGTATTTCTCGTATTGTTTAACCTCCTAGGCCCCAAGGTGTAATCTGCTCTACAGCTAATGGGGAGGTTGACTTACTGAAGAAAAGAGAGGTCATCACCCTATTAGCTGCTAGCCAGAGGCTTTTTCATAGCTACTTAAGGATTCTTGAATCCTTTGACATTTGGAGATTGTCAAGGACCCAGCTTACAAATGGAAACCCCTCTGATTTGACCAGAATCCGCAGAGTGTTGGAGTAAACTATGGAGACCTTCTATGCAGAAAAGAAAAAGGTATGGGGAGAGTGGGTCCCCCTGCCTAATGCCTCTAGCCCGGTGGATGATTAGGGTGGGGTCGCCATTAATAAGTATCGAGTAGCTCACAGTTGAGATACATTCCATCATTAGAGCCACCCATCTATCGGTAAAGCTCATTCTTTTCATTATTTGCTCTAAATACTTCCATTCAACCTGATCATAGGCCTTGCTCATGTCTAATTTCATGGCCATGAACCTCAATTTTCCTTTTTGATGGTGCTTCATATAGTGCAGTGTTTCAAAGACCATCAGAATATTATCTGTTATCAATCTGCCTGCCTGAAAGGTGCTTTGATTTTTCGACACTATAAAGGGGAGGATACCCTTAAGCCTATTAGCTAGCACCTTAGACACCACCTTGTATATCACACTGCAAAGGCTTATAGGTCAGAATTCAGTAATTCGATCTGGAGATTTAACCTTTGGGATTAAAGCAATATGGGTATGATTAATTTCTTTTGGAATTTTACAGTTATGCAAACAATCCAATACAGTAGAACAAACATCATCACCAACAGTGGAACAAAAGGATTGATAAAAGATTAGAGGCATACCGTCAGAGCCTGGGGCAGTAATGGGTTCCATCTGTTTCATGGCGAATTCCACTTCCTCCCTGCTGAAGTCTCTGAGCAATGTCGAGTTCATAGGTTAAGTTACAGAGGGTTGAACCTTTTCGAGGATTTCATCCAAATCAGAAGGAGAGGAGGATGAAAATAGAGACTGGAAGTACTCAATAGCAATATTTTTAATCTGAGTCTCCTCAGTGCACCATACGTTTTGGTTGTTTTTTAGACCCAAAATCCAGTTTCTCCGAAACCTTTAAGAGGCCTTACTATGGAAATAAGCCATATTTCTGTCTCCGCATTTCAGGAAGAGATCCCTTGAACTCTGTTGCCACATCAAATTTTCCTTATCCAGCATGCTATTTATTTCCATTTGGAGAGATTTTACCAGCAAAGGGTCACCTCCTCTAGCTGCATCCATTTTTGCTTTTGAAAGGAGGTTCTTCTTCACCTCAAGCATCCTCTTGACACTACCAAAAGAACTTTTACTCCACTCAATAAGTTTCTCGCCATAAACATGAACCTTACTGGCTACCTCGGGCATAGTTGCCCCAATTATAGGTGGACCCCAAGCGTTCGTGATTGTGTTGCTACAACCTTTATCCCGTAGCCACATTTGTTCAAATTTAAAGGATCGTTTTGGTTTAGGATTAATACCTTTAGGTTTCACAATGATCGCTTAATGGTTCGAAGAGTTGGAATGAAGGTGTGTTGGACTTTGGTGCCCGGATTCTGAGAAAGCCATTGATTCTTTACGACCAATCTGTCTAGACACTTAAGGACAAAGCCACCTTGCTGACACCCTTTCCAAGTGAATTTCTTCACCTACGTACCCTAAATCTTTCAATCCAGCTTCATCTAAGACATCCCGAAAGTCTTTCATTGGCGATTTGCCTCTTAGACCCAGACCACACTTCTCATGAGACCAAAGGATTTCGTTGAAATCCCCAGCGCACAGCTATAGCAAAGAGAAGCTCGCGTGCAAGCAGCAGAGCAAAGCCCAAGTGTCGCATTTTTTCACTAGATCAGCGAAGCCGTAAATACCAGTGAGATGCCATTTATTTTCTGAAGAACCCCCAATCACTGCGTCGATGTGATTCGGCGATGAGGAAATCACCTCAATCTTGAAAGAGTTCTTCCAAAACAGAGCCAAACACCCCAGTCTATTGACTTTTGGAATTACCCAATGATGATCAAAACCCAGCTCAACACACAAACTAACCAGCCTAGCTTTGCCTGCACATGTCTCAGCTAGGAAGAGGGTAGTGGGATCTTGTGCCCGAATAAAACTCTCGAGCTCATAAACGATGCATCGGCTCCCAAGCCTACGCACGTTCCAGAATAAAAAACTCATCTTGTTCGGTGGGGCTGTCAGCCAGCCACTGTCGTTTGTGGAGGAAGATTTGGAAGCACATCATCATTGGTTGCTAAGCACTTCAAAGGTTGTGAGTTCTCTAGGCTTGAAGATGCTCCATGTTTGCCTAAAGAAGTCCCAAGTAACTCATCGTTTGGACAGAAGTTGGGCCGTTGTATGCGGACCCATTTCTTCTCATTATTTAAGTTCAATTGATGGTGGGTCGAAGAGGAGTTTGTAATATGTATGGAGTGGTTAATAGCTAGCATCATTTATACTTTACACTTTGTATTTTAATTTTTAAATTGCATAATGGTGGCTGGCTTGTTATGGTTTATTTGATAAAATGGTTTGAGTATTTGTCTCTATATAATTATATTTGAACAAGCAGCAGTATAATTATTTTATAGATACAAATTTATTCCTTAGTTTCTGGTGGATATATATCAACAATTTACTTTTGTGATTAACAAAAATGAACAGTATATAGATTTAAATATAATCAATAACTTAAATAGATGTGATAGACAAAAGTAATAAATAGATACTGTATATCTAAGAAGAAATTAGCAAATAATTAAAAACTCACAAACCAAATGTGCAAAGGATGAATGAATTAGATTAAGTTTTGTGTTTGACATAATCTTCTTAAAGCAAATTTCACCCCTCACACCATCTGTGGTGCTTTGAGACTTATGGACGTCTGTCTCCCAGGATAAAATGATCTACAGCACGAAAAAGAAGCAAACAAGGTCCGTGCTCTACAAACTATTCTGTGTCTCTTTCTCTTTCTTTGACTCAAATGAATGCATAAAATATTTTCTGTCTAGAAGAGTTTCTCCAAAAAAAATTATTTTTCATGAATGAAGAACTATGAATATATATGTTACTGAATAGACACACTGTTTCATTTAATAACTACTGTATATAGACTTACTGACTCAGAAAATAAAATAATAAATATTATTATTATTATTTGGATAAGAGGGCCCAGTCCACACATGCCTAAAGCCCAACCCAATGTCCAAACGAAAATTCATATTCTCTACTTTCCGATGTGGGGCTCAAGGATTCTCACCACTTCAATATAATGTTCAAGTGGACATATTAGGAGTCAATTTCTTATTCACTCCATAACATTTTTCTAACAATCCCCCATATGAATGGAAATTGATAAAACACAATGCAAATGAGAATGCAAATACTAACTGAGTAGAAGAAAAGTTACTGTATCAAGAGAGGTGAGTTCTGGCCTTGAAACTTCCTTTGTGAAAGACTATCGGATATACTAGCTAATCAATGAACATGATTTTTTTGAACTGTCAGCGGTTTATGTATACCGAGACAATAGAATTCACATAGTTCCTTTTCGAACATATTTCATTCTTATAGTTGTGCTCATTTCGGCCCTGAACATATCCTGGTAAATTCATGAAGTGCTTTAGAAAATTCAGCCTTAAAACTCTCATGGAAGCGACCCACTTCACACTCATATAGGTGACTATTATTAAGAGTATCCTGCTATACCCCACTTGGATTTACATGATATAAGAATCATTAAAAGAAAAGCTTACCCTAAACATCGCTTCTAGGCATCACTATTTCATCATAGGAATGGGTGGGAGATGTTATCTTAATAGTGATGAAAACTAGTCTCCACAATTTTGTTGTGCCTTTGAAAACCTAGATCTTGTGATCTCTAGTCAACTAGGTGGGTTTACCTTCATGGAAACTTTAGGTCATATGCTTTAACCCCATTACACTCGATGAGCAGTTTACTTGCTCTCTATTCAAGCCTTGGATAACGGATTCGCTATATTCTCTTTCAACATTATGAAATCAATGGAAATAATTCTATTAGAGAGCAATTGCCTATTATGTCTTTGATGTATATGTTGAGACTTACCATTGTACATATGACTTTGTGCCCTACCAATTGTTGATTTGCTATCACAATGTATACAAATAGATGGCACAGGTTTCATCCACATAGTCATATCCTCCAAGAAATGACAAAGCCACTCTACTTCTTCTTATGCTTTGTCCAATGCGATAAATTTTGATTCCGTTGCGGACCTAGCAATGCATGTTTGTTTAGAAGACTTCCAAGATACCATTGCACCACTATGGGTAAAGACATATCCACTCGTGGATTTGGTGTCTTTTGTGTTGAATATCCAATTAGCATCACTATACCCTTCTAGCACAACTGGATATTGAGTGTAGTGCAACCCATAGTTTAGGGTGTATTTCAAATACTTCAAAACCCTAACTAATGCCTTCCAGTGGTCTTTTCTTAGATTGCTAGTGTATCTACTCAACATGTTGGTAGAATATGCTATGTCTGGTCTTGTGCAATTCATTATATACATAAGACTGCCTATTATTCTCGACTTTCTTGAATCTTAACCCCCTTCCCCCCCCCCCCCCCCACACACACACACTGTATATTGCCTGCTCTCAATCTGTATGCCAAACCTTGAAAATTCCAAAAATATTAACTTTTCTCCATGGGGCTGGGAAAACATCTAGATTGATGTGGCACAACTCGTTTGAATGTTGAAACAATTGAAGTTCCTTTTTAGGTCAAACTAATCAAAATGCTCCTGATCAACCCTAAGTTGACCATGTTAGGACATATATGTTTTAACTTGATTAAGAACATATGTCACTTATTTATGTAAATTGGCTAATCCTTTGACAAAACGCACTTTACTTGTATTTGGGTAGATCTAAGTTGTGTTTAATACTTGAAGAAACATGTTGTTCAAGTCTAGTATTAAAGCCATGAAGATTGGACCAAGAAACAAGTAAAGAAAAGGTGTTCAATAAAGCTGGACAGATATCTCGACACCTGCGGATAGATAGCTCAATAGCTCCTCGACACCTGGCTATCTGTCGAGCTCTTCAACTAATTCTTATTGCAATCTCGATAGCTAGTCAATCGATCAAGAAAGTTTCTGTTCCCTCGACACCTCCTCGATAGCTGCTATCTGTTAAGATTCATTAAACCTCGACACCTCCTCGACACCTCTCGATCGATCGAGGTTACGAGAAATCAGAATTTCAGTTTTTTGATTTTTGGGCCAGGCTTATGTATTTGAGTATGATTTCTTTTCTCACAACCCTAGATTTATATAAGGCTTATTTTAAAGGCTGTCACATAAGAGAATAAAAGGAGAACATATGCAAAAGGTGATCAATGCCTTATTCTCTCTAAAAGAAGTTACTGCGTCTTTGCGCCTTTGGGTTTTGTAACCAAGTGCTTCTTGATCTTCATTATTGATGAAGTGAAGAACTTTGCAGCCAACATTCTTCTTCCTCAAGTTGGTGAGTGAGTTGCGTACTGGGATTCGTGCAAAGGAGTTAGTCACATACTAGGATCCGTGCAAAAAAAAGGGTGGCGTTCATATATTGAAGAGTTCAGAGGTTCTGAAGCGGTAGAAGATTTCTGCTCTGAGTTCATCTACGAGGATTGTAGAGTCTAGGGACAAAGGTTTTGTACTAGATCTAAAACTTCTCTTTACTATAGTGGATTGCTTTTTGGGAAGGTTTCCCCCCAAGTTTTTTACTGTGAAACTAGTTGGTTTCATTGGTTTTCCTAGGTCATCATATCTTGTCTTATTTATTTTTTCCGCTGCATGATTTTGACATGATATTGATGTTTGTTTGTTTGTTATTAACAAGGTTTATTCATAATTAATCTAATTAACAACTTGGGTTTAAAACTTGTTAATTCTATCAACTGGGGTCTATATTTCCTAACAAGTGGTATCAGAGCGGGTTCACTCTAATTGGATTAATTTCCTGAGTGTGATCCATTGACCCCTGTAGTCATGGATAGAGGACAATCTTTATTTATACCTCCTTTATTTGATGGAACTAATTATGCGTACTAGAAAGTTCGTATGAAAGTGTTCTTGCAGGCTCTAGGTGAACAGGTATGGCCCGTTATTGAAGTTGGCTGGATTAAGCCGAAGGAAGCACCTGTGGATTGGGATGATGCAACAATTGTAGCTGTAAATTTCAATAGTAGGGCCTTGAATGCTTTGTTTTGTGGGGTGACTAATGAAGAATTCAAGAAAATTTCATCCACTGAAGTTGCCAAGGAAGCATGGACTATTCTTGAGACCACCTATGAAGGTACCAAGGCAGTAAAGACTATGAAGCTTTAACAACTCACAAGTAGTTTTGAAGAAATAAGGATGGAGGAGGACGAGACATTTGATGAGTTCTATGCCAAACTCAAGGATATTGTGAATTCTGCCTTCAACCTTGGAGAACGTATTGCATAATCCAAAATTGTTAGAAAAATCCTTAGGTCCTTACCTAAAAGATTCCATGCTAAGATCGCTACCATTGAAGAAGTCAAGGACATTGATCAAATTCCTTTGACTGAGCTTATAGGGAGCCTTCAAACCTATGAGATGGGATTAAGCTCAATGGGAAAAGGTGGAAAGAGTAAAAACTTGGCTCTTAAGGGTATAGAAGAAGAGATTAAGGACTTTGAAACTGAAGATGAAGATAAAGATGATGATGAGGATGAGGATCTATCATTCATAACTGATGAGATTATCAAGCTTCTTCAGTTCAGGAAAAAGGATAAGGGCAAACCTCCTATGAAACCTAAATCCTCTAGGAAGGGCAAGAATAAAAAACCCCTTATTCAATACCATGAGTGCAAAGGTTTTGGTCATATGAGGATAGAGTGCCCAAACTACCTCATAAAGGAAAAGACCAAGGAGTCAAAAGATAAATGGTTGGTTGCTACCTGGAGTGATATTGAGGATGACTCTTTCTGATGAGTTTGTGGATGAATGTCATCAAGTTATGGCCTTTGCTGCCACAACCAATAAGGTGATTGTGGAGAGTGCTAGTGACAGTGAGGATTCTTCTAATGATGGAGTACCTAAGAAGATGACCCTTCAGGAAGCCTCTGATAAGACTGGCTTAAGATATGCTGTTTCCTCCAACCCTTCCTCATCCACAGCTTCTGGATCAAGGACTATCTTTGTGCCACAATCTAAAAAAGGTAATAGAGGTATGAAATCCAAAACTAATCTGGCTAATTCTAAATCTTGTGTTAAGCCTTGTGTTTGTCATCATTGTGGTGTTACTGGACATATTCGTCCTAATTGCTTTAAGTTGTATCCTCATAAACAATTGTCCAAACGGTCACAGGTTTCCTCTCAAGTGCCTGCACCTTTGTTTGGAGAGTTATTAAAAGTCTTGAGCTTTTTAACTCAATTTCAAAAGAATTCTAATTCTTCTATGTCCTTTAGTAGACATACTAGGACATGTGCCTTTTCATCTTCACAGCCAAAGACTCGTGCCGTGTGGGTGAGAAAGAAGCCTAAGATTTAATTGTCTTTTCTGTTTGTCCTCTACTTTAATTCTTTCTATCTAAAGTAGGACTTCCTTGCTTGATTTCTTATCTGTTCTTGGAATCATTCTTTCATGCATCTGCATATTTCTATCATGTTTTCATGCATATGCATCTTTCTTTCATGCATACATGTTGTTTATCTGTTTTTGTTTGGTTGTTTAGTTTTTATTTGGTTTTATTTTCAAAATAAAAATAAAAAGGAAAAATCAGAAAAATACAAAAACAGTGTGTGTTCTGTGTACTTTGGTACTTGTGTACTTTGGATGGCCAATGAAACAAAGTTTTCTAAACTTTGTATCTCTTGTAGCTTAGATGAGCATCTCTATGCACAACTAAGCAAGTGAGCTTTGTGGCTCTTGTTTGTGATGAGTAAGATTAGGTTATCTCTTAAAACTTAACACTCATATCACTCTTTTTGACGGGTAGGACTAGGAAATCCTAAGAGAAAGACATAAATAACCATCTCACCACTGTTGCCCGCCAATCATAATATGACACCTGCATGCTTCGGCATAGCAAAAGTGTAGTATCAAAGACATTCGTATGCTTTGGCATAGCAAAAGTGCGATGTCAAATGCTTAACATCTTGGGTATTTCTTTTCTCTCTTTTATCTGCCCATGTATGATATGCTAAAATAAAAGAAAACATGCAAAGAAAATTAAAAGAAAAAAGATTTAAAAAAAATGCTTTAAATATGGTTGCAAGCGTGTATTCTAGGAGATGTAGGAGTTATAAGATATACCTCAAAGGTGATAGTCCCCATCAAACAGGTATGATTGTGTGTGAGTTAAAAGTTATTTTCTCATATCTCAGATCGTCATAACATGTATACACATATGCAATCTTGCGATGTTTTTCACACACGACACGCAATATTCTTTGCTACTTTTGATACTTGTGTAGGTACAATGTGATTTAGCCATCACAAAGGTTTTACATGTGCTAATGTATGCTCACTAAACTGTCTTGACTTATTTTTGAAATATAAAATTGGTAGACTTGTTTAGTGTGTGTGTGTGTGTTTTGGGTTTTATGTGCTTAACATTTTTCTTGTTTTTCACATGTTTTGTATCCTTCTATTATCTTGTCATCCATAGCATCTTGTTTTATTACATTCATGCATTTATATGGATTTCTTTGTACCCCCTTGATCATCCTTGATCATCTTTATATTTCTTGGGTTAAGCTTTCTAGCTTCTTGTACCTTTTTTCAATCATGACAAAAAGTGGGAGAGAAATTGTGACTTTGTGGGTTCTTTTTTTTTTTTAAGATTCTACAAGTTAGGGGGAGAAATACATTCCTTTGTAAGGGGGAGATGTGTTTCATCTTGTTAGGGGGAAGTGCTTACTTCCTTGCTCTTGTACCTTGGGTCTTGTGACCATATTTACATACATTGTGTTTATCTTCTTTATATGCTGATGTATGTTTCTTTCACCTACCTTACATGTATTGTTTCTTTTCTTTCTTCATACACATGTTTCTTATACTTGTATGCAATCTATTATTTCTGTTTCACATTAAGATGCCTTGATGAGTTTTGTTTAAAGTGTTTTAGAAATACAGGTTGTCAAAGTCTACTTGTCATAAACTCTCTTCTTGCAAAGTTTTTCAAGAGTTTGTGTTAGGATAGATTTTATTGTATTCAACAAGTGAGTATGAGTTGAGTGATTTATAACTTCTCTCATATGCTCATTTGTTTGTTATGGTTTTGTCACGGATTGCCAAAGGGGGAGATTGTTAGGACATATATGTTTTAACTTGATTAAGAACATATGTCACTTATTTATATAAATTGGCTAATCCTTTGACAAAACGCACTTTACTTGTATTTGGGTAGATCTAAGTTGTGTTTAATACTTGAAGAAACATGTTGTTCAAGTCTAGTATTAAAGCCATGAAGATTGGACCAAGAAACAAGTGAAGAAAAGGTGTTCAATAAAGCTGGATAGATATCTCGACACCTGCGGATAGATAGCTCGATAGCTTCTCGATAGCTCCTCGACACCTGGCTATCTGTCGAGCTCTTTAGCTAATTCTTATTGCAATCTCAATAGCTGGTCGATCGATTGAGAAAGTTTCTGTCCCCTCGACACCTTCTCGACACCTCCTCGATAGCTGCTATCTGTTGAGATTCATTAAACCTCGACACCTCCTCGACACCTCTCGATCGATCGAGGTTACGGGAAATCAGAATTTTAGCTTTTTGATTTTTGGGCCAAGCTTATGTATTTGAGTAGGGTTTCTTTTCTCACAACCCTAGACTTATATAAGGCTTATTTTAAAGGCTATCACATAAGAGAATAAAATGAGAACATATGCAAAAGGTGATCAATGCCTTATTCTCTCTAAAAGAAGTTACTGCGTCTTTGCGTATTTGGGTTTTGTAACCAAGTGCTTCTTGATCTTCATTGTTGATGAAGTGAAGAACTTTGCAACCAACATTTTTCTTCCTCAAGTTGGTGAGTGAGTTGCGTACTGGGATTCGTGCAAAGGAGTTAGTCACGTACTGGGATCCGTGCAACAAAAAGGGTGGCGTTCATATATTGAAAAGTTCAAAGGTTCTAAAGCAGTAGAAGGTTTCTGCTGTAAGTTCATCTACAGGGATTGTAGAGTCTAGGGACAGAGGTTTTGTACTAGATCTAAAACTTCTCTTTACTATAGTGGATTGCTTTTCGGGAAGGTTTTCCCCCAGGTTTTTTACTGTGAAACTGGTTGGTTTCATTGGTTTTCCTGGGTCATCATATCTTGTCTTATTTATTTTTTCCGCTGCATGATTTTGACATGATATTGATGTTTGTTTGTTATTAACAAGGTTTATTCATAATTAATCCAATTAACAACTTAGGTTTAAAACTTGTTAATTCTATCAACTGAGGTCTATATTTCCTAACAGACCGAAAGTCAAAGTTGGTCAAAATCATCTCAAAACAACATTTTTCATGCCTTTACATCAAACTTGATCTACTTGGAGATTTTTGTCAACTTTGACCAAGCTTGACCTAAGGTTAACTCTTGAGGGTGCCAAAATCCGTAATTTTGATCCGACTGTCAAAACAGGTTGGGCCCAATGTTATTATGAAGATTATTGAGTTCCTTTTCCAACAACTATTCATAGGTCGAAATCGGAATTGAAACGGTTGAAAATCTTGAAAATCGTGTGGAGTGCATCAGCACGCTTCACGAGGCCATAACTTTTGATCTAATCGTTAAATTTCAAGTTTTTTAGTGTTCTGGAAACTAGACATCTTGACCTTTCCAAAGACACCAAGATTAGCTCCATCAAATATTCGATCAAGAAGGCCTTCAATATTCAATCAAATTCAGGCAAAAAAAGAAGAAGATGAAATTGCTAATGTCAACATACCCAACTTGGCGCACAAACAGTGGCCACCAAGCCATGAAAAGCACACCAAGCCTCTATTTAACCCCCTAAACCCCCAAATTTCAACAAAGAACTTTCTGGGCAAATTCTCTCTCTTTTCCTCTCTAACTTTTTATCTTGCTTCATAATATGCCTTATTGCTTTTTATAGTTTATCTCTTGCTTTAACTTGCTTCCTAGCATGTTTATAACTTTTCTAACATCTCTCCTTGCTTCTAACATGTTTTATTTCTTTGATGTTGTTGGCCTAGCCTTCTTGGGTTTGGATATGTCTAAATACTATGCTTGTTCTTAGATCCATATGCCTAGGTGCTTTTTGCTATGCTCATGCTGAGATATGCATGTTTATGCGCTCCTTGCCATACTTGTGCTTAGATATACATGTTTATGTGCTCCTTGCCATGTTTATATGCTTAGATATACATGTTTATGTTCTCCTTGCCATGCTAGTGCTTAGATCTATATGCGCTCTGTGCCATGTCTATTCTTAGATCTATATATTGATGTGCTCCTTACCATGTTCACGTGTCTAGATCTACATGTTGGATGCTATGCCTAGTGTTTTGCCTTGCCTTTTTCTCTCTTGTTATGACTTTTTCTTGTGTTTTGTCCCTTAGGTAGGATGTAGATCCATATCTTGTGGTCTAGGCCTACATCCATACACCTAGGCCTATATCAAAGGGTTCGAATCATTTTCTTTATGCATGTGGTTGCTTGCTTGCTTCTATGCTTTATTTCTATATTTGTTTGGCTAGATCTAGGTCCTTTCCATGTGTCAACGCCTCGCGGCTGGAATTTAAAATCATGGCAATTGAAGCCCATGGTTTAAACCCATGGCGATTTAATGGAATTAAAATTCGTGATCAATAGCCCATGATTTAAACCCATGGGAATTTAATGGAATTCAAATCCATGATCAAAAGCCCAGTTCTCGCTAGCAATATCAAAAGCCCAATTTTCATTGGCAACAACAAAAACCCAATTCTTGTTGGCAATATAAAAAGCCCATTTCTTGTTGGTAATATCAAAAACCCAATTTTCATTGACAACATCAAAAGCCCAATTTCATTGGCCATATCAAAAGCTCAATTTTCATTGGCAACATCAAAAGTCCAATTCTTGCTAGCAATATCAATAGCCCAGTTCTCACTTGCAACATCAAAAGCCCAGTTCTCACTGGAAATATTAAAAACCTAATTTTCATTAGCAACATCAAAAGTCCAGTTCTTATTGGCAGTATTTAAAACCTAATTGACATTGACACTATTTTAAAAGCCCAAGGTTATTAATACTTGGCAAGATATTATATCATAATTATTTCATTTAAAGTCCAGTGATGAACAATGTTTTAAGTTCTTAAACCTATTATTATAATATTACAAGCCCATGAAATTTATGGCAATTATTTATTTTCAAAACCCATGGCAATCATCTTATAAAAGCCCATAGAAAATTATGATTATTTATCTTAGACCCATGACATCTATTTATTTCATACCATATTATAAGCTCACGAAATTTATATAAGAATACATGTTCACTATCTATCTTACATCACAATACTTATTTTCGAAACTCATGGTAATTATTCAGGTTCATCATTTAAACTATAACATGATTATTAACCATAAACATTATTTATGCTATGGAATTTATCATTTCAAAATATCAAATGCAAAGCATTTTGAAATAATTAAGGCTCATGCTATTATCTTGAATATTACAAATCATTACCCAAAAACCCATTACAAATTTCAAAACCCAAACTATATTGAATATGAACTAACAATAAGAGTCCATAAGGAATGAAAATCCATGGCAATATGTGTCATTGATGTCTATTTTGTAGGCCCAAATATGTGACAAAGGAAGAACAAGCCCAAGTAAAAGGGGACATGACTACAGCCCAGCTAAAGGGCCCAGCATGTGTGAATAGGCCCAAACCAAAGAGGGCAGAGAACTGAACCAGCCAGCCAACTCCTTTCTTGTTTGTCTTTGACCAAGGTTCCGTTGAAGACAACCAAATACCTAAGAATGAACTAATGGGTGTTCCATCAGCTTTCTGCCACTGCCCCATCATGTGCATGATGTTCAGAGGTTGTATTAGCAGCTAAAGTCCAATGGGTAATGGGATTTCATCATCTTCCTCAAGGCTCCATATCCAGCAAAAGGGTGCCATGACCAAGTCACTTAGATTTCAACAAATCAAGCCTATAAATTCCAAAAACGTTCAAGAATTGGTTCATATGCCAAGCCCATGAATCCTAATGGGGAAAATTTGGGAACATGTGGTTTGGAGGGTAAAAAGGGATTTCCAATAGAACCCTCTAACGTAGGCTTAAACTTTGAAACCTGGCTTGGGGTGTTGAATCCTACTTCCTAGTGTCCAAATCTCAGTTGCAGCACTAACATTCTTCCTTAATGCCTATCTTAACCTCATTGGATAAATATAAACTTAGAGATCTAAGAATTTAATGCAAGATTATGTTGATTTTACCCATGTGTGACATTGCTCAAAGAGGCAAGACAGCCCAAAAACATAATCCGCCATTTTTAGCCAAATCCAAGGATGATCAAGTCTGTTATTCTGCCTTTTGATCAGTCCTACATTTTTGGACTTTTGCTAATTAATACCTCCATAAACTCCATGCATATTAGCCCACAAAACACACACCAAACCTTCTAAAAACCTCTGTTATTCTGTCAAATTTCAACTTGAAGTTAGCCCCACTAACCAACAAATAAGCCACTTCTGTCCATACCCACTTAGCTTCAAACATTCACTTCCATTTTTCTGCATATTTTAAGTTCATAAATGCTTCCTAATCAGCCAAAACCAACCTTCCTCCCCATTAAAGACTTAGTTCTAGCATTTCCCATTATAAGCCTACACACTCAATCACTTAAAGTAGCCCTTACTACCCCATTCATTCCCCATATATATATCCCCCAAGAATTTTAGTTCAATATTTGCTGCACTAAGTTGGAATCTCTTTCTCCCTTCACACCATGCCAAATAACCCTTTCCTTTTCACCATGGAACCATTAGTTTTTTTCTTTTTGTTTTACTGTTAAAGAATGTAATGTATTTGTAACAATGGAATTCTTCCCTCATATTGATGTAATGATGGTTGAAAGTACAATATAACCCCCTAACCAAGACACACAAGCACTTCTAAAAGTGAACACTTTCTTAAATTTGTTTAATAAATGACTATTGGACTTTAAGTTTACTTTCACCCTACCATTGGAGAATCTATTTTTCTTGTATTGTCGTAACAGGACTACTAATCTACCAATTAACTATTGTGAAGTGTTTTATTGGGCTTTGTTGTTATTCTGTTAAGGTGTAGCCTTTATTTCTTGGTTGGATAGGCTTATCTCTACACTAAAAGCCTTTGGGCACCATCTCAAGAGCCCATCGTTGAGATTCGGCTTGGCTTCCCCACATTGTACTTGGGAACATCAGCTTTTTCCCCCAACACTAATCTTCCTTTGGACTTTTTTGGTATTATAGGCTTTTTCTTTTATCTTCTCCATTTAGACTAAAATTTGTATCTCATTTTTAAACTTTATTCCATGTTACCTTACCTATTTCTTAAAAAAATAAAAATACAAACTGTTATTTATATATCATTTCTAAACATTATAACATTGAACCAAAAAAACAAATAAATAAAAAAGAGCACCATTTCATGCACAAAGCTTGTGTGATAAGTCTAATAAAAAGATAACATGATTCCCTATTTGGATTTCATCATTTTGCGTACAAAAATATCCTCACAAAAATTCTTAAACTTTCTAAAATACTCATATCTTTTAGTTAAATATTTTTAAAATTAAAAACACAAATAGATTGAAAGTGTAATTTACTATTTCTAAAAAATTCCTAAGTTTTAGTTAAACTAGCACATGTGATGATGCTACTTTACAATGGGGTTTTGTTTTGTTTGTTTGTTTGTTTTTTTTTTTTTTTAAATCTTAATTTGGGTAAATTAAAAAAAAAAATGGGCTTTATTAGGTGAATGAAAAAAATTATCTAAATAAAACCCTGAAGTTTTTTTAAAGAGCCCAACTAAAGCTCGACCTTATCTATCTATTCTTCACCACATGAATATATATATATATATATATATATATATATATATATATGAAACCAAATCCTCTGAAACTCCCACAATTTTCCACATCAACACAATATTAAAAAAAAAAATCTTTTCTAAAACTATAAAAAAAAAAAAAAAAAAAACATAAACACAAAGACTTTTCTAAAACCCAATCCCGATATACACTTTGCCTTCTCTTTCTCCAAAATGCAAACCTTCAGCTCCTTCTACTAGCTCCCTCAACCCAAAGCTCCTCCTCTACCAGCTCCCCCAACGTTCAAACCCACGGTAGATCTCGTTCCTCAGACCCACAACAAAGACACCATACCCACAAACCAACAAAGATCTCATTCCTTAGAGCATAGATCTCCTTCCTCAAACCCACGACAAAGCATCCAAAGAATCAAAACCTACCATGCCCACCATTCCTACAAACCAACATATATCTTATTCCTTAGACCCACAGCAAAGACCACTACCACAAGCCCCAAGCCACCCACATGCAACCTCAACAACCCACAAACACCGTCCCATTTGTCGTGGATCTCATCCAGCCATCGAAATCGGCCTAGCCTAGCCTAGTTGGCGATACACCATCACACCTAGCCTAACCCGTCAAACCAGCCCAAAGGTAACTAATAAACAAATTTAATTAGGACTTTATAACTATTATCTTATAAATAGTTTATTCTTATTAGTCTTTTTTTTTTTTTTTTTTCACGGATATTCAATTTATAGGTTTCATTCTTAATTTTTGTTCTTCGATTCACTTTTATTTAGATTTAAAATTCCTGATTAATTTCTGTTTTTTGTTTCCTTTTTCTTCAATCTTTTCCTCCATTCGAATCAAGGTTAAAGGTATGGTATTCATTTGCCTCTACTAAATTTCTGAAATTTTTGAGTACATCTATTTGTCTATGTACATCTAATTTCTAATATTGTAGTGTTCTCTTTACATTTAAAGAACTCATGAAACTCAATTTGAATTGTAACTTATCATGTATAAATACTTTTTTTTTTTTAATTTTAATGTAGTTAATTTTTTCCATTTCAATTTCTTCCAACTCTCTCAATCCAATCTCTATGCTTTGCTCAGTAGACCCAAGTTACAGAGAACATGTCATACTAAATTATATGTTCCCTCTCTTTCTTTCTTTTTTTTTTCTTTTTTCTTTTTTGTACTCTAAAAATCAATTTCAGATGATATACAAATATGGAGCAGGTTTATAAAATAATTTATATCTATCCTAGTACAATAGTACCTTATAGTTATCGTCATTGAAAGAGTCAGTTTATTATTTTAGTAAAATTTTTGTAGTATTTTACTACATTTTCATGTTTTGATTTTGTGAAAATACATTAATGATTACTATGAAAGGTTTATCCTGTTTGTTATTTTAGTTTATGAAAGGACCTAAGAATATATTCCTAATTTCAATAAAGAATTTGTAATTTTTTTTATTTAATAAAAAACTTTTTTGTGCACCGCAAGGGTTTGTAGATTGCAATCCTAATGTGCAATCAAACAAGAAGAAAAAAAAAATTGTTTAAATCTTCTTTAAAAAGTTATGTTTGCAAAAAATTCATATACATCTTAGAAAAATAAATTTGCTAAAATCTATGCTCATTTAATGCTCTCTTCTAAACACACAGCAAATATATGGTTGTTATTTTAAATATTCTTTTATGCTTGGAGTTTTAAAGTCATTGAACAATTTCTTATTCTTTGACATAGTTGATGCTAAGCTCTTTTGGAAAGTAAAAAAAATTAAAAATTGATGATTTTTGATGCATTCATTCATCTTATGCATTTAATTGTAGGAAGAGGAAACTGGGTAGCTGATTATTTCAAGAAACTACAAAGGATCACTGAAGGTTGTTTGGGTATGCTCTCTTCTAAACACACAACAAATATATGGTTGCTATTTTAAATCAATATTCTATTTTTTATTGTTTGATTGAAGCAACATGAGAGAGTTTGAATGTAAATGTTGATTATAACTTCTCTAAACTGATTTTGATGTTGGGTTTCTCCCAATTATGAATATTCATTGGTTAGAAAAGTAAGTGAACATGAGTGGAAACACATTTGGCATATATCACTAAATCAGTTATATCAGTTTTACAAATGGAGGATCTTGATCCATTTAATGTAGTGCACAGTAGCTCAAAAAGCAGTTTATAAATGAAGGGTCTCAATTTATTTCATTTCAGGTTCTTTACACCCAACTAAAAAGCTACGATTTTTTTTTTTTTTTTTTTTTTTTTTTTTTTTTTTTGCAGAAAAAATACAACTTCATGGTTTATGTTTTGACTGTTTTAGGTTCAGACTTAGAATGGTTTGGATTTCTTAGCTTTCTTTTATTTTGGACTTTTAAGCATGGATTGAGGTTGCAAATTCTTTTTAGTTTGATTGCTTTATGGTAATTACCTCTTACTAAAACATTTCTCTCTAATAAAGAATAAGATATTAGGGGTGAGAAAATTGGATGGGGTAGATTTTTTGTAGGCCATGTGACCCAAGTTTTTGGAGATTGTAGAAGTATAAGAGTGTTTAAATTGATTAGGAGACCATATGCAATTAAAAGCATGATTTATATCAATCAATGTTATGAATACTATTTCGGAGCCCGTTTCGGTTTGTCCACTGGAATGAAATATTTCAGTATCAGCTTATTTCGACATTTTGAAGTGTTTCGGGTTGTCTATTTTATATATATATATTACCTTGTATATATATATATATATACAATTTTTTATATAAAAAAGATCTCAAATAAAGTAAGCAGATGATTTTTCCTATAAAATAATGTAAGTAGATTATTCTAATTGTTATTAAAATATAATTAGTAATGGTGTTTTTGTAAATAAAAGAAACAAATTGGGTAATTAGAAGGAACTTCCAAGAAGTTTCCTTACACTAACTTTTCCTATTTTCCAACCCACTCACATGGCCTACACTATTTACTTCTCATCTCACCTTACTACTCCTTCTTCTCATTTCCAAAGTTCCCATGTCTCTTCAATCTTCAGTGGCTCAAGTGCTCTCTTCAGTCTCTTTTCTCCTCTTTTTCCTCTTCTTCTTCTTTTGTATTCTCTCTCACATTGGCTCTGCTTCATACCTCCATCTCGTGTTTTTTTTTTTTTCCATCTCCTCTATAGAAGATCCAGTGGTAGTGATTTTTATTTTTCTTTTTTAAGAGGGAAAGAAGCCCAAAATGGGTGCCGTCCGAATCTTTGATTTCGGCCAGAATTTACCAAAATCAATCGAAATGCTTGAAACACACTAGAATAGGCCGAAATTTTCTCTGAGGTGGAACAAGAAGGTATCTCATTTTGGTTTCCAGACCAGTGCAAAATTTTCCATCCATTCTAGTCAGAACGAAACGGAATTAATAACATTGATATCAATAGGTTACCTATTTAGATAATCTTAATTGTTTGGCAAGTGTTTTAATTCTTGGTAATTCATGTTGACAATGACACTGATTTTGGGTTTTTGCTCATTTAATTATTGGATGTCTAATACCATCCTTTCTTAGCAACTTGATTCATGAGAAAGTCAGGAAAATTGTTGGAACTACCCTGCTTGAGATGGTATTGTAAAAATTATAGGGAAATTAAATGTGAATTTTCAATTTTTAGTGAGTTAAATCTGGATCAACATAAAATCTGTGTTTTACATCTAAAATTTGCAATTTTTTACAACCAAAATCTTCTCTGCACCATACTGTTTCACAAAAATCTACACTGCATTGTTTCATTAAAATCTGCACTACATTGCACTGTTTCAAACTTTCTGCAATGCACTATTTCTCTTCTATTAATGTTTCTTGTGATAGGCCAAAAATATATTGACCCCTTTGGTAAATTAATCAGTTAATTAGCCAAGTGAATTAATTCGATTCAATTATCTACTCTGTACTACACTGTTTCATTAAAACTTGCACTACACTACACTGTTTCAAACTTTCTACAATGCACTATTTCTCTACTATTAATGTTTCTTGTGATAGGCCAAAAATGTATTGACCCCTTTGGTAAATTAATCAATTAATTAGCCAAGTGAATTAATTCGATTCAATTACATGTAAAAAGCGTGGTAGCACAAACAAATCACCAACTAAGTTAAATGCAGCAAAAAAAAAAAAATTTGGCATAGGTGATTTGTTTACAAATGGAGAAAACCACCGAGGTGAATTTAAGGTCACAACTCTCAAGAGTCCACTATTATAAAAACAAGCGGTTACAAGTTGATGGGTTTTAGACCCCTTCGAACAATCAGATTGGTTAGCCTAGATTAATTAGCCAAGTTGTTGCTTAGTCAAATTATGTAATTCTAGGTTAAAGCAATCAAATAATCATATCAAAATAATAAAGCAGCGGAATAATAAAAGACACAATGATATGATCACCCAGGAAACCACAAGGTAAAAACCTGGGGAGGATTTGACCTAGCTATCCTCAAGGTAAACCTGAATCCACTATGCGAAAGAATCGAAGATCATACAGAAGGACTACAAGCTCCCCACTTGACTTCCTAATGCTACCTACCAGTAGAACTTACTGACACGACCACATGCAAGCTCCGAATCCACGGACTCCTTCTTTCTTGGATTCTTCAATCAGCTACAAGCACTCACGCTTGCTATTCTTTAAGATTCAATGATAGAAACCAAGTTGATCATCAAGATATTGATACTATCTCTAACTTGAAAGCCCTAAGCTTTGTGTAAAGGAAAGCTCCTCGAGATCTTACAAGAGATTTACACAAAACAGCAATCTATGAGCAACAATACAACTGGAGCAACTCTAAAAACGTGGCTAGGGTTTTACCTTATATACCTAGGGAAAAAACATAAAACCCTAAACGTTTAATGAGTTAGGACTGAGTTGGAAATTCTACAGAAAACGCAATCTGGTCGACTTTCGATCGATCGAATCTATTCTTTGGTCGATCGAGCCAAACCGAAATGCCCCAATGCATCTGCAGTCTCTCGATTCCAACTTTACAATAATTAAACAACTTTGAGCACACTATAACAAGACTAAACATATTGTTTTGATCATGGTTTGCTAATATTACAAATTAGAGTTCTAAATACATAAATTCCTAAACCTTTAGAACCTAACAAACTCCCCCTTTGGCAATCCGTGACAAAACCCGAATTAAAAGCCAAAGTTTTACAAGTAAAAAGCCCTTTACAAAGATAATGCTCATAAACTCAAATTCAACCCTAACTACTATCCATCGGTTGCAAGTGTAGACAGCAGCTTAGTTGAATCAACCTGTATATTCCTAAAATACTCAACAAACACATAAACGCATGTGTAACAGAAAAGAGTAAAACAACAGGCAAAACATTCTTGTAAGATTCACATGACACAAAATAAAGACATATATGAATGAACAACTCATAAATATAAATCAATAAGCAGTGAATCACAAAGCAACGAGAATCAATAAAAAAAACATGTATATCAATCAATGTTACTCCCCCTAACATGAATATCCCCAAAAATGATATACAAAGTGAAGTACCTCTAAAAACTCCACAAGCTCCTCTCAAAAAGTAACAAAAAATCTCCCCCTAACTGCAAAACTCCTCTACAAGACAAAACTCCACTCCCCCTTTTTGTGACAGAATGCCAAAGGGCAATCATAAGTTGCCATCAATAGGAGGTGGTGAGGGTGAATGAAGACGCGCAAAGTAGGCTCGGAGAGCACGAATCTCATCTAGTAAGTCCACCAAAATCTGACCATGAGCCGCCTGAATGGTCATGACAGTCTCCAGAGTACGACGAACATCAAAGTCAGTCGAAGGAGGTGGAGGAACATCAGCAGCAACAGCATCATCACCAACTGGATCAAGAACATCCTCACCAGCAAGACCTGTAGAAGAAGAAGGAGGAGGCGCGTTACTAGACAGCTCAGACCTAGGGTGTTTAGAACCAACTTGAAGATGAGCGACCCTCTGTCTAAGAAAAGACGCACCTATGAGAGCTATCACATGAACGGGCTCAGAGGAAGGGAAGCCACTAAGATCAAGATAGAGCAAAATCCTATGAATAAAAATAGGATGTACAAGAGCATGAGAAGTAGATGAACTCCTATGAACATCGTTCAAAGAACGAAGAAAGAGATGGGGAAAACTAATAGGAGCATCAATAACCAGAGCATACAAAAATACATACTTTTCAAGAGGAATGGTGTGAACATGAGAAATGGGCCAGATGGAATGACACGCTATCCTAAAGAACAGATAGTGCAACCCGGAGAGCCTAGCAGAAGTGATCCTAGGATCAGAACCCCACTGGACAGAAGTCCCAGTGATGTAAGACAAAACGTCGCTCAACTCGGGAGATTTGTCATATGGATAGACAGGATTGTGGACCAACGGTACCTTTAGAGCATCAGCCACTACCTGAGGAGTAATGGTGTACTCTACGCCTCGTATCCAACTCTTTACTAAAGTGTTGGAATCATAGATGTGGATAGAGATGTTCGAAAAGAACTCTCTAATCAAGGCAGAAGGTGGAGGAGGATCAGAAACATCCATCAAGGGTAACCAGCCCCGACGCTCAAAGTTTGCCCTAATGGCAGGATCAAGTTCATCTAACAGAACAGAACGCTCAGCCTAAATCTTTCTCCTAAGGTTAAGCTTCTCAAAAAGCTCTTGGTTTTTCTCACTCGGAAACCTCTCACGGTTAAAGGAAGAAGGGGATGGAGAAGCAAAGGGAATAGTCCTACGGGCTTTAGTCTTCCTAGGCATGATGCTAAGGAAAGGACAGAGACACAAAGAGAAAACGAAAAGAATCACAAGAAAACAAAACCAAGGACAGACTGCAAGTTAGCACAAAAAACAATAGAATGAAAATCTATATGATGCATGAACAGATACAATGCCATGATGCATGTACTGATGCAGTAAGCAATTAAGTTCAATTGAGATTAAATTGACAAAATTGGCTTGAGCATAGAATTTCTTATCAAAAACCCCAAAAATTGAAAACCACTTGTTGAAATTTTTAAAAAAATTGATGAATTGAGCATTACAAAACACATCACATAGATTATAATGCTTAATTACATCAATACAACAAGCCAATTTCATCAAATTCTACCCAATTTAACAAAAGCCCCAAATCGGATCAAGAACAAACCCTAGATTTTTCAATTTTTCACCAAACTCAAAATTGATCAAATTAACAAGGATCATGTTTATGATATGTCCCCACAAAAACCCAATGATCAATTTCACAAAATAGGGCTTGAATCAATCAGAAAATCCCAATATGCAAAGTCCGAAAATCTCCCTTAAATGCATGGATTTATGCATGAAATCATGAAAATAAAATAAAAAAGAAGGTCAAAAGAGTCTTACCAGCTTGAGGAAAGAGATTCTTTGCAAAAAAATCCGGAGGAAAATGACAAAAATTGGAATAGTTGAGCTTGCCAAGTCGGAGAAAGAGAAAAGCTTTTGAAAAATTTTGAAAATGTGTTTTAAAAAGTCAAAAACAGTGTTTTTTAAAAACCTGATTCGCGACTTTCGATTGATCAAAAATTACATTCGATCGATTTTTCAACACACTAAAGCACTTTTTCGATCGATCGAAAATTAGACTGAATCGATCAAGATGGGCAGAGGCTCACTAAATTTTGAAAAAAAATCACAGATTTGAAAAGCACAAACCAATATTTTGAAAATAACTCCTCAAAGTACTAAACAATAAAAGCAAAATGCATGAGTATGAGATGGAATGCTTTTTCAAAAACCCACAATTTTAAACCCAATTTTGTCAAAAACAAGTTTCAATCATTCTCCCATTGAATTTTCTCAAGCAATAAATATGTTGTGCACAAATCTCAAGATATTTTCAAACTTGGTTGGTCAAACCAAAAACACACACACTAGCATGTACAGTGTTTAACAAAGAGTAACTTGTGTAGTGTGTGATACTAGCAAAAAACTTAAGATACATGCGAGGTGATATGTGAATAGCAATTAAACACAAAATCTACACAATTTATCACATAGAATTTAAAAGAGACTATCACCTAAAGAGTTACATCCTATAACTCTCACATCTCGTAGAACAAAAGCTTACAATCATGTAAGTTTCTTGCATTTTTGCCTCTTATTAGTATGAATTGGCATTCAGCCTAATAGTACACATCGGTTTGAATTAAGTGAATTGGCATCAAGCCTAATAGTACACACCAGTTTTAATTTAATTGAGGCTACATCTTATGTTCTTTTTGTGCATGTGCTACACTTTCTCGAGCACCCAATCTTATGATATACACTAAGGTGTTCATGATTGGCTAGTGAATAGTGATGAGATGGTTATTTATGCATTTCTCAAAAGAATCAAGTTTGACAGTCAAATAACATATGACTTCATGATTAAGACAAAGTGATTAAAAACCACACACATCTTTCCCACACAACATGCATTACAAAGTTTCAACTAGTCAAGTGCAATGAATAAGTTCATCAAAATTAAACAAGGTACACAAGACATGACATGTGTAAAAAGATAAACCAACCTTATTTTTCAAAAATCAAGAAAAATAGTGTCAAACATAATTTTTGCTTTCTCCTTTTCTCCTTTTTTTTTTTAATTTTTTTATTTAAGAGAAAACAAATAAATCCTAGAATGAAATGAATGAATGTAATGCAATGCAAATCCTAGAAACAAAACAAAAGAAACACAAAAACCAAAGAACAATGGTCACAGAGAAATGAGCAATGAAGCACAAGGACCATGTCAGAAATACTCAATTAGGTTAAGTCTTTTGCATCCAAAACCTTTTAGATGCATCACGAGCATTGGAGTTCTTATTCACATTCGAGTAATTTCCAACTCCAAGATTGGAATAAAGGTTCAAAGCCTTTACCAATTCACCAATAAGTGCCATAGGATCTTGTGCTTGAGACACAGACACTTTTAGTTTGTTTGCTCTCTTAGCAGCTTGAAGCTTATAACAGTTAGGACGAATGTGTCTAGACTTACCACAAAAATGACAAACCCAAGCAGGTTTACCATGCATCTTGTCCTTAGAAAGGGTAGGTTTAGTTTCTCTCAAATCAACCCTAATCTTCTTAGGAGGTGAAACTTCTACAGGTTTGATAACCTCACTCACAGGGGGTTCAGAAGAAGATGAAGGAACAAAATTCGTGGAATGTGGTGCAGAGTCAAAGATGCTTTTAACATAACCTAACCCAGATTTATCAAAAAGATACTTTTGAACATTCAGCATGTGATCAAGTTTAGAACTAGCAAATCTAGCAACAGATAAATCATGTTCCAAAGTTTTAACTTTATCAAGCAAAAGCATGTTCTCAGATTTAACATTGTTCAAAAGATCATTAGCATCAAACAGTTTAACAAGCAAATTTTTCTTTTCAAGCTCAAGAGATTCAATTTTCTTCAGACTAAGTTCTACATTCATAGCATCCCTTGCAGCAATTTTGCAAAGTTTATTGTAGGCCTCTTGAAGATCTGCATCCTCAGAGAATTCCTTATCAGAGGGGTTCTCTTCAACAGATATGCTTTCATTGACTACAGCAGTAGCAGTGAAAGTAATGAAGTTTTCATCCTCATCACATCCGGTCTCATCATCTGAAACCTCATTATCGCTAAAGGTTACAGCCATAGCTTTACCCTTAGTCCTTAAAAATGTAGGACATTCAGATTTCACATGACTATACCCTTGACAACCAAAACACTGAGGACCTAAAGAATTATTTGAAGATTGACCAACTTTTTCTCTAGGTTTTTCAAGGTTATTTACCTTAGTGGGATCATTCTTCCTAAAATTTCTAGGTTCAGCAGTGTATGTACCTCTTGCCTTTCTATTGGTATTTCTAAGAGAGTTTTTGAAATTTTTGGCAAGATAGGCGATCTCTATAGCAGATAACTCATCATCAAATTCACCACCATCAACATCATCAACTGACTTAAGAGCCATTGATTTGGATTTGTTCACTTTAGGTAGGTCAGACTCATAGAACTGAAGAGATCCTATAAGCTCATCAACAGGGATGGAGTCCACATCCTTGCTTTTAGTGATGGCAGTTACTTTGGGTCTAAAGTCTTCAGTTAAAGATCTAAATATCTTCCTAACAATTTTAGGTTGATCATAGACTTTACCCAAATTAAAAACAGAATTGACAATATCATTTAATTTAGCATAGAATTCATCAAAAAATTCATCATCAGACATTCTAATGCTTTCAAATCTAGAAGTCAATTGTTGCAATTTATTGATCTTAATTGCCTTTGTGCCTTCATGCACAGTTTGGAGGATTTTCCAAGCAATATGAGCAACCTCAACATTAAAGATCCTCTTAAATTTCTCCATGGAAACAGCATTGAAGATGGCATTCATAGTTTTGCTATTAAAGCCAGCTACTTCTTTTTCAGAAGTTTACCACTCACTCATAGGAGTAGTGGGCTTCTCCCATCCGTACTCAACAGAATTCCAGACTCTCTCACCAATGGATTTCAGGAATACTTTCATCCTTACTTTTCAATAAGCATAGTTGTTCCCATCAAAATAAGGAGGAACAAACAGAGAGTGTCCATGCTCCATGACAACAGGGGTTAAGGATCAGCTCAGAGATCAAGAAATCTCCAACAAAAGAGCTACCTGCTCTGATACCACTTGATGGGTTTTAGACCCCTTAGAACAACTAGATTGGTTAGTTTAGATTAATTAGCCAAGTTGTTACTTAGTCAAATTATATAATTCTAGGTTAAAGCAATCAAATAATCATATCAAAATAATAAAGCAACAGAATAATAAAAGACACAATAATATGATCACCCAAGAAACCACACGATAAAAATCTAGGGAGGATTTGACCTAGCTATCCTTAAGGTAAACCTAAATCTACTATGCGAAAGAATCGAAGTTCATACAGAAGGACTACAAGCTCCCCGCTTGACTTCTTAATGCTACCCACCAGTAGAACTTACTGACACGATCACGTGCAAGCTCCGAATCCATGGACTCCTTCTTTCTTGGATTCTTCAATCAGCTACAAGCACCCACGCTTGATATTCTTTAAGATTCAATGGTAGCAACCAAGTTGATCATCAAGATATTGATACTATCACTAACTTGAAAACCCTAAGTTTTGTGTAAAGGAAAGCTCCTCTAAATCTCACAAGAGATTTACACAAAACAGCAATCTATGAGCAACAATACAACTGGAGCAACTCTAAAAACATGGCTAGAGTTTTATGTTTTTGCCCTAGGGTTTTATGTTTTTACCTTATATACCTAGGGCAAAAACATAAAACCCTAAACGTTTAATGAGTTAAGGCTGAGTTGGAAATTCTGCAGAAAACGCAATCTGGTCGACTTTCGATCGATCGAATCTATTTTTCGATCAATCGAGCCAGACCGAAATGCCCTAATGCATCTGCAGTCTCTCGATTCCAACTTTACAATAATTAAACAACTTTGAGCACACTATAACAGGACTAAACATATTGTTTTGATCATGGTTTGCCAATATTACAAATTAGAGTTCTAAATACATAAATTCCTAAACCTTTAGAACCTAACACTAGTAAAAGGAATCCTAGTACCTAATACCAACTTACAGTTGAACCCTTACCCCAATACCCAATTGGACTTGCAATGTAGCGGCAATCTCTCTGTTCAATGTATGACTCTCAGTATGTGACTAACTAATGATGCATGGATTCCAGTTTGCGACTAACACACTAACTTGAGGAAGATGTTGGCTGCAAAGTTCTTCAATTTAATCAACAATGAAGATCAAGAAGCTCATTGGTTACAAAAACCTTGGTGTAAAGACCCAACAACTTATAGAGAGAATATGATGAACTAGGGCAAAATGTCTCTGGTCACAATATGCCTGTATATTCACTTTGCATCACTTAAGACGGCCCTTAAAATAATCTTTATATATGTCTAAGGTTGTGAGAAAGAAAATCCTACACAAATACATATGGATATGCGTGAAATCAGATCTAGAAATTCTAATTTCATAATTCTCGACAAATTTAGCTTCTGTCGAGCTTCAACATTAAATCTCGATAGAAAGGCTTCTGTTGAGACATCTGTCGATCTTTAATGAACAACACTTCTTCACTTGTTTCTTGTCTAGACTTGCATGACTTCAATACTAAACTTGAACATTTGTTTTTTGAAATACTTAACCCATCCTAGATCTACCCAATTACAAGTAAAGTGTGTTTTATCAAAGGAGTAGCAATTTACATAACATATGTCTCTAACAATCTCACATATGTCCTAACAATCTCCCCCTTTGACAATCCGTGACAAAACCACAACAAACAAATGAATCATAAGAGAAGTCTTAAATCACTAAACTCATAATCACTTGTTTGAATTACAAAAAAAAAAAATCTAACCCTAACATAAACTCTTGAAAAACTTTGCAAGAAGAGAGTTCAAGGCATTGTAGATTTTAGCAACCTGTCTTTCTGAAACACTTAAACAAAACTCATCAAGGCATCATGTGTGAAATAGAAATAAAGATTGCATACATAAAGAAACATGTGTATAAAGAGAGAAAAGAAACAACACATGGAGAGATAGGTGAAGAACAACATACATCATCATATATATATGAAAATAAATAAAATGTATGTCATAAATAAATGGTCACAAGATTGGTGTACAAGAGGATAATGTAACTAAAAATTAAAGAAAATAAAAGTACATAAAAATCCTCACTACAACCCTCAATAATATAAACACTCCCGCGAACAAAAATATCCTATGCTAACTCTCCCTTAAAATACAAGACTACTCTTATCCCAAAACTACTTCCCCTTTTTGTCATGAATGACAAAGGGTGAGTTATCGAGAGGTCATCATCTCATCATCACTAAAAGAGCTAGCATTCTCATCTTCATCATCATCACCATCATCACTATCCTCATCTGTCGAAGCCTTTGGAGAAGGAGATGGAGAAGTGGTGAAGCCACCAAGATGAGCCTGTCGTCATGCTATACGACCGACACAAGTGTTCACTTGACACAACTCATCAGTGAGAGTGTCAAGGCGACCATCCATGCACTGAAGCTGGGCCATGGTGGCCTCCAGGGTCACACACCAGTCGAGGAAGAAGGAGTAGAGGTGGAAGGAATAGTAGACGTTGCAGGACCAGTAGACTCCACACGTGGCTACTTTGGTCGAAGTTGAGCCTCACTCCATCAAACAGAACCAGCGTCAATGGCACCTATGGTGGTGTAATAGGAGAATCAGGTATGGGAATGGAAAAGTGGCGAAGGATCCGCGTGATAGCTGAAGGAAAGATAAGCTTATCATGAGTCGGCGTATCTTGATAGACATCAAGAATAGAAGTGATGAAGTGAGAAGGGAAGTCTATAGAAAGGCCATCAAGAAGGGACAAAATAAATCGAGCCTCTATGATAGAGTTATAGTGAGACAATGGAGTGAGAACAAATGTTGTCACCATGTTAAGGAATCTTGGACCTTTTGCAAAGCCCTAGCATGGGGTGTTTTACTTCCCACCCCATGTGAAATGTGTCTCACAAAAATGAGATAGAAGCTCATCTTTAGACACAGTCCGAAGATGATCACAACTGGGGTAGTTAGGATGCGCTACCCTCGAAACATGTAGTACCTTAGATATAAGATCAAGGGTAACTACGATATGTGTACCTTGAAATGTCGTGGCAAACTAAGGTACAGAGGTATCGATACTGTGTATATTAAAGTAAAACTCCTATATAAACATGATGGGACACCTTAAGGGTCTCTTAAAAAGAGATTCCCAACCCTGAGTCCGAATGACAGTAGGGAGAGGAGTGTTAAAAAAGTTCGACAAAGCAACATGGTGCATTAGATGAACGCCACGTTTCTGAAAGTTCTCAAGGAAGTCCTGTTGGGCCTTCCCATCATGGAACCGAATGTGAAGAGGGGGAGTAGGAGGATCAGAAATAGAAGACCCGGAACCAAGAGGGTTCCAAGCCAAAGTGGATTTGGGCATAGGTGCCATGCGCATTCTATCCACGCGCGTGAGAGAGAGAGAGAGAGAGAGAGTAAGAGAGAGAGAAGAATAAAACACATCATAAACCATAAACAAATAGAAAGAAAAGAAAGAATACGTATGCATGAAATATGCATGAACATATGATGTGCAAAATTTAAATTGCATCATGGGTAAAAACCCAATCCAAACCTACCAACACACATCAACAATAATCTAACACACATCTAAATGCATGAAAACATTGTTAAAATGCAAGGAATTTACAATGCTTGAGCATATATAATCAAATCAACACAACCCAACCCAAAAATTTCACAAAGATTTCAAAAATCCCAAAAATTTTCAAAAACCCCAAAACCTAGGTCTAAAATACATGAATGCTTGAAAATGAAGGGATTAGAACACATACCAAGTAATCTAAACTTAATATAGGCCGAAAATGCAGTGGATGAGAAGATTTGAGTGAGTGAGAAGTGTTTGGAAGGAGAGAATAGTGTTTTCTGTCAAGAGAGAAGAGAGAAAATGAAGTCTAATTTGCGTTCAACATATAAATAGAAATCGCTGCTTGTTGGATCAAAGTATCTGTCGAGATTTGCTGAGCACTAAATCTCGACAAAAGTGAATCTGTCGAGGTGTTGTTGAGGATCTGTCGATGGCAAAAGTACCTAAATGGATCGAGAAGCTATCGAGGATCTATCGACTAGATAGAAAGTTTCTCGATGGATTGAAGAAGCTATCGCATCTATCGAGGAAAACACCAGAAGTCTCAATGGATTGAAATTGTGATACAATCTGTTGAGACAAGAAGAAAAAGGGCTAGATAAAAAAGAATCTGTCGAGGATCTATCGAGCTTGAAGAAAAGGAGTTTTTCAAGGAAGGAAAAACACAAACAGATGAATGCAACAAGCAAGCTGCTCAACCATAGATCCAAACAACATATTATGCTCTCAAAACATCTTTTAATGGGAAAATGCAAAAACATTCAAGATCCAAAACACACACACACACACACTAAACAAGTCTAACCAATTTTATATTTCAAAAACAAGTTAAGACAGTTTAGTGAGCATATATTAACACATGTATTCCTTGTTATGGCAAAATCACATTGTACCTGCACATGTATCAAAAGTAGCAAAGAGTTTGCGTATTGTGTGTGAAAAATAGCAAGAGTGCATAAGTGTCTCATATTATGACAATTTGAGATATGAGAAAATCAAATACACTCACACATAATCATAATTGCTTGATGGGGACTATCACCTTCGAGGCACATCCTATAACTCCCACATCTCCTAAAAACATGCTTACAACCATATTTTAAAGCATTTTGATTCTTTTTGCTTTTGATTTTCTTTGCATATATTTTTTTTTCTTGAGCATGTCATGCATGGGCATATAAGAGAGAGAGAAGAAATACCCAATTATGTAAGCTTAACATCACAATTTTGCTATGCCGAAGCATACAAATGTTATTCATGATTGACAGGCTTTAGTAGTGAGATGGTAATTTATGCCTTTCTCTTAGGATATTTAGTCTTTCCTGTCAAAAAGAGTGATATGAGAGTTAAGTATAAAAGATTACTTAATCGTACTCATCACAAACATGGGCCACAAAGCTCACTTGCTTAGTTGTGCATTGAGATGCTCATCTAAGCTACAAAAGATACAAAGTTTAGAAAACCTTGTTTCAATGGCCATCCAAGGTACAGAAGTACCAATATACACAAACACACACTTTTTTTTGTATTTTTCTGATTTTTTTTTTATGAGAAACATAATAAAGTAAAACGGAAAACAAACAACCAAAAACATGTTAAACAAAGCAAAGCATAAAACTAGATGTAAATGCATGAGAAAGGAGTAGAAATAGAAGAGATCGCTCCATAGAGATTACACCAATGTTTTGGTGTAGGAATTCAAACCGTTTGCTATCAAGAGGCTTAGTGAACAAAACTGCCTTCTAATCATCAGTATGGATGAAATCAAGAGTGAGTATGCCATCTTCAATAAGCTCCCAAATGAAGTGATGTCGAATCTCTGCAAGTCAACATAGTCAAAAAATACATGTGAGTGCTTGCAAGTACATATTTATATTTGTTAGTCTCATATGAAAAAATCACAAATTTATTGTTAATGTACTGAAATGAAACTATAATGCATTTTCAGGTTAGGAAAAGAAATGTCACAACACAAAGTCAGCCAACACCCTAATGCGAAGGAGTACATTGAAGTCAACCAGCATCTCATGTTATTATTATTACATTTATATGTTTCAACAAAATTACCTATATGTTGTTTCTAGTAGATTGATATCCTTGTGCACATGTTCAGGTTGGACCCAACAAAGTTACAAGAAATTATAGTTTTGGAGTGTCAGTAGAGACAATGGCTGCTGCATGTGAGACATCAAGAAGAATTACAAAATTTTATAAGAATGCACAAGGGCAAAAGTGAACGACATTTCTTGTGGTTAAATGTGCAAAAGTGAAGGTGCTTGCGGAGATAAATGTGTATTTTGAAGTGGATAGAACATTTAGATATTTTTTTGTTATTGTTTGAAATAGTTCGAGGATTACTACCATTTGGAACAATTTGAATTATAGTTTATTTGATGTTACTATTTTGAACATGTTAATCGGTGCAATTAATATGATGTTTATTGGAAACCTTGTTAGATTATGCAATTGGCTAGATCAATTGTTTAGATATATTGTCATTCCCTAGAATGGTTCAATTTGCTTTATTGGAGGAAACCAAATATAAAGCATTCACCAATTGGCTTATTTGCTTTATTGACTTGGCTTATTTGCAGGAAACCAAATAGAATGCACTAGTAGAGCAAATACATTAGAATGCTAGAAAGAATTGGCTTATTTGCTTTATTGACTGTACAAGCTAGTGCTTAAAGCTGGCATTAATAGATAGTCTCGATGGTTGAGCAAGATGAAAATCACACTAGTAAAGAAATGAATGCAAATTGCATGATTGTCATGGTAACAAGTAGGGAAAAAATTCATTATACAAATCAAATACTGGGAGTTCAAATCTTCATAAAAAGCATGACTTGCAAACGTACAAGTAGTTATGCTTTGTCTCATGCACACACACATAATGAAGAAACACCAAATTAATAAATAAAAACAAAAGAGAAGGTCGTTCAGTTATGGGGTAATTTTTTAATATATATTCACAAAAAGTAACACAAAGTAGAATGGGAAAGTAATTTTCAGCCTTCCTTTATCCTTTTAGGCCCCATGATTATGATAATGCAGAGCAAATTAAAACCTAATACAGTCTACCCTGCCCTTTTGAAGAATCTCATGGGAACCAAACACAATAGAATTTATCTTCCCAAAATTGAATACCACCGCATTCTTATACAATAGGATAGTCTTGAAAGTTGATACATTCATTGGCAGCAAGGAAAGAAGCTAGACAATATGGCTTGGTTGTGGTCCACCTTGCACCAAGGTTGATTCTAGGAAGTGGGAAGAGGAAAACGCCACTCATAGTACAGTCCTATATACCTTCAGTATACATCCCTGCATAGACAATATAAGCACTGTCATGAACTTATATAAAACCTGTAAATAGAAACTATTTGGATCTATGTTAAAAAAAAAAAAAAAAAAAAGTCATGCAATAGTATCCATTAGCCATGACATCTCAATTGGATACACAAATTTCTGTTGCATCTAAGGATTGCAAATAATATAATGGTACATACCCCTACCAGTTTAGTTCACTATATGATCTTTTCTTTCATATTCTATTTCTTTTGTTAGTTCTAATAGCCAGTGGTCAATTTTTGCTAATATGCAAAGATTTGATTTCCATGTGATCCAAAAGTACCAATAAATGAATGATTAGAGTAGCTCTAGGAACCGTTTTAGCCACAACACCAGAAAAAAAGTAAATTACTTTATCTATGACATAAAAATTATAATAATACACAGACAAGTAGACAACTACAATGAATCACTAAAAGAAAATTTGTTACCTTAAGCATATTTAAGTAAAATGGTCTTTAGGTTTTGAAGATGCTCAACAACAATGGCAGACCTCTTTGATTATGGCCTTAACAATTGAAGAAATTTGGAAATCAAGGAACAATGCTCTCCATCAAAATGTAGCATAGGACGTGACCACCTCCATTCAACACATACACCACAGGTTCTTTGATTTCTCCCGTGTCTCTCCTCACACCAACCTGACTCTGCCTATGCCAACTCCATAGCGTTGGTCCCCCCCCCCCCCCCCTCGTGAACTGGATTAAGCTCAATATGGATGTTGCCTTATCAGAACATCATTCAACTGTAACAATGATCACTAGGGACCATTTCGAGGTGCCACTCAAAATGTGGGCTAAAGTCCTAACCTTCACTTAAGAGTAAATTGACGGAGAAAGAGCAAGCAAGAGAGAAAAAGTAGGAGCAATTTCTTAGAAGGAGTGAACCAATTCCCTCTAACTAGTCGTGAAAGTCACCCCTGGAAATTGAGAAAATGCATGAAAGAAAATCAAATTCTATTGTTTTTGCTTATATGTTAACTAGCCTTCCCAGTAACTGTAGATGGCTATAACATGTTTCAAATCAACAATGCTGAAGAAAACAAAAACTTCACAACTTTACCAAAAACCAAACATAATCTTTTGAATTTAGTTACAAATATCCATTCAAAATTATTTATAAATAGAAGCGCCCCTAAGCATTGAACACCCACCAAACATGACAACACCTCGGCAAAGACAAAAATCAGCAATACCTGAGAGGTTTTTCAATAAGGGGAGGAGGAGCGGTGAGTCAGTGGGTCAATGGCTGTCGTTGGCGGCTCTAGGGCTTGTGTTGTTGCTGGCGACAGCTAAGGCTTGGGCTATTGTCAGCGGTGGCTAGGGCATGGAGTTTCAGGTGGTGGCTGGGGTTTGATTTCTTTCCTCTCTCTCCCTTTCTCTCTCATTGTGGGTTTTTACAGTAGGTAGATTTTTTTTTTTTTTTAATTTGATACCGGTTAATATTTTTTCTCACTTACTTTGTAATTTTTTAATTAAAAATATGCCACGTCATTAAAGAAAACGCCAAATCATTGTTTAATTAGCCACGTAAGTAACACCATTAACAAAAGTTAGTAAAATGACCAATACAACTCAGTTTTAAAACTTAAGGAACTAATTGTGCTCGCTTTAAACTTGAGTGACCAATAGCGCACATAGAGTAAACTTCAAGGACCAATAGTGTAATTTTGCCAAATAATTTGATAGATACTAATGTTTTTTCTCTTCTTTTTGGCTTTTTGGAAATCTGGGTTTGTTTCAATAGGTTGAGAATGTGAAAGCTTTGCTTGAAGTGGAGGTGAGATCTCTTTAATTTGTCTTTTCTTGTGCTGTTTTTTTTTTTAAATTTTCCATTTGTAATTTGATCTCAATAATTGTTATGTACTAAACATGAATCTAAAGCTTTATTCTGACCCTTGTTATTTGAAATTATTTCAGTGCACCTACCAATAATTTGAGTTTCAATCCAGATGGGTCTGCTGTGAACCCTGGAGCTTTCCAACAGCATATTCGAAGTGATTCTAATCTTATGGCACTGTTGTTTCAGGTAAAACTGTGGTCTTTTTCTTCAAAGTTATTCTTCTCATTTCATATTGGGGTTTGAAGCATGTAAATAGTGTTTGTCTGTTAAGAAGACGATTGGAATCAGGTAAAGTCTGGAAACTTAACTACTTGAGTAGTAGGTTGGTCGTAATATTATTTGCACTACCAGTTCTCTCATGGTGTTCTTGAGCTAGAACCCATTTGGCAGATTATTTTGAAAATTGGATTATTATCTGAAAATGCCAATCAGTAGCAGTTGGCATAAACTTATATGCGAAAAAAAAAATTAAAAAGACTTATTAAGCGTTTATAAAGAAAACGACAGAAAAAGTCTTATTAAGTGTTTCGTTTTCTTTGTCTTTGGATTCTCTAAGGGGCCAGACAGCTGAAAATTCCACTTTTAAAAAGCTTGAGACTTGGCTTGCAAATTACCATCCAGTTCCCATTTGGCCCCTAAGCCTACAATCGTAGTTTCCATCTTTCTCTAGGAACGTGGGGGAGCTGTTATCTTATCTTCTCACTGGTCCCATGAAAAATCTGAAGTCAGGCATGGGTCCAAAAGTTGAAGATCTTGCTGCAGAACTTGTTGATGGGGTAGATGTTGTGCAGACTGAAGGCATTGAGAAAATTCTTCCGATTACACTGGACTCTGTTCATTTCAAAGGTGGAACGCTGATGTGATGTCGCGGAAGCCTGAAGAAGAGCACACACGATGCTCTCTTGATGAAACAGAAACTAAACTGTTAGTCTCTGGTAGTAAACCTCGAATCCACGAGGGGTTTCCCTGAATCCACAAGGAGATAAAAACTGGAATCCACCAGTAGAGAAAATTGACAAAATGTCTGTGTTTATTGATAATAGTCTATCCTGCCTCTGACGGCTACAAAATATATAAATACTGAGAAAAAAAACGTTTAAAACCCTAATTCGCACTAATTAAGCGATTAGGTGACAAAATTACCGAATTTTACCAAAAATGGCAAAATTGAGTTAAATGTAAAATCATAAACTACTGACCTTAAGGGTCGTCCCAAAACAGACGGGACCTTATTTTGACTTTTAAATTAAAAGTTATTAAGGAAAAACAAATATTACTATAAATAGCAAAAACACTGTTATCGGGGCCTTAATGAAGGAATTTGCCTAAATTTTGGCGACGTTCATGGCTCATGAATCTGGATCAGAACGTCGTTTCCCTTCAACCTGCCAAATTTCATGCAATTCCGACACTATTACCCCGATGGCCCCTACTAGCACCCCCCTTTGATCTTGCGTTGTGACTTCCTGCGCCCCTGTTGCTCAAGGAAGGCATGTGCTGTCTGTTCTACATCAGTCCCCCCCCACTTGAAAAGAACTCGACCTCGAGTTCCCACTATCTGGTTCATCAGGAGGATGATAATCATACAAGTCAGCAACATTGAAGGTAGAAGAAATGCTCATGTCTGGAGGAAGAGCAACCATATAAGCATTGTTGTTGATCTTCTTAGTAATCTGAAACGGTCCATACTTCTTGTCCTTCAATTTGTTGTAGGTACCAACAGGAAATCTCTCCTTTCTAAGATAGACCAGCACTAAATCCCCAACATTGAAGATCTTCTCACGCCTCTTCTTATCAGCAGCTTCCTTGTACTTGGCATTTGTAGCTTCAAGTTTCGGCCTCACCTCCTCTTGCATGGCCTGAATACGATTAGCCATATTTTCTGCTGCTTGACTTACTCCTGGAAGCTCAGGTAAAGGTACCAAGTCCAAAGCGTGTTTTGGTGGCACGCAGTAGACGATGGCAAATGGAGACTTACCAGTGCTTCTACTGACTGAGCTATTGTATGCAAACTCTGCTTGGGACAATGCAAGATCCCACTGCTTGGGCTTCTCACCTAAGATACACCGGATCAGATTCCCCAAAGTGCGATTAACCACTTCTGTCTGGCCATCAGTCTGTGGATGACTGGTGCTGCTGTAATTCAAGGAAGTGTCAAAACGCTTCCACAAAGTCCGCCAGAAGTGACTAATGAACTTGGTATCCCGGTCAGAGGTGATGGACTTTGGCACTCCATGCAAACGCATAACTTCTTTAAAGAACAGATTGGCCACTCGAGTAGCATCTGAAGTTTTCTTGCATGCTATGAAATGGGACATCTTCGAGTACCTGTCAACCACAACAAAAACAGAATCCATACCTCGCTGGGTTCGAGGAAGACCCAGTATAAAGTCCATAGACAGATCCTCCCATGGGGCTTGTGGAACTGGCAAAGGCATGTATAAACCAGTATTCTGAGATTGACCCTTAGCAGTTTGGCAGATTGGACATTTCCTCACATGATTCCCAACATCCCTCTTGAGTTGTGGCCAATAATACCTCTCTTCCACCAGTGCTATAGTCTTATCTCTGCCCATATGTCCACCCAAACCTCCACCATGCAGCTCCCTAATAATCTGCTCCCTCAATGAACTTTTAGGGATGCATAATTGGTTACCCCGAAAGAGGAAACCATCCTGGATGTACATACTATTGACAGCAGTATAAGTTTGTTGACACTTACCCCAAATATCTCCGAAATCCTCATCATTCTCATACAGCTCCTTGAGGCAATCAAACCCTACAACTTCAGTACGTAGGGTGGTCAACAAAGATGCTCGCCTGCTAAGTGCGTCAGCCACCTTATTAGTGACACCAGACTTGTGCTTCAATGTGAAATGGAAGCGCTGAATATAAGCTACCCACCGAGCATGCATCCTGTTAATGCTAACTTGACTGTTGATGTGCTTCAACGCCTGATGATCTGTATATAATACAAACTCCCTCTGAATCAGGTAGTGCTCCCAATGCTTAAGAGTCCGTACTACAGCAAAGAACTCCAGCTCATAGGCTGACCATTTACTTCGAGCTTCACAAACTTTCTCACTAAAGAATGCTACTGGCCTGTTGTCTTGTGAAAGAACAGCGCCTATCCCGACCACAGATGCATCACACTCCACCTGAAACACCTTATCGAAGTTGGGCAATGCCAAAACCGGGGCTGTGCTCAACTTTTCCTTGATCAAGGCAAAGCTTTGTTCTGCCTCTTTTCCCCATGAGAACCTCCACTTCTTCAGACACTCAGTGATAGGGGCTACTATGCTACTGAAATCTCGAACAAACCTCCGATAGAAGGTTGCTAGCCCATGGAAACTTCGCACATCACTCACTGTCTTTGGGGTTGGCCATTCTCTGACTGCACGGACCTTGTCCTCATCAACATGAATCCCATCCGCACTGACCACATACCTTAAGAACAGCAACTTATCAGTCAAGAAGCTGCACTTCTTCAAGTTGATATACAACTCATGGGCCTGTAACACCGCTAATACTTCTCGCACATGATTATAGTGGGCTGCTTCTGTCTTACTGTAAATCAGGATATCGTCAAAATAAACTACCACAAACTTTCCAATAAATGGTTTCAATACCTGATTCATAAGTCTCATGAAAGTGCTGGGAGCATTGGACAATCCGAAAGGCATTACCATCCACTCATACAACCCCTCATTTGTCTTAAAAGCTGTCTTCCACTCATCTCCAGGTCGGATCCGAATCTGGTGATACCCACTCTTGAGATCTAGCTTGGTGTAACACTTGGACCCACTCAGCATATCAAACATGTCATCTAGTCGGGGAATAGGAAATCGATACCTGACTGTGATCTTATTGATGGCTCGACTATCCACACACATACGCCAGCTCCCATCCTTCTTTGGTGTTAGCAGTGCCGGTACTGCACATGGACTCATACTCTCCCTGATCTGCCCCTTGCTCAAAAGCTCATCCACCTGCCCCTGTAGTATTTGACCCTCTTGAGGATTCATCCTGTAATGTGGCAAATTAGGTAGACTAGCTCCAGGAACTAAATCAATGCAATGCTGGATGTCACGCATTGGTGGTAAACCTGCAGGCAGCTCTTCTGGAAAAAGTTCTTCAAACTCCTTGATCAATGGTTGAATTGCATCAGGTATCTCAGTAACCTTCTTTGGCTCACCATCTGTCACCACTACAGCATATACCTGTTTCAACTCCTTACACTCCCTGTCAAACTCATCTTCATTGTTCACTATGAGGAGTGCTGGCTTCCCTTCCACTTTAGAAGCTTTAGGTACACTGCCTTCCTTAATAGGACCAAGGACAATTTTTCTGCCATTCTTAAAAAACACATACACATTATCCTTACACCTATGAGTAGCATCTACATCATACTGCCAAGGTCTACCCAGTATTAAATGACATGCATCCATTTCAACAACATCACAAACTACCTCATCTACATAACATTTACCCATAGAAAAAGTAACACGACATTGTTGAGTAACAAGAGTTTCCGTACCTTTCTTGATCCAACCTATCTTGTACGGAGAGGGATGCTTTTCTGTTTTCAGTCCTAGCTTGGTAACCAAACTCTTCGACGCAATGTTCTCTACACTGCCACTGTCAATGATCAAATCACAGACTCTCTTACTGATGGTGCATCGTGCTCGGAAGATCTCATTCCGCTGATCACCGTATTCCACCCTTGGTGTGAGCAACAACCTCTGAATCACCAAAGACCGCCCTAGTGGCACACCTTCCTCGTCCTCTTGGACCTCATTGGGATCATAGGCATATGGATCTGCATCATTATACACCTCTTCACCCTCCTGTTCACCTTCTATCTCGCCCTCTTCTGCCACCACCAGATTCACTGCGGCTCGCTTAGGGCAAGTACTAGATCGATGTCCTGGTTCTCCGCATCTGTAGCACTTATTCCCAGTTGGCCTAGCATAAGGGTTGGCATTCGCTATCGGCTGGGCTGCGGAACCTGCTACTGCCACTGTGGATTGGTTGACACCACTGTTCTCCCTAACCACGGGTTGTGATCGTGGTGTAGAGAGGACTCCGAATTGCGATTGGAAAACTTCGAACCGGCCCTGAGATGCTGATATTCTATTTTCTTGGATAAGGTTACAGCCTCATTCAAAGTATATAGGGTTTGTAAGGATACCTGATCTCGGATGGAAACTCGTAACCCGTGTACAAATCTGGATATCCGTTGATCTTCAGTTTCCTCCAAATCATTGCGATTCACCAACCTGTCAAACTCCTCCATGTACTCATTAACTGTCCGCGTACCCTGCCTGCAATCCTGGTACTATCTGAACAACTCCTGCTGGTAATCTGGTGGTAAGAACCAATCTGCCATTAATCTTTTCATTCTCCTCCATGATCGTATTGGAAGCTTTCGTTCATGGGTACGGTTTAATTGAACATGATCCCACCAGGTAGATGCTCCTCCCTTCAATTTATAGGCCACCAAACACACCTGTTTGTCATCTGTTGTACCCATATAATCGAAAAACTTTTCCACTTCACTGACCCAATCCAGATACTCTTCAATGGAGACATTACCATTAAAGGATGGTAATTCTACTTTCATTCGATAGTCCCTCTGCTCCTGATAATCTCGGCCATTATCCCTTGCGGGACCACGATGATTTCCAAGGACTCTCTCTGCATACTCCTCGTCTTCACTGTCTTCTTCGTTGTAGTCCTGCTGCCTGTTCCGGTTTGGACCACGATAGGGAGGACCACGCGCTCGGTTATCACGTCGCTCTCCGTCATCGCGATTAGGGTTTCGGTTAAGCAAGGTGGCAAGTGCTTCTTGAATCTGGTCCAGAGTCTGCTGGGTTGAATCACGAAATTGTTGATTTTCATCACGAAAATCAAGGAACTCAGCCCTAGTGAGGACTGGGTTGTTGACGTCGTCACCGCCGTCATTGTTGTTGCAAGATGATTTCCTAGCAAGAAGAGTAGCAATCTTTTGCTGGATTTCACCCATAATTTTCTGACTCTTTTCATGAAATTGTTGCTCATCACGAGCTTCTCGCATATGGTGACAGGGAGCCTAGGTAAGTGCCATGTCTATTATTTTTATCACTAAATTGTTCTGAAATGTCAGACTACCTTTTCACTGGCTTAGGACATTAAATGATTCATATTGGTTCTTTGTATACTTGATTTACTTAATGTTAATACTCGTACTATCGTTATTGGATTCTTAAGGGGCTATTTCTTGATTGGACTATGTTATCAGTGGTCCTACATAAACGTTGTAATATGAAAAACATGGAAAGCTATAATTTTGAAAAAAGAAAAAAGAAAAAGAAGCTTAAATCAACCAATAAAGGATACTGATAATCAATGCATTAACCAAGTTCAATGACCTGGTAAAAGTTTCTAATTGGATCAACTATTCATTTCCTGTTTGAGATGATTATAGATAGCAGGAAAAATGTCTCTTGATTAAGGAACCAATGTAGCCCAGGATGGTCTGTTTGTGTTACCATGCTGACAAGAACAAGATTGAACCATGGTGGTCCACCTGCAACGTGGTTATGATATTTAGAGTTTACAATCACTACCAAATGTTTTTGCACATAAATTCAGGTGATATTAGGTCATTGGCCTTGGATTTGATATAAGGGTGATGAAACAAGTTATAAATTTGGTGAGCACACCTATAAAAATAAATAAATGAATAAATCTGGTGAGCACAATAAATTGTAGAATTTGCTTATAGCCTGGCCCTTGTAATGAGATGTCCTCAAATGATTTAAAATTGATAAGAACAGTTGTTGGACGTTCTAATTCAGAGTTTAGACATTCTTCTTGGCTTTGCTAGGTAATATTTGGGGGCACATACACCACGGGTTGACTGAAACCAGAGTATGTCTCTTTCCATTAAAAAAACAGCATAATAATTATGCATCTCATTTTTATGGATGTAAAAAGTGAGGCATTACAATTTTCCATATGGGCATTGAAGATAATTAGATAATTAGTGCTATTGGTCTGTCTTGTACAAAATGATAATTAGTGCCAAAAGCAACATGTTCATAAAATAGCTAAATGATAATGTTAAGATGGTTAAGTAAAAAATACAAGCAAAAATGGGATTCAAAAGAAGGAATTTGCTTAAAGATAAGGGTGACCCCTATAAATGAAAAAATGAGGGTGAGTTGCTTTAGAGTTGAGATGCTTTTGGTCATGTGCAAGGAGAGTGATTAATGCTCCGATGAAAAGGAGTTAGTTGATTCAAGTTAAGGAAACAAAAAAAAGGTAGAGGAAGAATCAAAATAACAATCATAGAAATAGTAAAAAAGGACATGTTAAGGTGGTAAAAGAGAGTATGATTTGGATAGGATAGAATGGTGGAAAAGAAAACATGTGGCTAACTCTTATTTGTTTGTTGAGAATCCATAGTAGACCCCAAAATTTTGGGTCTAAGGCTTGTTGGAGCCTATCTTGTGGGGTTGTGCAGATATATATATAAGTGTGTGTGTGTGTGTGTGTGTCATACGGGTGTTGAATATTTATTTATTTATATATAGGAAATCATTTTTTTGAAAGATTCTCGTTTTTATACTCTGGGGGTCTCCAAGATCTTTTAGTGTTATACTTCCTTATTTTTCAGGTTATGTGTGCAGTTATTTTTATTCCTTGCTGAATTACATTGTACTTGAGGTTTGGATAAAGCTTTTATCTGTACATATTACTTGCATTTTTTGCATTTGAAGTTCCATTACTGGGTCTGCTCCTTTCATTTCAGCATACTGATATATCCTCGCATCAAAATAGTTGGTTATGGCCTTTAAACTTGTGCAATCTTACTTTGGGCTTGTGTATGAAATTTGGGTGCGATTTATTGATTGAACTTTCTGAATTACATCCTCAAACTTAGAATCGTGGTTCGTGATGAAAGGCATAGTAGGATTTGATATGAAACTTAGAACTGCGGTTCATTAGTTAACTTTGTAGCTTGATTATAATTGAAGTGATTATGGATAATATGTTCTGCTAGAAAATGAAATGAAATTGATCATGCATAATGAATTCTTTTTTCTTTTTTCTTTTTTCTTTTTTCTTTTTTTCAATAGGTAATCAAAGAAATATTATTAATGAAAATAGTAAGGAAATATACAAGTTGTTCATGATGATGAACAACAGGTAAAGGAAAAAACGTACAAGTTGTATGATTTTTATATGGAATTCATTGGTTCATGCATAATGAATTCTATGATGTTCCTAGGTTTTGAATAGAGATCCATGATCAATGTTAGGACTCTTTATGGGTTGTTTGAGCCTATTTGATGGATGGGTAGTTTAGGGATTTGAAATTTTGGATTTAAGGGTTAAAAGTTTGCTAGGTTTCAAGTTGGAAATCTAAGGATGAAAAAGAAAAAAGAATTACCCTCTAGGCATCATGCCTAGAATTTCTGTAGCATCACACTTCAGAGAAGGTTGCATTAAACAAACCCTAAATAAGGCTTCATAGCTTCAAATTATATATATATATATATATATATATATATATATATATTTCTCCTTAATAGAGAGCATTATATCCATATAAATAAATGACTAATACCTATTCCTAGTAATTTGGACTTCTTGAAACCCTAATAATCCCAAACTAAATTACTAAACTCAAATACAACCAAAATAAGACCTTACATCCTATCCCTAGAAACCATAAAGTTACAAAATTGCCCCTTACACTTGGAATTAAATTAAAATTAACTTGGCTTCTCTTTGCCTGTGTCAAAACATCTTTATTGAGTAGCGTGTAGACCCAGTAATGTGTTTGATTTCATGGAATCTTTGGATTGATGTTTTTGTTTAGAAGCAACTGAGTATATAACTTGTATGCTTCAACTGTGTACCTGAACTTTTATACTGCTTTTATTTTTTAATGGCCCTTACACTTGAAATTTAATTTTTATTGTGGGGGATTCTATGCTTAATGAGGTTAAAAATGTTTTTCAAACCAAGACCATGCCTCTAAAGCTCAACCAGACCCTCATTATGCTTATTCCTAAGTGTGATGGACCGAAGTCGCTATCTAACTTCAAACCTTTTAGCCTTTACAACACTCTTTATAAGGTGGTTACGAATGTCATTGTTAATAGGATCCGACCCATGCTGTCTAAGTTGGTGTCCCCTTTGCAGTCCACCTTTGTCCCTGGCAGGAGAGGGCTTGAAAATGTGATCATTGCGCAAGAGATCATCCACACCCTTACTCTGAAGAAAGGAAGTATGGGTTTTATGGCTATAAAGATTGATCTTAAGAAAGCCTATGATAGACTGGAATAGGATTTCATCCAAGACGTTCTTTTGCTATTTAATATCCCCAATTCCATGGTGGATCTCATAATGAGCTATGTCTCCTCTTTTTCCATTTCTTTACTCTTCAATGGAGGTATGCTTTGTTAGGACATATGTGATTCACTTGTTAAGAACATATGTCACTGCTTTATGTAATTGACTAATCCTTTGACAAAACACACTTTATTTGTAATTGGGTAGATCTAGGATGTGTTTAATGCTTCAAGAAACTGTGTTTCAAGTTCAAGTGTTAAAGCCGTGCAAGTCTGTCCAAGATTCAAGTGCAGAAAGTGTTGTTCATTAAAGCTCGACAGTTAGCTATCTATCAAGACCTGAAGAGCTATTCTAGCCCATGGCTCGACAGCAGCTTGACAGATACGGTATCTGTCGAGGTTTATGAAATTTAGTTTTTCAGGACTGTTTTCATTCAATCCATGATTGTACATTTGGGCTTTCTTTTCTCACAACCCTAGACATATAAAAAGATTATTTTAAGGGCCGTCAAAGGTGACACAAGTTGCAAAGTGTTGAGCAAAATTTGTTCAAGCAAATTGTGATTGGAGACAGAATTTGCCCTAGTTCATCTTTCTTGTGAAGAAGTTGCTGTGTTTGTACACCGTAGGGTTTTATGACTGAGCATCTTCTCGATCTTCATCGTGTGATGAACTGAAGAACTTTGCAGCCAACAACCTTCTCTAGTTGGTGTTTGAAGTCGCGTACTAGGATCTACGCAATTGGTTAGTCACATACTGGGAGTCGTGCATTACGAGGAAAGATTGTCATTACAGAACAAGTCTAATTGGGTATTGGGGTAAGGTTTTAACTGTAGGTTGGTATAAGGTACTGAGATTCCTTTACTTGTAACCACTTGTTGTGATAATAATGAATTCTCAAGAGTGATGACTTTAAAATCACCCGATGGAGTTTTTGTCGTATAGGTTTTCCCTATTCGTAAACAAATTACCGTATCAACTTATTTTCTACTGCATACTTAGTTTAATTGGCGATGTGTTTGTGCTACCATGCATTTGCATGATTAATTTGATTAATTAATAAACTTGGCTAATTAATCCATTAATTCATCACAAGGGGTCAATAAGTTTCATGCTTGAGCCTTTTCTCCCTTCAAGGGGTATTAGACGGGGATCCGATGTCACCTTATATTTTCATTCTTTGTATAGAAGTGCTTGGGTACCTTATTGCTGACAAGTGTCGGTCTAATCTTTGGGATCCTGTTAAAGCCTCAAGAGAGGGGCCTACTGTGTCCCATCTTTTCTTTGCAGATGACTATCTTCCTTGCCAAAGTGGATGAGAAAAATTGTTAGAGAATTTAGGAAGTTTTGGAAGCTTTTGGGGAGCTCTTTGGTCAGAAAATTAGTGCCTCTAAATCCAGGATGTTTTTCTTTCCTAATGTCCCCGGCAATACCAGGTCTAATTTGTCATATATTCTGGGAGTCCACTCAACCCCAAATCTGGGCAAGTACCTTGGGTTTCCTTTGAAACATGCTGGGTCATCAAGCCAAGATTATAATTTCATTATTGAGAAAGTTCAATGAAAGCTAGCTGGTTGGAAATCTAGTTTACTCTCGTTTATGGGAAAAGTTGTTTTGGCCCAAGCAACCACTATTGTTATTCCCTCCTATGTTATGCAAGGGGTTGCTCTTTTGAGCAAAGTTCTCAATACTTTAGACAAATTAAATAGGGATTTCATTTGGGTCTCTTCTCAATAGAAGAAACGTCTCCATTTGGCTAGCTGGGGCAAAATCTCGAAGCTTAGAAAGGAAGGAGGGCTTGGAATACATACTGTCAAGCCCAAAAATGTGGCCCTCATGGCCAAGTTAAGATGGAGATTTCATCACCAAAAAGATGAATTATGGGCCGTATCCTTGCTAAGAAATATAAAATGAACTTTACCTCGGCTAGAAGTTGCTCTGTTACATGGTTCAACATTAAGAAAGGGGATGAGGTTTTCTCCAAGGGCACTAGATGGCATGCAGGCTCCAATGGTAACCTTAGTTTTTGGTATGATCACTAGTGCTCGCAAGGTATTTTAAGAAACCTCATTGCGGGTCCTCTTCCATTGGAGATTGAGAATCTTAAGGTGAAGGATGTGTTTTACAACGGGGTGTAGCATTTGGATGGGTTATCTTTTGATATCAACCCACAAGCTACCTATTTGATTAAGAATTATCCTATGAGGAGTGTGTCATCTAGCGAGGATGCCGTGATTTGGATCTCTTCCCACAATGGTGATTTTGAGGCCCAGAATGCTTATTAGATTGCTAACTCAGGCATTGTCACTCGTTCCCCCCTGTTCTGTGGACAATGGATTTGGTCAGCGGATACTCTTCCAAAAATTAGAATGTTTCTTTGGAAATGCATGATGAACTGTCTTCCTGTTAACAGCCTACTAGCCCATAGAGGCATGCTTGTGGATGATTCTTGCAAAGTTCTTTTTTGCGAGAAATGAATCCATCCTCCATGTGTTAAGAGATTGTGTCATAGCTAGAGGATTTTGGGATCAGGTTGCTATCCCTATATCTTGGCATGATTTTTTTACCACTGATCTGGCTTCTTGGCTTCGGTTGAACTGTTGTGGGAAAATGCCTGGACCTTCTCCTTTATGCTCTTAGGAAGCTTTCTTCCTTATGGCCATTTGGCAGATATGGATTCAGAGGAATAAATGGGTTTTTGATGAGAAACCAGTCAATCCTCTGCTTCACCAGGTGGCCTTTAATCATGCTATTGAGTACAACCTTGTGGTTTCCACCAAAAATCTAGCTCATAGGAGATTAATTGTTCAGGTTTCTTGGATTAAACCCCCTGATAACTGGGTTAAGCTTAATTCCAATGGAGCTTCCTTAGGGAATCCGGGCAAGATTGGTGAAGGAAGTGTCATTAGAGATCACCATGGTGCTTGGGTGAAAGGTTGTGCCAGGTCCATTAGGCAAGCCAGCAGTTGTGCGGTTAAGTTGTGGGCCTTTAGAAATGAGCTGAATTTGTGTATCTCAATGCTTTTTCCTGCTGTTATTGTAGAATTAGATGCTTTGTTAATTGTCAATATGCTCTTTGGGGATTACTCTGTGGCTAGACATTTATCGCCTTTGGCTAATGATTACAGGGCTCTTCTTAATAGGATACCCCATCACCAAGTCAAGCATTGCTACAAGAAAGCTAATAGCGTGGCTGATGTGCTAGCTAGTTGTGGAGCGAAGATGGAGGATGATTTTGTTGTCTTTGATAGACCTCTTGTTTTTGTTTTATCCTTTCTTGCTCAGGATGCTTCTAATTATGTGTACTTAAGGCACTGCCGTGGCAGTGCTCATACTTTGGGTTTTTAATTTAATGTTATCTCCTTTGAACCAAAATAATAATAATAATAATAATGTTCTCCTCCATTAAAAAATCCTATCATGAGAGTTTCAATTAGCTCAACTGGTAAAATCTCTGATGATTGAATAAAAGATCTAGAATTCAATCTCCGCCTACACCAAAAACCGATTGATGTCTTGATCTAATGATAAAGAGCTATCATTAAAAACGCATGTCATAAGTTGAAACTCTCTAAAAATAAACAAAAAAATTCCTATCGCAAAGGTTGCAAGGGTGTGTGCATCCAATAACATATTGTGTTATAGCCACTGTACAAATAGTTATTGCCTTGGTAATCGGTCAAGCCGGGTGCTAAATAAACTAGACACCTAATCTGATTCAATCTGATATCAATCAATTGCCTTGTCGAAAGTGATTGGACCCATTCTGGTCGAATCGGTTCCATTTTTTTTAATTTTTGCATTGTTTTTGGTACCACTGTAGTTTTTCTCAAATCAAAAAGAAAAATGAAAAACGAAAAATGAAAAATGAAAAAAGAAAAAAAACAAAAAAAAAAAAATGAAAAATAAGAACAAAACCCCTTTAGCTTTGAGAATAGCTTCAATGTTTAATAAGCTAATAATCTATCCTCATCCTCCCAAGTTTTCTTTTTCTTGTAATTTTTGTTTTTTGTTTTTTTTATAATTTTTTTTGTTCTTTTTTTTGGGGATAAATATAATAAACTTTTAATTTATAGTGTCTGTTCATGATACTTACTATTAGAGACATATGTCACTACTTTTTGTAATTGGCTAATTATTTAACAAAAAGTACTTTACTTGTATTTGGGTAGATTTAGGATGTGTTTAGTACTTCAAGAAACTTGTTTTAAGTTCAAATATTCAATCCATGCAAGTCTATCCAAGATTCAAGTGCAAAAAGTGATTTTCATTAAAGCTCGACAGTTAGCTATCTATCGAGACCTGTAGAGCTGTTGAAGCCTGTGGCTCGATAGTAGCTCGACAGATAGGGTATCTGTCGAGGTTTATGAAACTCGATTTTTCAGGAATGTTTTTCATTCAATCTGTGATTGTATGTTTGGACTTTTTTTTCTTACAACCCTAGATATTTAAAATGATTATTTTAAGGGCCGTCAAAGGTGGAACAAGTTGCACAAGTGTTGAGCAGAGTTTGTTCAAGCAAATTGTGAATGGAGATAGAATTTTCCCTAATTCATCTTTCTTGTGAAGAAGTTATTGTATTTGTGCACTGTAGGGTTTTGTAACCAAGGAGCTTCTCGATCTTCATCAATGGATGAACTGAAGAACTTTGTAACCAACAACATTCCCTAATTGGTGATTGAAGTCGCATAACGGCATCCGTGCAATTGGTTAGTCACATACTGGGAGCTGTACATCAAAAGGAGAGACTGTTACTACAGAACAAGTCTAATTGGGTATTGGGGTAAGGGTTCAACTATATGTTGGTATAAAGTACTGAAATTCCTTTACTTGTAACCGCTTGTTGTAATAATAATGGATTCTCGGGAGTGGTGACCTTAAAATCACATGGTGAGATTTTTGCTATGTAGATTTTCTCCATTCTTAAACAAATCACTGTATCAATTTAATTTTCGTTATATACTTAGTTTAATTGGTGATTTGTTTGTGCTACCACGTGTTTGCATGTTAATTTGATTAATTAAGAAACTTGGCTAATTAATCAATTAATTCATCACAAGGGGTTAATTCATTTTTGGCCTATCAAGTGGTATCAGAGTAGGCACACTCTAATTAGGATTAATCTTTGCTATGTTGATCCATTGACCCCTGTTTGTCATAGATAGAGGACAGTCTCTTATCATACCTCATTTATTGATGGCATTAACTATGCATACTGAAAAGTACGCATGAGAGCTTTTTTGCAATCTTTAGATGAGAAAGTGTGGTAAGTTGTGGAGATAGTTAGACCAAGCCAAAGGAAGCACCAATTGATTGGGATAATGCTAAGATCAAGGCGGCAAATTTCAACAGTAGATCATTGAATGTCTTATTTAGTGCGGTCACCAATGAGGAGTTCAAGAAGATATCCTCCATTGAAACTGTGAAGGAAGCATGAACCATCCTCTAGACAATCTATGAGGGAACAAAGGATGTCAAGGACTCGAAGCTTTAAAGACTCACTACTAACTTTGAAGAGATTAAGATAGAGGAGGATAAGTCATTTGATGAGTTCTATGCCAAGTTCAAGGACATAGTGAATTCAGCTTTTAATCTTGAGGAAACCATTCCTAAACCCAAGATTATGAGAAAGGTGCTCAGATCTTTACCCGAGATATTCCATGCCAAGATCACCACAATCAAGGAATCAAAGGACATTGACAAGATTTCCTTGACAGAGCTGGTTGGTAATCTGCAGACCTGTGAGTTAGGTTTAACAAGAATTGGTAAGTTGGGTAAGGGCAAGAGCATGGCATTGAAGGCCAAGAGCAATGATACTGATGAGTCTTCAGAAGATGAAGATTCTAAGATGAAGTCCTACATTACAAGGCAATTTAAGAAGTTCATGAAGAATGCTAATGGGAAGGACTTCGACAAGCACCGTAGGCAATCCAATTCTTTTCAGTTCAAGAGCCAAGACAAAGGGAAGAAGGATGCTAGGGATGGCAGTCAATACACTGTTCCTTCAAAACCAAAGTGCTTTGGGTGTTAAGGCTTCGGTCACATAAGTGCCCTATATATCTCAAGACCATTGGGAAGAGTAAGGCACTTGCTGCTACATTGAGCGACACTGAGCTTGAAGATGATTCCGACAATGAGGATGACGGAATCTTGAATGCCTTCATTGCCACTGTTAATCCTACTGAGGGGATTGTTGAAGATGTAGATGAAGAAGAGAAATTGGTGGCGTCCAAGTTTGAGAAGATGGATGAACAAGATGACATCCACACAGCCTATACAAAGTTATACAAGGCCTCAGAAAAGCATGAGAAGTTGTATAAGTTGACCACCAAGAAGCTTAGTGATGTAGAGCTTAAGCGTGAGCGTGAAGAGCTTTCCACAAAATTTGATGAAGCCAATCAGACTATTGGAGCATTGAGGTTTGAGAATAACTTCTTGGCTAAGAAAATCAAGAAGCTTAAGGTAGAACTATTTCAAGTCAGAGCTCAGCTAGAAAGGACTTCAGGTGCTAAGCTCGATGAAATGCTGAGTCTTTAGAAATTTGCTTCTAATCGAACCAGTTTGGGGTATGATTTCTCTTTTTCTAATATTGTTTCTATTAGTACTACTATTTTTGTTCCTCCTAGTAATAATTTTGAAATTGAAAACACTAATGTCAAAACTGATTTAGCTAGTGAGAACATAGATAAGGGTAAATCAATCTTAGCAACACCCCCTAAGTAAGATAAGAAATAAGCTAAAAACCCTAAGGTTAAGAAGGCTAACTCTCAAAAGCCTAAACAAAAGAAGCAGCGTCTCTGTTATCACTGTGGAGCAGCTGATCATACTCAACCTATTTGCTATAAGTGGTTAGCCACTTAACAGAGCAACGACATGATTGCATCGAGAAACCAGACTCAATTTCCATCCTCTTTTGCTCCTCTTGGAGATCTTCTCAAAGCCCTCATGTTCCTTTCGAACTTGAATGATTTCAATTCTTCTCTCTCACTGCCGGATCAAGGTTTTACCAGATGGAAAGGTTCTTCCAAGGTGTGGAAGGAAAAAGGCTCCAAGTGATTTTGTCACACTGTCTCTCTCTCTCTCTCTTTCTCTCGCCCTTTCTTATTTTTGTTTGAATTACTTGTGTGTTTTGCTTTACTGTTTTGAGCCAGTTTAGTTTTATACTTTACTTTGTTTAACATGTTTTTGTTTTGTTAGGTTCTAAAAATTTAGGATTTAATGTATTTAGAACTCTAATGTGTAATATTGGCAAACTATGATCAAAACAATATGTTTAGTCTTATTTAGGCTTGTTCAAAGTTGTTTACTTTATGTAAAGTTTGAATCAAAAGGCTGCAGATACATTGGTGCATTTCGGCCTGGCTCAATCGATCGAAAGTTAGACTCGATTGATCAAAAGTCAGTCAGAATGTTTTTTTGCAGAATTTTCCAACTCAGCCCCATCTCATTAAATGTTTTGGGTTTCTGTTTTTGCCCTAGGTATAAAAACAAAACCCTAGCTACGTTTTTTGGAGTTGCTCTGGTTATTTTATTGCCCATACTTTGCGGTTTGTGTGAATCTCTTGTGAGATTATTGAGGAGTTTTCCTTCACATAAACTTAGGGTTTTCAAGATAGAGATTACTTCAACATCTTGATGACCAACTCAGTTGCTGCCATTGGAGCTTAAAGAATAACAAGCGAGGGTGCTTGTATCTTGTGGAGAATCCAAGAAAGAAGGAGTTTGTGGATTTGGAGCTTGCACGTGGTCATGTTAGTAAGTTCTACTGGTGAGTAACATTAGAAAGTCAAATGAGGAGCTTGTAAGTCCTTTTGTATGAACTTCGATTCTTTCAAGATAGTGGATTCAAGTTTACCTTGAGGATAGTTAGGTCAAATCATCCCCAAGTTTTTTACCAGTTTGGTTTTCTTGGGTAATCATATCTTTGTGTTCTTTATATTTCCGCTGTTTCATATTCTTGATATGATTGTGTGTTTGTGATAACCTAGAATTGCATAAATTGACTAAGTTAATCACTTGGCTAATTAACTAGGTTAATCTAATTGGTTTAAGGGGTCTAAAATCGTTCAAGTAGTATCAGAGCAGATAGCTTTCTTGTTGTAGATCTTTTAATCTCTAAGCTGATCCTTGACCCTTGTTGTCATGGAACATGGACACTCTCTTGTTGTTCCTCCTCACTTTGATGAGAATAACTATGCTTATTGGAAAGTAAGGATGAAAGCATTCCTAAAATCTATTGATGAAAGGGTTTGGAATTCCGTTGAGTACAGATGGGGGAAGCCCACTACTCTTGTGAGTGAGTGGCAAACTTCTCAAAAAAAAGTAGTTGGGTTCAATAGCAAAGTTATGAATGCCATCTTTAATACTATTTCTATGGAAGAATTTAAAAGAATCTCAAATGTTGAGGTTGCTCATACTGCTTGGAAAATCCTCCAGACTATGCATAAAGGCATAAAGGCAGTTAAGATTAATAAATTGCAACAATTAACTTCTAAATTTGAAAGCATTAGAATGTCTGATGATGAATCTTTTGATGAGTTCTATGCTAAATTGAATGACATTGTTAATTATGTTTTTAATTTGGGTGAAATCTATGATCAACCTAAAATTGTTAGGAAGATTCTTAGATCTTTAACTGAAGACCTTAGACCTAAAGTGACTTCCACTACTGAGAGGAAGGATGTGGACTCCATCCTTGTTAATAAGCTTGTAAGATTTCTTCAGTCCTATGAGTTAGACCTAGTCAAAGCTAACAAATTCAAGTCTATGGCTCTTAAGTCAGTTGATGATGTTAAGGTTGGTGGATTTGATGATGAGCTTTTTACTAGAGAGATTTATTACCTTGCCAAGAATTTTAGAAATTTTCTTAGGAATAACAACAGAAAGGCAAGAAATACAAACACTGCTGAACTTAGAAACTTTAGAAAGAATGATCCCACTAAGGTTAATAACTTTGAAAAACCTAGAGAAAAAGTTGGTCAATCTTCAAATAATTCTTTGAGTGCTCAATGTTTTGGGTGTCAAGGGTATGGTTGTGTTAAGTCTAAATGTCCTACTTACTTGAGGTCTAAGGATAAAGCTATGGCTGTAACTCTTAGTGGTAATGAGGTTTCTGATGATGAGTCTAGGTATGACGAGGATAGAAATTTCATTGCTGTCACTGCTACTACTGTAGTCAATGAAAGCGTGTCTGTTGAAGAAAACCCTTCTGATGGAGAACTCTCTAAGGATGCAGATCTTCAAGAGGCCTATAATAAACTTTACAAAGTTGTTGTAAAGGATGCTATGAATGTTGAACTTGGCCTGAAGAAAATTGAATCTCTTGAACTTGATAGAAGAATTTTCTTGCTAAATTATTTGATGCTAGTGATCTTTTGAACCATGTGAAATCTAAAAATATGCTCTGGCTTGATAAAATTAAAACTTTAGAACATGATTTATCTGTTGCTAGATCTGCTAGTTCTAAACTTGATCAAATGCTAAATGTTCAAAAGTATCATTTTGAAAAATCTGGTTTAGGTTATGTTGAAAGCATATTTGTGTCTGCTTCTAATTCGACGAACTTTGTTCCTTCATCTTCTTCTGAACCTTCCGTGAGTGAGGTTGCTAGTGAAACCGTCAAACCCCTTGTGAGTGAGGTTGTGAGTGAAATTGTCAAACCCCCTATGAGTGAAATTGTCAAACCCCCTATGAGTGAGGTTGTCAAACCTATATAAGTTTCACCTTCTAGGAAGATTAGGGTTGATCTGGGAGAGTCTAAACCTAAAGAGTCTACCCTTTCTAAGGACAAGATACATGGTAAACTTGCTTGGGTTTGTCATTTTTGTGAAAAGTCTAGACATATTCGTCCTAACTATTACAAGTTTCAAGCTGCTAAGAGAGGAAACAAACCAAAAGTGTCTATGCCTCAAGTACAAGATCCTATGGCACTCATTGGTGAATTAGTAAAAACTTTAAACCTTTATTCCAATCCTGAACTTGAAAATCACTCGAATGTGAATAAGAACTCCAATGCTCATGGTGAATCTAAAAAGTTTTAGATGCAAATGACTCGATCTAACTGAGTCTTTCTGACATGATCCTTGTGCTTCATTGCTCTTATCTTTTGTGACAATTGTTCTTTGGTTTTGTATTTTGTTTTTCTAGGATTTGCATTGCATAACATTCATGCATTTCATTCTAGGATTTATTTGTTTTCTCTGTTAAAAAAAGAATTAAAAAAAAAGGGGGGAGGGGGGGGAAGCAAATTACATTTGGCAATATTTTTTCTTGGTTTTTGAAAACAATGTTGGTCAATCTATTTACTCATAACATGTCTTGTGTACCTTGTTTAGTTTTGATGAGTTTATTTATCGCACTTTACTAGTTGAAGTTTCGTAGTGCATGTTGTGTGGAAAAGATGCTTATGGTGTTTATCACTTTGTCTTAATCTTGAAGTCACATGTTATTTGACTATTGGACTTGATCCTTTTGAGAAAGGCATAAATAACCATTTCACCACTGTTCACTAGCCAATCATAAACACTTTAGCACATATCATAAGATTTTGTGCTCGAAAAAGTGTAGCACATGCACAAAAAGAACATAAGGTGTAGCCTCGTTTAATTGCTTAATACTTAAAATTGGTGTATACTATTAGGCTTGATGCCAATTTACATAACTAAAACTGGTGTGTACTATTAGGCTTGATACCAATTCACATAACTAAAATTTGTGTGTACATTATGAGGCAAAATTCAAGAAACTTACATGATTGCAAGCTTATGTTGTAAGAGATGTGGGAGTTATATGATGTAACTCGTTAGGTGATTGTCTCTTTTGAATTCTATGTGATGGATTTTGTAGACTTTGTAATTGATTGCTATTCTCATATCACCTCACATGTATCTCAAGTTTTTGTATTCACATATTGTTAATTCTGCTTTTAATTTGGGTGAAATCTATGATCAACCTAAAATTGTTAGGAAGATTCTTAGATTTTTAACTGAAAACCTTAGACCCAAAGTGACTGCCATTACTGAGAGCAAGGATGTGGACTCCGTCCTTATTAATGAGCTTGTAGGATCTCTTTAGTCCTATGAGTTAGACCTAACCAAAGCTAACAAATCCAAGTCTATGGCTCTTAAGTTAGTTGATGATGTTGAGATTGGTGGATTTGATGATGAGCTTTCTACTAGAGGGATTGCTTACCATGCCAAGAATTTTAGAAATTTTCTTAGGAATAATAATAGAAATGTAAGAAATACAAACACTGATAAACCTAGAAACTTTAGGAAAAATGATCCCATTAAGGTTAATAACTTTGAAAAACCTAGAGAAAATGTTGGTCAATCTTCAAATAATTCTTTAGGTGCTCAGTGTTTTGGGTGTCAAGGGTATGGTCATGTTAAGTTTGAATGTCCTACTTACTTGAGGTTTAAAGGTAAAGTTATAGCTGTAACTCTTAGTGGTAATGAGGTTTCTGATGATGAGTCTGAGTGTGACGAGGAAGGAAACTTCATTGCTTTCACTGCTATTGCTATAGTCAATGAAAGCGTATCTATTGAAGAAAACCCTTCTGATGGAGAACTCTCTAAAGATGCAGATCTTCAAGAGACCTATAATAAACTTTGCAAAGTTACTGCAAAGGATGCTATGAATGTTGAACTTGGCCTGAAGAAAATTGAATCTCTTAAGCTTGATAAGAAGAATTTGCTTGCTAAATTATTTGATGCTAGTGATCTTTTGAACCATGTGAAATCTAAGAATATGCTCTTGCTTGATAAAGTTAAAACTTTGGAACATGATTTATCTGTTGCTAAATTTGCTAATTCTAAACTTGATCAAATGCTGAATGTTCAAAAGTATCCTTCTAACAAATCTGGTTTAGATTATGTTAAAAGCATATTTGTGTCTGCTCCTAATTCCACGAACTTTTTTCCTTCATCTTCTTCTGAACCTTCCGTGAGTGAGGTTATGAGTGAAACCGTCAAACCCCCTGTGAGTGAGATTGTGAGTGAAATTGTCAAACCCCCTGTGAGTGAGGTTGTCAAACCTATAGAAGTTTCACCTTCTAGGAAGATTAGGGTTGATCTGGAAGAGTCTAAACCTAAAGAGTCTACTCTTTCTAAGGACAAAATGCATGGTAAACCTGCTTGGGTTTGTCATTTTTGTGGAAAGTCTGTACATATTCATCCTAACTGTTACAAGTTTCAAGCTGCTAAGAGAGAAAACAAACCAAAAGTTCCTATGCCTTAAGCACAAGATCCTATGACACTCATTGGTAAATTGGTAAAGGCTTTAAACCTTTATTCCAATCCTGGAGTTGGAAATCACTCGAATGTGAATAGGAGCTCCAATGCTCATGGTGCACCTAAAAGGTTTTAGATGCAAAAGACTCGAACTAATTGAGTCTTTCTGACATGGTCCTTGTGCTTCATTGCTCTTCTCTTTTGTGACCATTGTTCTTTAGTTTTGTGTTTTTTTTTTTCTAGGATTTGCATTGCATAACATTCATGCATTTCATTCTAGGATTTATTTGTTTTCTTTTTTTTTTTTTTTTAAAGGGGGGGAAAGCAAATTGCGTTTGGAAATATTTTTTCTTGGTTTTTGAAAACAAGGTTGGTCAATCTATTTACTCATAACATGTCTTGTGTACCTTGTTTAGTTTTGATGAGCTTATTTATCGCACTTTACTAGTTGAAGTTTTGTAGTGCATATTGTATGGGAAAGATGTTTATGGTATTTATCACTTTGTCTTAATCTTGAAGTCACATGTTATTTGACTGTTGGACTTGATCCTTTTGGGAAAGGCATAAATAACTATCTCACCACTATTCACTAGCCAATCATGAACACCTTAGTGCATATCATAAGATTTTGTACTTAAGAAAGTGTAGCATATGCACAAAAAGAATATAAAGTGTAGCCTCAGTTTAATTGCTTAATGCTTAAAATTAATGTGTACTATTAGGCTTGATGCCAATCCACATAATTAAAACTGGTATGTAGTATTAGGCTTGATGCCAATTCACATAACTAAAATCTGTGTGTACATTATGAGGTAAAATTCAAGAAACTTACATGATTGCAAGTTTATGTTCTAGGAGATGTGGGAGTTATACGATGTAACTCGTTAGGTGATAGTCTCTTTTGAATTCTATGTGATGGATTTTGTAGATTTTGTGATTGATTGCTATTCACATATCACCTCACATGTATCTCAAGTTTTTGCTAGTTGCACACACTATACAAGTTACTCTTTACTAAATACTGTATATGTTATTGTGTGTGTTTTTGGTTTGACCAACCAAGTTTGAAAAATACCCTGAGATTTATGCTCAACTGCTTTGTTGCTTAAGAATTTAAAAGAAGAATGGATGAAATTTTCTTCAAAAAACTAGGCTTAAAAATTGGGCTTTTGAAAAAAGAAAAAAAAGAAAAAAAAGTGTTTCATCTTATACTCATGCATTTTGTTCATCAACTTTAATGCTTTGATGAATCAATGTCTAACACGTGTTTATTCTTTTACAAAACTGTGTTTTTTTAAAAATAAAAAATAAATTTGTGAGCATCTGCCTATTTTGATTGATCCATTCTATTTTTCGATCAATCGAAAATATGCTAAAATCTTTTTAAAAGTCTCGAGTTGATTTGATTGATCGAATGTAATTTTCGACCAATCGAATGTCGCGAATTAGGTTTTTTAAAAACACTGTTCTTGACTTTTTCAAAACACTTTTCAAAAGTTTCAAACTTTTTCTTTCTCTCTCCAACTTAGAAAGGCTAAAGTTTCTATTCTTTTTTGTCGTTTTTCTCCGAATTTTTTGCAAGGTTTTTGTCTTCTAAGGCCGGTATGTCCATTATACCCCTCCTTTGTCTTTTATTTTCATGTTTTATGCATTTATCCTTAAAATTTTCAGACCTATTATTTTTGGGGATTTTCATGATTCAAGCCATTTTTTGTGAAATTGATCATTGGGTTTTTGTTAGGACATGATATGAACTTGATGTTGTTGGTTTAATTTGATCAATTTTGTGATTTGTGAAAATTTGAAAATCTAGGGTTTGAAATTGATCCGAATTGGGGATTTTGTTCAATTGGATTAAATTTGATGAAACTGGCTTGTTGTTTTGATATAATTGATCATTCTAATTTGTTTTCTAGCCTGTGTGATGGTCAATTAGTCAAATTTTTTCAAAATCTTAACAAGTGGTATTCCATTTTGGGGTTTTTGTTAAAAACTCAATACTCAAGCCAATTTTGTGAAATTGAACTTAGTTTTACTGCATTAAAACATGCATCGCGACATTGTAATTGTTTATGCATCATATAGATTTTTGTTCTATATTTTTTTGTGCTAACTTGCAGTCTGCCCTTGGTTTTTTTTTTTTTTTTTTTTTTTTTTTTTTTTTTTTTCTTTTGGTTCTCTCTTTATGTCTTTGTCCTTTCCTTAGCACTAGGCCTAAGAAGACTAAGGCTCGTAGGTCTATTCCCTCACCTACTCCTTCCCCTCCTTCTTTTGACCGTGAAAGGTTCCAAGTGAAAAAAACCAAGAGACTTTTGACAAACTGAACCTTAAGAGAAAGATATGGGCTGAGCATTCTGTTCTTTTAGATGAGCTTGATCCTGCTATTAGGGAAAATTTTGAGCGTAGGGCTGATTACCTCTGCTGGATATTTCTGATCCTTTTCCTCCAACTACCCTGATTAGAGAGTTCTTCTCGAACATCTCTATCTGCGTCTATGATTCCAAAACTTTAGTAAAAAGTTGGATACGAGGTGTAGAGTACACCATTACTCATACAGTAGTGGCTGATGCTCTAGGGGTACCTTTGGTCTAGCACCCTGTCTAACCCTTATGATGAGTCTCCTCCTTTGAGTAATGTCATGTCTTACATCACTGGGTTTTCTATCCAATGGGGTTCTGATCCTAGGATCACCACTGCTGAGCTATCTGAGTTACATTATCTCTTCTCTAAGATAGCTTGTCACTCTATTTGGCCAATTTCTCATCTTCACACCATTCCTCTCAAGCAGTGTGTCTTTTTGTATGCTCTTGTTACTGGTGCTCCTATTAGTTTTCCTCATTTGTTCCTTCGTTCTTTGAACAAAGTTTATAGGAGTTCATCTTTCTCTCATGCTCTTGTCTATCCTATTTTTATACATAGGATTTTGTTATATCTTGATCTTTCTGGTTTCCCTTCTTCTGAACCCGTACATGTTATTGCTCCTATAGGTGCGTCTTTTCTTAGACAGAAGGCTGCTCATCTTCGAGTTGGCTCTAAACACCCTAGATCTGAGCCTTTTGGTAGCGCACCTCCTCCTTCTTCTTCTACAAGTCCTGCTAGTGAGGATTTTTTTGATCCTGTTGGTGATGCTGCTACTGCTAATGTTCCTCTACCTCCTTCAAATGACTTTGATATTCGTCGTACCTTAGAGACTGTCATGACCATTCAGGCGACTCATGGTCAAATTTTGGTGGACTTGCTTGACAAGATTCGTGCTTTGCAAGCTGACTTAGCGCATCTTCGTTCACCCTTACCACCTCCTTTTGATGATAGCGTGTGATTGTCCTTTGGCATTCTGTCACAAAAAGGGGGAGTAGAGTAGAGTTTTAATACTATAGAAGAGTTTTTGTAGTTAGGGGGAGTATTTTTTTTGTTTTGCGGAGCTAATGGAGATATTGGATTGTATCTAGGTGCTTTACTTTGTATATCATTTTTTTTTTCTTTTTGGCTATTAATGTTAGGGGAAGTTACATTGTTTTTTATTTACATGATTCTTGTTTCTTGTGTTCATTGCTTATTGATTTATATTTATGAGTTATTCATTGACATATGTCTTTATTATGTGTTGTGTGAACCATACAAAAATGTCTTACCTGTTTATTTATTGTTTTTTGTCACACATGCGTTTATGCATTTGTTGAGTGTTTCAAGAATATACAGGTTGATTCATCTGAGCTACTGTCTACACTTGCAACTGATAGATAGTAGTTAGGATTGAATTTGTGTTTATGAGCATTATTTTTGTAAAGGGCTTTATATTTGTAAACTTTGAGCTTTTAAGTTCTGTTTTGTCATGGATTGTCAAAGGAGGAGTTTGTTAGGCTTTAAAGACTTATGATTTAATGTATTTAGAATTCTAATGTGTAATGTTGGCAAACCATGATCAAAACAATATGTTTAGTCTTGTTTAGGCTTGTTCAAAGTTGTTTAATTTATGTAAAGTCCGAATCGAGAGGCTGCAGATGCATTAGTGCATTTCGGCCTAGCTTGATCGATCGAAAGTTAGACTCGATCGATCGAAAGTCGACCAGAATATTTTTCTGCAGAATTTTTCAACTCAGTCCTATCTCATTAAACATTTTAGGTTTTCTGTTTTTGCCCTAGGTATAAAAACAAAACCCTAGCCATATTTTTGGGAGTTGCTCTAGTTGTATTGTTGCTCATACTTTGTGGTTTGTGTAAATCTCTTGTGAGATCATTGAGGAGCTTTCCTTCACATAAACTTAGGGTTTTTAAGATAGAGATTACTTCAACACCTTGATGATTAACTCAGTTACTGCCATTGGAGCTTAAAGAATAACAAGCGTGGATGCTTGTATCTTGTGGAGAATCCAAGAAAGAAGGAGTCTATGGATTCGGAGCTTGCACATGGTCATGTCAGTAAGTTCTACTAGTGGGTAGCATTAGGAAGTCAAGCGGGGAGCTTGTAAGTCCTTTTGTATAAACTTCAATTCTTTTAAGATAGTGGATTCAAGTTTACCTTGAAGATAGCTAGGTCAAATCCTCCCCAGGTTTTTTACCGATTTGGTTTTCTTAGGTGATCATATTTTTGTGTTCTTTATATTTGCTTTATATTCTTGATATGATTGTGTGCTTGTGATAACCTAGAATTGCATAAATTGACTTAGTCAATCACTTGGCTAATTAACTAGGTTGATCTGATTGGTTTAAAGGGTCTAAAACCGTTCATGTTTGTTTTCAGTTTTGTTTATTTTTTTTTATATAAAAAAAATTGAAAAATACAAAAACATTGTGTGTATGTGTACATTGGAACTTGTGTACTTTAGATGGCCATTGAAACAAAGTTTTCTAACCTTTGTATCTTTTGTAGCTTAGATGAGCATCTCTATGCACAACTAAGCAAGTGAGATTTGTGGCTCGTGTTTGTGATGAGTAAGATTAAGTAATCTCTTATACTTAACACTCGTATTACTCTTTTTGACGGGAAGGACTAGAAAATCCAAAGAAAAAGGCATAAATAAACATCTTACCACTGTTACCCGCCAATCATGACAATGACATCTGTATGTTTCGGCATAGCAAAAGTGTAATGTCAATGACATTTTTGTGCTTCAACATAGCAAAATTGGAATGTCAAATGCTTAACATCATTGGGTATTTCTTTTCTTTCTCTTATATGCCCATGCATAATATGCTTAATAAAAAAAATATGCAAAGAAAAATAAAAGCAAAAAGATCAAAATGCTTCATATATGATTGCAAGTGTGTATTCTAAGAGATGTGGGAGTTATAGGATGTACCTCGAAGGTGATAGTCCCCATCAAACAATTATGATTGTGTGTGAGTTAAAGTGATTTTCTCATATCTCAAATTATCATAACATGTATACATTTATGCCATCTTACGATGTTTTTCACACACAACACGTAATATTCTTTGCTACTTTTGACACATGTGCAGGTACAATGTGATTTGGCCATCACAAGGTTTACATGTGTTAATGTATGCTCACTAAACTGTCTTGACTTGTTTTTAAAATATAAAATTGGTTAGACTTGTTTAGTGTGTGTGTGTGTGTGTGTGTGTTTTGGATCCATGTGCTTAACATTTTTTTCTTTTTTGGTTGAGAGATGATTTTGAGAGTTCCAAATGTTGTTTGGATCATTGGTTGAGTTACATGTTTGATTGCATTCATATTTGTGTTTTTCTCTTCTTGAAAAACTGTTTTTAAGCAATCTCGACAGCTCCTCGATACCTCTCAATACCTGGCTTATCTGCGAGTTCTTCAGTTGCTTTTTATCACAATCTTAACACCTCTCAATAGCTAGGTGGATTGATTGAGAAAGTTCCTGTCCCCTTGATAGCTCCTCAATACCTCCTTGATCCATTGAGCTTGTTTTGTTGTGGACACCTCTTGATAGCTGCATTTTTCGAAGCCTTTAAAGCTCAACACCTCTTGACACCTTTATCTGTCAAGATTTACTAAGCTTCTATATATTTGTTCAACGCGACCCGGTCTTCATTTTCTCGATCTCTCTCAATCTATCCGTGCCTTTTCACCTTCCAAACTTCTCTTTCACACTCCAAACTTCTTCTCAAGATGATTTCCGACCTTAATCAAGTTTTTCTTCACTTGGTAAGTGTCTAAATCTCTCATATTCAAGTATTTCATGATTTTTAACCTAAATTTTTGGGTTTTTGAAAATTTTTTGGGGTTTTTCAAAATTGATGAAGTTATTGTGAAAATTTTGGGTTAGTTTTTGTGAAAATGCTTTAAACTCTTCATGCATTACATCCTATATGCATTATAACTATATTTTCATACATTTAGATGTGTGTTATATATGTTAAATTGTCTGTGTACTGGTAGGTTTGGATTGGGTTGAGCCCATGATGATATTACTGTTGCACGTCACGTGCTCATGCATTTTCATGCATACATCCTTTACATTCTGTATATTTTTATGTGTTTGAACTGTTTTTGGGACTTTTCTGAGTGTTTCTTTCTTCCCCCTCACTCTTTAGTTTACGTTAGTGTGTAAATGGCACTGAAACATCAGTCTGCTTCGTCCCAGAACTCTTTTCGTTTCAGGGCATCTTCGTCTTCTGATCCTACCCCCTCTTATGTTTGGTTCCATGATGAGGATGCTCAAAAGGATTTCTCGAAGAACTTTTCTTGACGAGGTGTTCATTTGGAACACCGAGTCATTTTGTCTCTCTGACATTGACCTACCCACTGTCATTCACAGTCGAGGTTAAGAGTCACTGTGTGATGTCCCAATCACCTGTCCAACATGCATGGACTTGATTATTCAGTACCTCTTTTTCATACTCACATTCGAGGTATGCGCATAGTGGTCACATTGAAGTTGGTATCCGATGTGCTCCATGTCCCAAAGGTAGAGTATCCTGACTGCCCCAGTTATGAGAGTCTGAGGACTGTGTCCAAAGACGAGTTGATGTCTGCCTTCTCTGAGCATCCCGTTGATTAAAGCGAGTGTCAGTTTACTCCATGTCCTACCTTTACTAAAGGTCCTAGAATCATGAACATGGTGATGACTTTTGCTTCACACCTTCTTTCTCATTATAACTCTATTACAGAGCCACGTGCTCGATTTTTGCTTTCTTTGATAGAGCATCTCACTATAGATTTTTCCTCTCATTTCATTCTTTCTATCATAGATGTCTATTGGGATTCAGCGTCCCATGAAAAGCTCATCTTCCCTTTGGCTATCATGAGGATTCTATGCCAATTTTCTATTCCCTTTCCCGTTTTCGACCACTTCTCCATTATGTGTGCCCCTGACTATGCTACCGTTAAATGGAGTGAGGCACAATTTCATTCGAGGCAATTTGGTCCGACAGCTCCTCCCACTCCTTCAGCTCCATCCACCTCCACTCCCTCTACTTTAGTAGAAGGTGTGACTCTGGACGTGATCATGGCGCAACTTCAGGTCATGGATGCTCACCTTGACACTTTCACTAATGAGTTGTGTCAGGTGAACACCCGTGTCAGCCGTATTGCTAGATGGGAGGCTCGCCTTGCTGGCTTTGTGGAGTCTCCCTCTCCTCCACCCTAGGCATTTGAGACATCCGAGGACGACGACTCTGACGACGATGATGATAAGGATGGAGATGCTAGCTCTTCCGACACTAACGAGATGTTTACTTGACACTCTTACCCTTTGCCACTCGTAACAAAAAGAGGAAGTAGTTTTGGTTATGAAAGTAGTCATACTTAGGGGGAGGGTTAGTATAGGAGATTTTTGTTAAGGGGAGAGTGTACACTGAGGGATGTAATGAGAACTTGATGTATTTTTTTCTTTTCTTTCTATTTCAGATACATCATATCTTGTATATTGGTCTTGTGACCTTTTTGACAATCATTGTACTTATATTCTTTATATATATTGATGTATGTGTTTCTTTCACCTATCCTTGTATGTGTTGTTTCTTTTCTTTCTTTATACACATGTTTCTTATTACTTGTATGCAATCTTTCATTTCTATTTCACATAAAGATGCATTGATGAGTTTTGTTTAAAGTGTTTCAGAAATACAAGTTGTCAAAGTTTACTTGCCACAAACTCTCTTCTTGCAAAGTTTTTCAAGAGTTTGTGTTAGGATAGATTTTATTGTATTCAACAAGTGAATATAAGTTGAGTGATTTATGACTTATCTTATATCTCATTTGTTAGTTGTGGTTTTGTTGTGGATTGCCAAAGGGGGAGATTGTTAGGACATTGTGATTCACTTGTTAGGAACATATGTCACTACTTTATGTAATTGGCTAATCCTTTGACAAAACATACTTTACTTGTATTTGGGTAGATCTAGGATGTGTTTAATACTTCAAGAAACTTGTTTTAAGTTCAAGTGCTAAAGCCATGCAAGTCTCTCCAAGATTCAAGTGCAGAAAGTGTTGTTCATTAAAACTCAACAGATCCATCAAGACCTTTAGAGCTGTTGAAGCTCGTTGCTCGACAGCAGCTCAATAAATAGGGTATCTATTGAGGTTTATGAAACTTAGTTTTTTAGGACTGTTTTTCATTCAATCTGTGATTGTATGTTTGGGCTTTCTTTTCTCACAACCCTAGACATATAAAAGGATTATTTTAAGGGCCCTCAAAGGTAGAATAAGTTGCACAAATGTTGAGCAAAGTTTGTTTAAGCAAATTATGATCGAAGATAGAATTTGTCCTAATTCATCTTTCTTGTGAAGAAGCTGTTGTGTTTGTGCACCGTAGGGTTTTGTAACCAAGGAGCTTCTTGATCTTCATCGTTGGATGAACTGAAGAACTTTGCAGCCAATAACCTTCTCTAGTTGGTGATTGAAGTCACGTACTAGAATCTGCACAATTGGTTAGTCACGTACTGGGAGCCATGGATCAAAAAAAAGAGATTGTCACTATAGAACAAGTCCAATTGGGTGTTGGGGTAAGAGTTCAACTATAGGTTGATATAAGGTACTGAGATTTCTTTACTTGTAACCGCTTGTTGTGATAATAGTGGATTCTTGGGAATGGTGATCTTAAAATCACCTGGTGGGGTTTTTGCCAAGTAGGTTTTCCCCATTCGTAAACAAATCACCGTGTCAATTCAATTTCCGCTACATACTTAGTTTAATTGGTGATTTTTTTATGCTACCACGTGTTTGTATGTTAATTTGATTAATTAAGAAACTTGGCTAATTAATCAATTAATTCATCACAAGGAGTCAATTCGTTACTTTTTTATCATCAAGCCTAGATACTAAGTATTTTTTAGTGTAAATAGGGTTCAAATTTTGTCTCTTATTTGATGACAAAATTTTCTATCAGTTGAGTTAATTGAAATCCACTTTATTTATAGTTAAATGGTTGAAATCATCTAAATGAGTTCATACTCCTGATTTTAGGGGATTATTATCAAATGGTTGATTATATAATCCTACAATGGTCAAATACTTGAGTTTATTATTCTATATGATTGAAAGATTTTGGTCTACTTAGATGATCTTTTTTTTTTCTTTTTTTTTTTTTTGAGGGTTACTTAGATGATCTTATATAATCCTACAAAGTGAGGTTTAGGTTATAGCTTAGTGATTCTAGGTCTAGTGGCATCTTTTACGGTTATACCTTAAATTAGTGGTTCAAATCTCACGTCTCCCTTGCCCTTGCCCTTGCCCTTGCCCCTTGAAAGTTCGAAAATGTGTTGGAAACACAAGAGCTATTTAGACCCCCAATTAAAATTACGGCTCGATAGATTTTACACAAACTTAATACAAAGTGTGGAATAGTGTAAATGCGAGCGGATGAAAAAGTAAGCTACTCTAATCCATAAACTAAGCAACACAGTAGTATAATGGAATATAAAAGAGTAGGGAAGAAGGATGCAAACACAGAAAATACCAAGACGTGTTCTCAAAGAGGAAACCGAAGAACTCGGCGAAAAACCTCTCCGCCGCCCTCCAAGCGGAAATCGATCCACTAGACAATCAGTTAGGATACATGAGTAAGCAAGAGACCCTCCAAGCCTAATCTACCCGATGTACCTAAGCCCTCCAAGCTCCTACTCCAACAAGGCTTCTCAGAACCGTGTCTTGTCTAGCTCTCTGGATCCCGCAACAAGCTCCATGTTGCATCTGCCATTCCAGGCTTCTTCCAATGTTTCCCAGCAGCACCAAAACGTCACTCAACACTCTCAAAAGGTGTGGTAAGTGTTTGGGCTATCAACTTCTCAATGGTATGGAAAATGGAGAGGGAAGGGTTGAGGAGATACCACAAGCAAGTGTATAGAGAAAGGTGGGGATGACAATCTCTAATTGCAAATGTGTTTGGCTAGGGTTTTCTCTCTGAAGCATTCCTCAACATTTGTGGGTAATGAGGGTTTATATAGGATAGGTGCAAAATGCGTGAGTCATTCAGTACAGGCTGGGAGAACAGCATGTCTCGCAGGTGTCTCGCGGGAAGGCCTTACTCGCGAGATACTCGCGAGAGACAACTATCTCCACCTGGACTGACTCTTTGCATTCCAGCATGTGCAGGGCACATGCCTCACTTCGCGGGAAGCTTAGTCGCGACCTACCCGCGAGATTCCTTCAGCTTCCAATTTTGCTTGAGTCTTCACACACTCTCTATCACACACCCCTTACATCAATTCCCACAACTAATATAGGGTATAAACAATTGATATTAATTACAATCAAATTTGGCACGGAATAAAAGCCAACAAAAACACATAGTTGTAAATCACAACTTTACACCCCCCATTATCTAGCTATCCTAAAAAGAAATATTATAAATAATAATAGAATCTGCCAAGCTAATTTTGTAGTACTTTGTTAGCTTTACAATGCCTTACTGGTGACCAAGGCACTTTGCACTATTCTTTCATGTGCTTAAAGAGTTAAACAATTTTTTTTTTAATTTAAACTTTTTTTTTTTTGAGAATCAAAGAGTTAAACTATTGATATTGCTAACCAATGGGTGTTCCAAAATTGATCTAAGTGGATCAATTAAAATTCTGAGGCTTAATATAAGGCAATAAAATACAGAGAATTAAAAGATGTGGTGAATGATTTGTTAATTACAAAAACTAACCTGAGATTAAGACAAAAAATCAAGTGTAGTTTGATTTAGCATGACGGAATCACTGAGAAAGTAAGGAGTAATTCTTAGGTATTCCTAGAGCACAACGAATGGTATTATATTCTCTCACATTCATGATGGGGTTCACTCATTAAATTTATAGTAGGGTCTACCATAAATATGATAGAAGAGAACATCATTTCTAAGTGTTTCGAGAGTACCTAAAAATTTTCCGAAAGCAGGAGTAAAAACGTGGATAGTGAGTGTTGTTATAATGAAATATGAATCAGCTTATAGAAAAGTTGAATGAGGAGGCATCTCGCATCACCCCATGACTTGTCACATAGAATTTGACAGGTAATATACTAATTAGCATTGGCTTTTTCGCATGCATATATATATATATATATGGTCCTCTCTTTCCCCCGTCTTTGGGCTTTCTAGTTCAATGGTCCCCTCTCTCTTGTTCTCTCTCAATTTTGTTTTCTCCTAATCTAGAAAGGAAGCTAGCCTAGATTTGATATTAGGTACAACGGTGTTTTTGCAAAGTGGGCTCTTATCATCATCATTTATTATTGTTATTTAGAGCATGGACTCTTTTTATATTAATATCTCATGTCACAACTTTTTCTTTAATTTATTCATTTCTTCACATTAAAGATTACAAACTTATGGTATTGAATTATGTTTTACCCCACTTCAACAAATAAATAAAATTTTCCCTAGTTCACATGCTCTTAATTCCTATTCTAAAACTTCTTTTTTTCAATTTATAAGAACTCAAATTTTAATTGAGACTCTACTCACTATTCAAGGCCTTGTCTCTACTTGAAGAAGATCTATTCACATTTTCAATATGTCATAAGATGACTAGCAAAGTTATGATTGGATTTCTCATAATTGTTTATGTAGTCCTAATTGACCTATAGTACATTTTTTTTTTTTTTTTTTATGTGAGTCTTAAGTCTTAACAATTAATATATACTCACACAACAGACACATACAATCAAAAATCAATATAATCCACACAATTTGAGATTTCACCCTCAACGCTATTATTTCTTAGGCTACATTTGTTTTAGCATAAAACATTGCTCCTATTTTTGAGTGTTTGATCCTACTAAAAATGTTGGTCAATCCAAAAATAATTTTGGTTTGACAGGAAACAACATTTTCGTGGGGGCATAAACTGTTGGAAAATTTTTCTCTTCAAATTAGTTTAGAAAGAAACCCTTCAAACTCCTTCTATATTTTATTATTGAGTTTTAATTTTAAAAATATGACTGTTGGATTGTATGTTATTATTATATCCCCTATGCTTACAAAATTTCAAAAAGATCAAAGATCAATTGCTATCTCATCAAACAAATATTTAAATTTCAAGTTTTTGTGGCCAAAAGTTATGCATAAAATATAAGTTCATCGATTGAATTGTAAATAACATCTTATTTGAATGAAATTTGATATGCATGTTAAGAATATAAAGAACATGCAATCCAATAGTTAGATTTTAAAATACACACTCAATTAAAAAAATATAAAAAAAATTTTAAAAAAAAAATTTAAAAAGAGAGAAGTTTAAAGGATTTCTCTTCAAACTAGTTTGGAGAGAAACCTTTTCCTTCCGGATAATATTTTTTGTGGTATTTTGGTACCGACCCCTTCGATGTATAACCTAATAATTTTATTTTATTTTTTACTTTTGGTTTTACATTCAAAGTCAAACAATAGAAAATCTTTTCTAGAGCATTTTAGAAGTACACTTAATAACTAGAAACATTAAAAACATTTCCATTTGAAAACATTTTACATTAAAACACAATCTTTCAAATATTAAGATGTAGCAATTTCCATGAACTTCAAGATGAATAAGCATACAATTTCTTGCTTAAACTTCAAAGGCATAATCAAATTATTTGTCTTCATTATTCTTATTATCCAAAATTTATAATTATATTTGTTATTTCAACACTTTCATCTAAAAATTAGAAAAAAAAAAAAGAAAAAAAAAAGAATAGTCATGTAATTCAACTAGCTGGCATCTCCTAAAATCTTCAACAAAGACATTTTGGGTACAAAACCCCTCACTTTTAATGATCGAATTATCAAGAAAATGAGAGTATTTAACTACCCATCATTAAAAAGGGTTAACATGCATTTAGCTAATGATTTTGGGTGGCAAACGTTCAAACTTAAAAAAGAAATGGTAAATTGCAAATTATACCCCTAAAGTTGGTGGGGGTTTGGATTTTACACCCCAAAATTCTGAAACTTTAGGGTGTAAAATCCAAATGCTCCCAAACTTTAGAAAGTAAAATCCAAACACTTCTAAAATTTAGAGAGTAAAATCAAAATTTTGAAACGTTAGGGTGTAAATTCAATTACCCTCAAATTTCAGGGGGTAAAATCCAAATTCTAAGATTTCATGATGTAAAATTCAAACACCCCCAAACTTTAGGAGTGTAATTTGCAATTTACTCAAAAACAAAAATCAAAATCTGGGACATCCTTTGACAAAATTCTCAATAGAAGTAAGTACTTCATAGACATTCTTTTTTTTTTTCTTTTTTTTTTTTTAATTACAATTCACGTAAAACACAGATAATAATGCTGTGACTTGTGACTATGAGTGAAAACTTAATCATGCTTTTAATTAGCTAAGGATATTGCACATAATTAACTATAAATAAGTAGCAGAGTCATCTATCGAATTACATTTGATTTTTTACTCCAAAAAATATATATATATATATATATATATATACACATTTGATTTCTGGGTTATTATTATTATTATTATTATTAAAAATAAAATAAAAATTTTTTGAGAATCGCTTTCATTGGATTTTACGCGTCTAAGTTCAAACCATAAACATTCTAAACTTTGATGAATCATTTGACCAAAAATAAATTTACACCTTATACCTAACATACAAAAGGTTTATTTTTAAGTGGAATATTTAGTTTTTGACTTGTAATGAAATGAAGTATTAGTTTTATTAGGTCAATGTAAACGAAATGACAATATTGACTTGCTCAGGAATTTTTAACATGTGACTAGATATGGTGGACCTGGTTCTATTGAGTGATCATACAAATAGTGAAAATGAAATGTGCCAACTGTACCCATTTATATTGAAATTAAACCCATACACATATCAAACAAAGACACATAATAAGTATACAACTATACATTAACTTTTTTTATTATAATTTGGAAGGTAACTCATGCTAACAATATCGTTATCATGATGCATTAAAAATATATATGTCACCAAGACACTAACAACCCAATCCATTTATATATATATGTGTTTGTTTGGTATGAATTATTTTTACCAACTTATTTTACTATTTAGCTTATTTTTACTATTTATGGGTCCCACTACACTTTTTAGTACAATTTATAGGTTTCACTGTACTATTTCAGCTAACTTTTAGCTTTATTTACAATATTTTCAACAAAAAGTTTTTAGTTTCAGCAAAATAAGCGGATCCTAAACAGACAAGATCTTAAAAAAATGTTGGACTGAATTATATATATTGGCCACATGAACAAGAGGTTTAACTAAAAACTAAATTTAAGAAGTAGAAAGAAGAAAGGATTAGACCTAATATATTTAGTGAGCAGGTGCAACCAATTATGTCATAATTTTTAATTGAAGAATGAGTCAGCTTGTTTGCGAGATGCAATGAACCCACCACACCAGCGAGGCTCTATTAGTTTTAAGAGATACGGTTGTACTTTGAGATATGCTTTGGGAATCTATTCGATTAATGTAAAAAGATTAGATCTAATTTTATATTAGACTCAGAAAATTAGATCTTAGCTGGTTATCATGGAGAAATCATGCACACCTAAAGTAAGATTAAAAATATATCTATATATATATATACACACACACTGCAAGCCAAAACCATCACTTCGCCAAAGATGGAAATAAGCAAATATGATATGCACTCTAAATTGCAAGAAAAGGAGGGGAAAGAAAAAACACAAAATATAAACCTTTAATAAGTGGTACTTAATTAGGGTTTTTCTTTCTCTATTCTAAAAAAGATGAAGTCTTAGTCTTGAGGCCCATTCTTAAGAATTATAGAGTTATTATAAAAGTTTGATCAACTAATATTAATGAGGGTAGTTATAACACTTGGATCGTGCATGAACTTGATCTTTCCTACACCAACTTGGTTGAAAGATCTTATAATTAGATCATTGGTTCAACCGCCAAGTTAATGCAGGTTGGTATATTATTATTGTTAGAAGATTGTACTACATATCATTTATATTAATAATCTTGAGTAGAGGAAAAAAAAATCATTTGCAATTTTAACTTCTAAATTTGACTAAATTGTAAAAAAGAACTTGCAAAAAAAAAAAAAAAAGGAAGTTAAATCGGATATAATTGACTAGTTTGGTTAAATTTAGAGATGACAATAGATCAAGAGTGTCTTCTCCTCTCTTTGGAGAAGGGTGGGTTCAGGACAAGTTTGAGGTATTTGGTCTTTTCAATAAAATGGTCTCGACATTAATGAAGTAGAGATGAAAGAGGAAGTGGATAGATGATGAGAATGCAAAATGTCATATTTTTCTCCCTTAATATTTAATATTTTCTATTTATTTGGTGCCTAAATGTACTCATTATTCTTATATTTTGATTTAGGATGCAAATGGAGGCATTAAGTGCAAAACATAGCTAATTGGGCAATTCTGGACAGCTTTGACATTGCTTTATAATTTGGGCATAACTATATCATCCAAGCTCTGATGGAGATGATTCAAGATGCTGTGGAACGCCATGACAAATCTCTACAACTTTCAGTTTTTGAGTTTTAAGAGATATGGGCTGCATCAAGGTCGAAATCAAGCTTAAAGTTGCTACACCTGCACTATCGACATTCTAGAATGTTCCTTTGCCTGCAATTCTAATACGCAGATCTAATGTGGTTTATTTTTGGAAGCTTCCAGATCAGATGCACGAAAATTCCAACTGAAAAACACCACTTTCCTAGTTATATTAGGACTTTGTTTTATTTTTAATAATTTTCCTTAATTAGTCAGATTTGGATATTATTATTGAGAATATTTTTAGGAGATTTTGTAGACTTGGGAAAGGGGGAATTAAAGGGTAAAAGGGGGAGGAGAAATTAGAATTGGACACACAAGCCTCTCTCTCTCCCCTCTTCTCTAATTTTCTCCTTCAAGTTTTCACCATAGCCTTGCGTAGCTAAAACTTTTATACTTGGTCGAAGGAAACTGAAGCCTCAAAATCAATAAAACTATGAGATCTAATTTGTTTTTATTGTTCAATTTATATTTTGAATATCGAATGTTCTTTTGTGCCTATTTTTATGATTGTCTCGTTTAATTACTAGGAGGCTTACTAGTTTATTATTCGTTGCAATCTACTACTAGGTTAGATATCAAATCCGTAATTGTTTGATCTCTCTAATTTGTGAAGCAACCAATATTTAATGATTTGTTGCGCCATAAATTATTAGATCTTAAGAAGAACGCTCGACTAAATTAAATGCAACCGCTTGTGTTTGTGTTGTTTAGCTTCATCGATCTCTCTAGTTCTTAAGGCTGCTACTAGATTAAACCTTTAGTGCTTGTCTTGGGTTGTTTAGTAGTTAGGGTTAATTAGATCACTTGTACTGCGACTAAGGAGAGATAGGAAAATAGTTCCAACGGTGAATATTCAAAGTGTGAATTGATATATACTTACATCGATGATCAGTTATAAAATTTCGATGGTGGATGTTGACTTGGACCAAGGTTTGTTCTCTTGATTGATTTTGATACTTTAATTTGAATTGTTACTTAGTTGTTTTTCTTAAAATTGTTTTTATTATACTCAAACCCCCACCCCTTCCCCATCCTTGTTCACGTAGCATAAAATTAGGCTAGATACTCTCCGTGGGAACGATCCTTACTCACACTACTACATATATTTTTAGGAGTATAGGTTTTATTTTTGGTTGCCTATGACATCACACCAAATTTTGGCTGCCTATGACATCACACCAAATTTTGGCACCGTTGCCG